>JAWNNF010000013.1:8362500-8817737 GCA_035043025.1 Drosophila villosipedis | reverse complement strand
GCTGCTTCTTCTTCTAGCTAAGGCGACACATTCTGCCAGGATGTGCATCGAGGATTCCTCCTCTCCTTCACAAAACCTGCAGAGATCGCTACTGTATATACCCGTCGTACGGGTTCTGGTCCTGTTAGGGGCCTTTCTGCCCCCATTCTTGCTTGCTCGTCAGCCGCCTCCTTTCCCGCTATGTCCCTTAGTCCCCATTAAAGCTTTCAATGCTGCTTGACTGTCGGATAGGATGGATATATCCGTATTCCGATAGTTACGTTCTATGTTGAAGTCCGCACATCTCCCTATCGCACACACCTCAGCCTGAAATATGCTGGTGTGCGTTCCCAGGGATTCATGGTAGAATACCCGAGGACCCACCACTCCAAGGCCAGTGCCCTGATTCGTGAGTGATCCATCGGTATACCATTTTATGGTGTGCGGTTTCATGGGAGGGACTTCGTCCAGAGTTGTCCATTCCGTTTTACTGCTCATACGAATCAGTGAACTGTGGCTACCATTTCGTCTCTAGGTTGCATCAGTAGGGGCAGTTCGTTCGGTAGTTGCATTTCATGGCTTAGGATATGGTTGCCCCAACTTCTTCTGCCGATATCCTAAGAAGTGTATGCTTTCCGCTTGAGCTCTATGATATGGTGGAGCGGTGCCAGCTCCATCAGGCTTTAGGGTCATGCTACGGGTAGTAGCACATTAGCTCCTGTCATTACATGTGCAGCGCCATTCTTCCAACTATTGTAGGTTAGCATTTTCTCACGGTGATCACCCCATGCTGTGTCACCCCATGCATACCGACACGCGACATGCGTCTACATCTCACACAATGCGTATTTGCCTAGTGCTCTCCTATATCGTGACTCTGCACCTACTTGCTTCCTAGTAGCTCTTGAGAGCCATATTTGTCTCATCCTCTGTAACTTATGTCGTCTGGTATTGGGACGATGACTGTTTTCGTAGGGTTTAGGTTGAGTCCAACCTCCATACACCAGTCATACGTTATCCTTAGCCCTGACTGGACCATGTCACAGAGTGATTCTTCAAATTTGCCGCGCGCTATGATAACCATGTCATCGGCATAACCTTGACATTGAATACCACTGTTAGCAAGTCTGTTTAGCAGTTCGTCTACTAACAGACATCGCAACTAACGGCACCGATTAAGTACAGTCTGTTAGTAGACGAACTGCTAAACAGACTTGCTAACAGTGGTATTCAATGTCAAGGTTACGCCGATGACATTGTTATCATAGCGCGAGGCAAATTTGAAGAATCACTCTGTGACATAGTCCAGTCAGGGCTAAGGATAACGTATGACTGGTGTATGGAGGTTGGACTCAACCTAAACCCTACGAAAACAGTCATCGTCCCCTTTACCAGACGACATAAGTTACAGAGGATGAGACAAATACGGCTCTCAGGGACCCTACTAGAAACAAGTAGGGAGGTCAAATACCTGGGAGTCACATTCGATAGCAGGCTTAACTTTGGCACCCATGTGCAAAACACGATATTAAAGTGCTCTAGGGCGCTTTATACATGTCGCAGTATTGCAGGTAAATCATGGGGTACATCACCAAAGATATTAAGATGGCTATACCTGATGGTAGTAAGACCCATGTTAACCTATGGAGTGGTAGCATGGGGTGACAGAGCGCGGATGATCACCGTGAAAAAACAACTACAAAAGTTGCAAAGAATGGCCTGCGTATGTATGACAGGAGCTATGCGCACCTGCCCAACAATGGCCCTTGAAGCCTTAATGGAGCTAACACCACTCCACCATATCATAAGGCTCAAGCAGAAAGCCACGCTTCTCAGGATATCGGCAGAAGGAGTTGGGGGCAACCATATCCTAAGCCATAAAGATGCCCAACTCCTCTCAAAACGAACTGCCCCTGCTGATGCAACCTAGGGACGAAATGGTAGCCGAATACATATTCGAGCGAAATTTCACAGTTCGTATGAGCAGTAAAACGGAATGGACAACTCTGGACGAAGTCCATCCCATGAAACCGCACACCATAAAATGGTATACCGATGGATCACTCACGAATCAGGGCACTGGCCTTGGAGTGGTGGGTCCTCGGGTATTCTACCATGAATCCCTGGGAACGCATACCAGCATATTTCAGGCTGAGGTGTGTGCGATAGGGAGATGTGCGGACTTCAACATAGAACGTAACTATCGGAATACGGATATATCCATCCTATCCGACAGTCAAGCAGCATTGAAAGCTATAATGGGGACTAAGGGACATAGCGGGAAAGGAGGCGGCTGACGAGCAAGCAAGAATGGGGGCAGAAAGGCCCCTAACAGGACCAGAACCCGTACGACGGGTATATACAGTAGCGATCTCTGCAGGTTTTGTGAAAGAGAGGAGGAATTTTCGATGCACATCCTGGCAGAATGTGTCGCCTTAGAGCAATACGTAACTGAACGAAGTAATATGACAGCCTAAAATGTGGCTACGTATTGCTAAGTGCCAACAAATCTAGTTCGATCAATTTCAATTCCATTCAACTCGTATCGAATCTCATCAAAAAGGTAACTCATGCAATTGTTTTTCAGTTTACCACCTCCAGTAGGCGCATTATTAGCCAAAGATATCAAGCCCTCAATATTAATAAAACTCTCGCTCGGTAGCACATATAAGTCCTGATTCTGGATTGTGATTCTAACTTCATCATTACTCTTAAATGATTGCAGATAAGGAGAGTAGCTATGATATTCTTTTTTGATTATACTCTCATCCGAATAGGGTTTCTCTCGAACAGTTAATAAATTAGTCATTGTTCTCTAATTCTTAAACCCAATGACCTTAAAAACAATTTGTTCTCTGTTGTAAGTGTTGTCCTTAACGACCTTCTTTCTTCTGCAGTATAACTCAAAGTGTTTGATAATGGAGGATAGCATACATTTTTATTGTAAATAATCATTTTCGCTCTCTTAAATGTAGGCGAAGTGTAACACTCTCATTACGTAAATTAACTAAATTTCCGTCCTGATCAACAATCCGTATTTTTAACGAGTGTATCTCTCTAGTGTTCACTGCGAAATAAATAAGATTGTGTGGCTTCTCACTCATTTTATAGCCTGGGGGGACATTTAAAGCAAACTCATGCAATACATGACTTGATTCTGCATTAACATATGATCCGCTTACAATATTACATTCTATTCGAATTGTATTTACTTTTAAAATATCAACAGGCTGGTCTGAGATGTGTATAGAATTCGGTGTTAGGACTTTTTTATTAAACCCGAATAATTGACCAATAGTATTCATTTTGTTAAAATATATAGGGTGTTCCTTAGTTGAAATCATCACTTGAAGTGTATTATTGTTACTTTCGATGAGAGGGTGTTTTAATTTATTTGGTTCTTTTTCCTCCATTTTCTCAATAATAATATTTCTTATATCACTAAGCTCATATGATCCAACAGGTATCTCAAAAACATGTTCTCCAATATGAAATAAATTATTATCGTAATCAAAATTTGGAATTGAGTTATACATGTGGAAATCAATGAGTGCACACTCATAATTTCCTTTCAATTCAATGGGCGGATGATAGTTTGCCATTAAAATTGAGCTGTTGCCCGTTAATGTAAGAGTTGTTGTCATTTCGAGCGATTTTTGCTAAGTGAACTAATAATGAGATTTGTTCATAATATATTTCAAATTCTAATAAAGTCAGCAAATCCCCGTCTATAGCGTCCATTTTCTAGAGGATCATCTTTACTTATAAGTACAAAACCATATTTTTCCTTCCAACAAAATTGACATATATTCTTAAATTCATCAAATTTCATATCTACACCTACATGATCTTGATACACATGTTTCATATTTAGTTCATCCTGCTTGAACATTATTATTAGGTTTGCATTATCACGAATAAGATGTTTAGGGATGCGTGTATACGTTTGACATAAATAAAACGCATCAATGTTATTATGTCGTCCCATACAGAAGTATGCACGAATATTATTTTGTTTTTCACAAGCAACATCATCAAAAATCATTATAGAGTTCTTTTTGGCTTTACTTGGTGCTAGGACACTTTCATTTTCTGAAAATGTAAAATATCCCATCCCTTTTATTGGGTTCACGAGTGTTTTCAAGTATTCATATTTTGGTTGATGTAAAGACTTTGAATATAAATAAATATTTTCGAATTTCACTCCATTTGGGCTTTCAATCAAACTGATCATTACATTTGTTTTCCCACAATTAGAAGGTCCAACAATTAGGGCTCTAATTGAATTGGGTAATAATCTGCTATGCCTAACTTGTTTGTCTTCTCCATTTTTAAAATCGACATTCCTCACTTCTATGTTCGTTTTTTGTTTTATTAATCTCATATCAGATACACTTCACTCAGCAGATCGTTACTCTCTTGCAAGTCTTTGAAGAATAAACATCAATTAAAATGGTAGTGCGCTTTTATAAATCAACTAGTAGCAAATCACAGCTCTACCGAGGTAGAGGTCTTATCAATAAAATAATCAACTCCCTCCCAATTGAATTACATATACCAGGTTATCAGTTCTGTGGTCCAGGAACTAAGCTAGAAAGTCGTTTGGAAAGAGGCGAAAAGGGAATAAATCCATTAGATGCTGCTTGTAGGGAGCACGACATAGCATATGCTAATCATAAAGATTTGAGAAATCGGCATATAGCTGATTCAAATTTGGCTGAAAGAGCGTGGGAGCGTGTAAAGGCCTCTGATAGTACTCTTGGGGAAAGAGCCGCAGCTTATTTTGTAACCAACATAATGAAAGCAAAGAAAAAATTTGGTATGGGACTCAAACAAAGAGAATATAAAAAGCCATGTGAGAAAAAGAAAAAATTCATGCATGCCATAAGAGTGGCTACCAGAGCATTGAAGAAGGAGAAGCCTTATGATATTCAATCTGCAATAAAAATCGCTAAAAAAGCAATAAACAAGACTTTTGGGCGAAAGAAAAATGAAGTAATAATCCCTCGAGTTATTAGTGTTCCGAAAGTTGGTGGCTTCTTGCCGCTTATACCCATTATAACAGCACTCGGAGCATTAGGTGGACTTGCCTCTGGTGGTGCAGCTATTGCAAAGAGTATTAATAGTGCTAAAAATGCAAAGAAAGAATTGGAAGAAAATAAACGACATAACAGAAAAATGGAAGCCATTGCTTTAGGCAATGGACTCTATCTAAGACCATATCAAAAGGGATATGGTATATCAACAGACTTTCCAAAAAACTTTTAATTCAGCTACCTAATAAGCCGCTCTCAAACATAGACATTATGAGTTTTGCTCACAAACATATCCCCTTTTTCCGAGGTGTATTTATGAGAGACTCATAACCAAAACGAGTACGGAAAAGAGAATGTGGTATTGTTAACTTGGACATTTCAACTGGAGCTGGAACGCATTGGGTAGCTTACTACAAAGCAGATAAGCAAATCAGATATTTTGATAGTTATGGAAATTTACCGCCACCTTTAGAGCTTATTAGATATTTGGGAGAGAATATAAAATACAATTATAAGCAAGTTCAACGATTCGGTTCTTTTAACTGTGGGCACTTATGTTTAAGATTTCTATTACTTCAGCATAAAACTGCGGATTGAAATTAACTTGTATTCAACTTTTAATAAATTAATGAATAAAAATCAGATTATATTTTATTTTATTTTAGTATATAAAAATGATACATAGTTATACTATCTTTAGTGTGATTAGAGTGGGTGTATTGTTTACATCGGAAACCATATGAAAACCGCATTAAACTGTATTAAAACCACATAAAAAACGTGATTAACCACATGATAAACTGCATCAAACCGCTTGAAAACCAGAAACCACCTATAAAGGTGTTTTTCGGTTTAGATCTGTTGGTTTTTTAATTAAACATGAATGAGCATATTCTGAAAGAATTGACGAAAACAAGAAACGCACTAAAAAGAAAATTTCAAAGCATTAAATTAGGTAGAGCCGCAAATGAATATCAATTAGAGGAAACATTTAAGCCAATAACGCAACCCCTTCAGAAAATTGTTAGAGGGAATATATTAGCAAATCAGTTGATGAAAGTAAAAAAGGAAGAAGAAGAAGGACAAGTAAATAGTAGGAATGAAATTAAAAGTGATGAAAACTTTAGTAGTATTGCTGAATATTATGATGCACTCGAAAAAGGAATATCTGAGCTTCAAACAGAAGATTTATCGTTAGCACCAAGCGAAGAGAGTTATAATAAACCTGATACAGTTAGTAATGTGGACTATAATCAAACGAAAGATATACCTGATGAGATCTTTAATCTTAGTTTAAATGATTTAGATCGTCAGAAAAAGCTCGATAAAGCATTTGGAGCTATAAAAAAAGTGGACAAATTAATTTGGGGAGTTCTAAAATATCTATTTACGACAAGAAAATTGAGCTGGAATCTGGTGAAAAGTGGAATCTTACTCCTGGATTATACTCTTTGATTTACTTGAAAGATCCTAAAGGGTATGATGAAACGGATTTGGATGTATATCAGAAAATCTTATCAAAAACCAATGCCCATAGAAAAAATTATCTGCCTGATGGCCCGCTTAAGGGAAATCGTTCTAAAAAGTACACTCAAATAATAAAAAACTTTTCTCAAAAAGTGATAATCCAAGTGCAATGTCTACACCTCCAAATAAGAAATCCATGCATCAGGGTGGAGGTTTTATGACATTCAGTTCAACTAAGCCAAATTATGTATATTGGGATGATCCAAATGAGATCGTTGATAGACTTAAACTTTTAGTTGGCTCACAGGCAGCTGGTAACACTAATCATAATAATGAAATCGTGTCGATAGTTGAAGAACTTCGTGAAGCAAAAATTATTTATTGAATAAATACAACTGTGATGAACAATAATTAATAATATCAAAATGCCTCTTGACAAGTTTGGTCACTTCTTCTCTACAAGCAATGAAAAAGAAAAAAAAAAAAAAAATTGCTGGTGTTCTACTTGATGTTCATCAGAACATTATTTTTTTAAGCAAACGTCTTAGAATGTGGGTGAACCCTTGGAAGATAATGATGTAGTTACTAAAGTCTTTTTAGAAAGAAAAGTAGAAGAAACAATGGAGAGCTTTGAAAAACCTTTAAAAAGAAAAGATCAGATTAGAAAACAATAAGTGAAATTTCATTTACAATTCTTCATGGGATTAATAAAAATAAAATTGAGGTGGAAGAACTCTTGAAAAAATCAGAAAATTCTTTACAAACGAATTTTAATTCGCAAATAGAGTCATTAAGAAGTTTATTTAACGGTGAAAATCAAAATATAAATTTAAATATCGAGTTGTTAAGATTCGATAATGAAATAGATAAATATGTCTCGTGTGTGCCATGAGTTATAATCTATAGGACCGTTAACAAGTTCGGACATTATTCTAATGAGCGGAATAAAAGAGTAAAGTAATTTCCACTTGGTGGAAGTCTATGTGGAAAATAGTCAAAGCAATGGTACTAAATACAAACTGTTTAAAAATTTTCTGCAGCACTTTTCAAAAGGAAGCAGGCCTTGTTCTCGTTTATAAAATAAATAAAATAAATACAATTAAAAATGAAAGTAAAGCTAAATATGAAGAAAAATAATTAAAAAGATAATTACGAGTAGGAGGAATTTAATAGAGGAATTACATGCACCAGCTCGTAAAAATGTTAAACGCCGAAGAGTTATTTTGAAGGGAATCGATGATCATTGGCAAGCAGACTTAGTAGAAATGTGACAGTATTCATCATCGAATAAAGGATATAAATTTAAATTGACAGTTATTAATACGTTTTCGAAATATGCATGGGGACAAGCATTGAAAACAAAATCTGCGAAAGAAGTTGAACGCGCATTCTCGGGTATACTTAAGGAGAATCGAATTCCAGAGAATTTACAGACCGATGATGGAAAAGAATATTTTAATACAGACTTTAAGAGTTTGTGTAGAAAACATAACATCAATCATTACTCAACTTTTAGTGGTCTTAAGGCGTCAATTGTTGAGCGTTTTAATAGAACGCTTAAGGAGATGATGTGGAGAGAGTTTAGTTATAATAGAACATATTGTTGGATTACAATTTATAAACAATTGATAAATGAGTACAATCGAAAACATCATAGAACAATTCAAATGAGACCTGTTGATGTAAATTCGTGAAATGAGAACAAGTTGTTGAATACTGTCTACAATCGTATACAAATCTTCAATGGCAGTAAATTTAATGTTGGCGATTGTGCGCGTATAAACATACATTTGAAAAGGGGTGTACACCGAACTGGACAACTGAAATTTTTAAAATAAATCAAATACAAAATACCAATCCAACTACATACATACTGGAAGACTATCAAGGTGCAGTTCTGAAAGGAGGTTTCTATTATAAAGAGTTGAGGAGAACAAAATTTTCAGACACGTACTTGATTGAAAAGATAATAAGGCGTCCAAAAGATAGAGTTCTAATCAAATGGCTTTGGCTCTCAAATTATCAGAACTCTTGGATAAATATGAATGAAGTTCTATAAAATCGTACCTGTGCGTACTATTAATAGATTAAAATTTCATGAACAGTATTGATTTGTGATGAACCTGTCAGTAATTTCCTTTAAACCTTCTGACCTGTGCACTAAGGTTTCGGTACTCAGTGTCGGGAATTTCGGATATAAAAGAGCGTCTTAAATACAAGTATCTCATTCAAAAAGATGTCGAGGAACATTCAGGAGCTGTTTAATTTTATGGACGAGTATGAAAATTCAATGGATTTCATTTTGCCCTGGCCGGTTCCAACGAAATAAACCAATAAGGAAGTGATGTCTCAATTCACACCAGAGCAGAGTTCATCGGAATGGATTCAGCTCCTAGAAATTTCTCCCCGAGAGAAGCGGAAAATTGAGGAGGATGAGGACGCTTCGTTCCACAAGAAGCAAAAGGTTGAAGACGTGGAAACCATCATCGACATAACCGAGGAGGGACAAAGGATGGAGGCCACCTTCGCTGAGTTTCTTGCCGAGGAGCCCATTGCTGAGGAATGGGATTTAAAGAAAATTTTCGATGCTAACGTTGTTCTAGAAAATTAAGTAGATTTTTTAAACTTTATTAAAAATATTTAATAATAAATACTACATTTAATCAATTGTATTTCATTTATTTATTACATTTAAATAAATAAAAAAAAAAAACATTACAAAATACACATTTCTTTGTGTTATTATTTATTCCACACACACACATGCTTACACACATGTACACTTTATTTTCAGCTTCATGAATTCAAATAAAATGCATATATGTACAACCTAAAATCATGTGTTTAACATCTTCTTCTCCCTAACTCGATCATTGCCTAAAGTTTTTTCACATACATATTTTGAAAACTAAATTCATAATCTGCACTCATATTTATGGGCTTGATGGTGCTTAGGTAACAGGTATAAATATCGTTTACATCTGATAAGAGACTTGACGAATTTTATGCCTGCATCTACCGAATAAGCTATGGGGATATGCTGAGAAGTTGATATAACATTCTCATTCAATTGTGAATTGAGGGGGGTTAGAACACACTCAAAATCTGCGTATAAAGTACGTCTAAACTACGATTAAAATTCTTAAGATTAAGACTTGCTTTTTCGCGCCACAACCTTGCTGCACTGCTGACAGTGCTCCGTATGCATCCACTCATTATGTGAGTAATTTAAGCACGTCTTGCAAAAGTATAGCTGGGACTTGTGTGATGTATCATAAATGTCTCATACGTGATCCAAAATCACGTTTTCCTAAAAAAAAAAGGTCACACACCTGCCACTCCCCCACCCAAAAGCAATAAATTAGCTCCAATAATGAAGCAATTAAAAATCAAAAGCAATAAGCCACTTCCTGTCATAGAATCCCCATTTCCCTACTACTAATAAAATACTTTTTTTTGCAAAAGAAATGAGAAAATATGAATTTTTTCCTGTAATCAAACACTTTATTGGCATACTGTACAATGATACCTTTGGCGCAAGCCAAAGCCAAATTCGTACCCACAGAAGGAGCAGCAGCTGCAGCTAAAAAGAACAAGAAGAAGCCATAAAAAGTGGGCGCCGCCGAGGAAAAGAGCGCTGAGAAAAGAAAGCAGTTAAGACAAACGTAAACTTATATTAAATACGATTATTTATAATAAGACTAATTTAGTTTCTTTAACGAAACGATTAAGATGTAAATTTTCTGTTTATTTTAAATTCATCATACATCAAGCTAAAATATTCTTTGATTGTTGCTGATTTGCTATCATATCAATATGACATGATATCAATGGAATATAATATGTAAATTTATTTATTCAATTTCTACACATGCCTGGCAAAAATATTTTGAATTCTTTAAAAGGAAAGATTTGTGGCCCTGAAACGGCCTTTTCCTGATTTTGGTTGCCATTTGTATGCTGCATAGCACTTGGTGACTACTTTGGTTCCCTCACTGACGGCGTACTTAGCCAATTCGCCGGGCAGTAAATGCCGGATGAACTTGCTGCAACACTTTGTAAAAGTAGATAGCAGCCATTACTTGTGTACTTGTACTTGTGTACTTGGCTACGGTTACGGAATACTTGGACGCTAAAGTTTTGAACTTAGGTTAGGTTATCCTGCTTGTGATAACAAGAAAACTAGGATTATCCCTCGCCATCTGCAATTGGCCAACCGCAACGATAAAAGTTAAATTAACTGCTTCCGGAAAATAAGGCATAATTTATTATCATGTACATACATATGTAAAAACTCAAAAACAAAACATTATTTTTCAAGACGACAACTAATATAGAAGAGATGTAATTTTTCATTGGATTATTTTTACTAGCCACTCGATTGTGATATAATCTGAATCCAGTTTTTATACCCTGAACACATTAAAAATGGGTAAAATAATAATAATAATACTACATATATTCTTGATCAGGGTCAACAGCCGAGTCGATATAGTCAATGTCCGTCTGTCCGTTCGTCCGTCCGTCTGTATGAACACGCATATCTCAGAGACTATAAGACCTAGAGCCTTCAAATTTGGAATATATAGGTTTTCTTGTACCAGGCGCACACCAGGTTTGCTTTATTTTATCGATAACTGCCTCCGTTTTTTGATTATCGATATATTTATATTTTTGATAGCAATAAATTCTACAAGTTTAAAGGCAGAATCTTCTGAATTATACAGAATATGCATATGCATATTATTGATCAACTGCCCGAATTTCATCAAGATCGGATAATAAAGACCGTAGTTATTGTCGAAAATATATAATCATATTGATCTCATTTCTATCAGCAGCCGCAAACATTTTCTGTATGCATAAATGCGAGCGAATGTGTGACAAAAAGACGACATGATAATCGACGCGAGCGTCAATATGTCTTTGTGTGTATTCTGCAGACTTCCGTTACGATTGCGTGTATGTATTTTTGTATATGCCAGTCAGCTTGGATCAGTTCGGGCTTGTGAATAAAAACATGCGCTGCTCGTTTATTTGCCAATAGTCTTAGAATATATTTAACAGCTGAGTTCAAGGTAAATCGTAGTCGAGCTCACTCGATTTCAGCACTCTTACTTGTTGTATTGTAGTTTTATTGTCAAATTTCGTTTTAAAATATTTGTGTGGTGTTCCTAACAGGAACTGAAGACTAAAAATAACTAAGGCAGCGCTTTTTATTCACAAGCCACAACTGAAATCACAAACGCGTGCATATGAATACATACACACATACAAACAAATTGGTGAAATGTGTCCAATTTATCAATAATGCGTCAATGAATATTATATATCACTAAGAAGCAACTGCTCTTCAAATTGTGCTTTTTCATGCTATCGGAAATCTAAATGTATCGATATTTGAGAAACTGGGGCGGTTATCAATAAGAGAAGCAACCCTGATCTATCTATCCCCTTTTTATGGGGTCGGAATGTACTAATTCTATCATGTTTTTTCCTGGTCTAAAGAACTTGTGGGATAGTTCGGATGGGGCTGAGCTGAGGCCACCAGGCGGGTCGCAGGTTGCGGATAGCGAATGGCCTCCCCCGGGGAGGTTAGCTGCGAATAATACGAGACTCCTCGTAAATAAGCAGTCCCGGACAAACAGCGGGTGCGATATTGTCAATCGTACTGACAAGGCGCTTGTGTTGCCGCCTTTAACGTATAGCCTCACACAATCCCCTATCTCCCCTCACAATTACCTTCCCCATCCTATCCCCCACATCTCACTCCGGGCCGGACTAAGGCGTTATCCGAACCGTGCCGAGAGTCAGCTTGGCTGGGGGCCCGGGAAAAACTAGCCCAGTCTCGAACGGTGGGCTCAGGCAAATGGCGACCGCCTGTTCTAATTTAGCCTTACCCGGGTAATGCGGATCTCTGCCCGGGCGGACACTCATTTCTCCGCAGCTCGTGGGAACTGATGAAACATTCCAGAAAAACTAAAATACCGCAGGATCTCCCTGCGGAGTATGTCGCAAGACACCTAGAGGGTCGTGCTCTAGACGGGGAAAGACCCTCCCATGTGGTAGACCAACCTCCACACCGTGCTGCTCCAGCACCAGACAGACGAGTGCTGCATGCACAACAAACTTCGGCTTTGGGGCATGGGAGAGTGATGGTCGGACCAACCCGACCGCCACGCCCAGCAACGAACGCTGTGAGGCAGGGCGCACAGCGCCCTAAGAGGAAGGAAGAGTTCCTGCCACCGAGGGGTCAACCCGGTGGGCTGGATGACCCGAACCGGAGGAATCTCTGCGGTTCAAGGGTCAAGTGGTACCTTCGGTACCTCCAGCAAGGACTCACTCCTGATGCTGCCCTGAAGAAGGCCACAGAGCCCAGGGAAGTGGCTACGGCACCAGCGCCAGCCTCCAAGAGGCGTAGCAGCGCACTCACTCCACCGGTGGCCACCCCCAAGAGGGCGTGCCTGGAGGCCGAGAGTGCTGCTCACGGCCCGGGGGCGGCGAAGGTGATGGCCGGAAAGGAAGCAGGCTTGGACCTCCGTCCGAGCACATCACGTGCAGCGGCCACGAAGCCCAGCTCGCCAGCACCCACCGAGCCCCGATTGTCATATGCGGATATGGCAAGAAAGGTAAAGGTGGCCGTGTTGCCTGTGGATTTCCCACGGGCAATGCTCAGTCGCGGAGACTTGTCTGTGCTGGAAGAGGCCATCATAGACGAAGTCATTGCGTCTGGTGGGGATGTTGCGGTCTCATTCGCGGGCATTCATTTCCGGGTCGGTTTCCTGGTCATTGAATGCTTGGATGAGGCCTCAGCCGACTGGCTGAGAACCGCAGCGCCGCGACTAAAATCGTGGAAGGGCGTGCCCCTTGAATGCAAAATGGGAGACAACATTCCGTCGTCCCACTGCATCACGCTGTTTTGCCCCAGAAGTGTGGATCGGTCGACCGAATCCCTGTTGGTTCTACTGAGGAACCAGAACAGGATCGAGACCGACACATGGAAGGTGATTTCCAGGAGGAACGAGGGCGGAGGAGCCCTCCTGGTCATCGGGATAGACGAACTATCCAAGGATACTATTGTGGAGAAGGGGCACCAGATCTACTTCCGCTACGGGACCATCCCCGTAAGCGGTCTGAAGAGGAGATCTGGAGCTAAGCCTCAGTCTGAGCCAAGCGGCAGGGTGGCTGTCAACGTGGACACCACAACCACAGAAGACACTCCTGCCGCAGTTCAGAGCAGTTGCACTGCGCGGCCCACCGACTCGGTGGAGGACCTCGCAGAAGATGAGGAGTTGGCAGACAAAACGCTCTGCCAAACGGATATGCTGGGAGATGAAGATATCCCCAGGTCCTCACAGGAGCGGGTGGAGGAGCTGCTGGATGCAGCAGCAGCTGACGTCGAAATTACGTGCAGCGGTGACAGGGGCAACTCCAGGCCCCAATCACCGTGTCAGCTGGAGCCTCCCCAGCAATAGATGGCCAGAGTCACCGGCACAGGGCTGGCTCAGGTAAACATCCACCGTGCTAAGGCCGCCTCGGCGGTCTTAGCAAGGATGTTTACCAAACAGCACCTTGGGCTGGCCCTAATACAGGAGCCATGGGTGCACAATGGCATTAAAGGCCTGTACACGGCTGACTCGAAGGTAATCTGGGATCGGAGAGATCCAGCACCCAGAGCATGCATAATGGTAAGGAAAAGTATTAACTTTACTATCCTTTCAGAATTCCTGACTAGGGACTGCGTCCCCATATTGGTACAGACCAAGAACGGCGCGGCCCCTACGGCCATGGTGTCTGCGTATTTCGCAGGAGATGGAGCCTGCCCACCACCAGAAATAGAAAAACTGGTGGATTTCTGCAGGAGGGAGAAAATCTCAGTGCTCATCGGATGCGATGCCAATGCGCACCATACGATATGGGGCAGCAGCGACATCAATTTGAGGGGTGAGTGCCTAATGGACTTTATATTCAAATATAATCTAGAATTAGGCAATGTCGGATCTACACCGACATTTGTAACTAGAATCAGGGAGGAGGTGCTAGACATCACCCTGATTAGTCGTTCCCTAAAACCTCACCTTAGGGACTGGCACGTTTCCCAAGAGGAATCAATGTCTGATCACAGAACTATCCTATTTAAGATACAATTAAATACGGATAGTAGTACACCAGGCCGCAACCCCAGGAAAACCAACTGGGATGGTTATAAGTCGGCGTTAGGGACTCTCCCTAGCCAACGGGTTATCTGGTATACCCAGAGAGCCACTAGAGCTGGACAGGGCTATTGGTGACCTCAACAAGTGCATAACCAATGCATTTGAGGATAACTGCCCGGTAGGGAAAAAGTACTTGGAGAAAGGTGCCCCATGGTGGAACGACAGCCTAGAGAGGCTGCGCGTGACCACACGTCGCCTCTTTAATAAAGCAAACAGTGACGGAATGTGGGAGCAGTACCGTGAAAGCCTGACCTCCTACAATAAGGATATAAGGAAGGCCAAACGGAAGAATTACAGAAACTTCTGCGAAAGCATAGTTAGCACAAGCGAAGGCGCCAGGCTCCATAGAGCACTGGCGAAACGAGCGCCTGATGCGAACTTAGCACTGAAGTGTGGGGATAACTCCTTTACGAGCAGTGATTCGCAGAAACTAGTTTTACTTTTCGAGACACACTTCCCAGGAAGCACACCCCTGCAAGAAGAGGCTATCGAAAGGGAAAGTAGATACAGACCGTCAACTGACTGAGCATACGCCAAGTCGACAGTCTCAAGGGAGAGACTTAATTGGGCAATTGGAACATTCCAACCCTATAAGTCCCCTGGAATGGACGGCATACCGCTAGCCTTCCTTCAAACGGGACAGGAAATACTCCTTTCCCGTATCAGGAAAGCATTAATAAGTAGCCTAGCCCTCGGATACATACCGGGCGCATGGAGAAAAGCTAGGGTAGTCTTCATCCCCAAAGCAGGGAAGAAGGACATTACCAGCCCAAAGTCCTTCAGACCCATCAGCTTAACATCGTTTTTACTGAAAACGTAGGAAAAGCTGGTGGACTACAAAATCAGAAACAATTTGCTTAAAGAAAAGCCGCTGCACCCAACGCAGCATGCATACAGAGTAGGCAGGTCCACGGACACAGCACTTTATCCGCTGCGACGTACTTTGAGTGCGGCAATTGATAATAAGGAAGTAGTACTGTGCGCCTTCTTAGATATAGAAGGTGCCTTTGATAACACATCTCATGATGCAATCAATGCTACCCTTGAGAGAAGAGGCCTGGACCATACTACCAGCAGATGGATACTTGCACTGCTACGGTCCAGACAAGCCACGGCATCATTACATGATAGCACTGTAACAGTCCTAACCACCAAAGGCTGTCCCCATGGAGTGGTGTTGTCTCCGCTACTCTGGAGTCTGTTAGTAGACGAACTACTAAACAGACTTGCTAACAGTGGTATTCAATGTCAAGGTTATGCCGATGACATTGTTATCATAGCGCGAGGCAAATTTGAAGAATCACTCTGTGACATAGTCCAGTCAGGGCTAAGGACTGGTGGTATGACTGGTGTATGGAGGTTGGACTCAACCTAAACCCTACGAAAACAGTCATCGCTCTCAGGGACCCTACTAGAAACAAGTAGGGAGGTCAAATACCTGGGAGTCACATTAAAAAGCAGGCTTAACTTTGGCACCCATGTGCAAAACACGATATTAAAGTGCTCTAGGGCGCTTTATACATGTCGCAGTATTGCAGGTAAATCATGGGGTTGTAACGAACACTCACAATGTCGTTTCGGCTTGCACACCCTGTCTACTATTTGGGGGGGGCGGCCTTGCTCAGGAAATTGGGCGTGGGTATTGGGCTGCCTAAACAAACGGAACGGGAAGAACGGGATAAGGAATGGGAGCCATACAAATGGGACGGACTGATATTGCTTATAGCCTATCTAAAGTTGGAGAATTACGGTGTTAGAATTCTCCTTCTTTACCCACCCAACCTTGTAGGAATTTATTGCCATTTTGGATCCTACCCTTAGAAGCCTGCGGTGCTACAAACCTAAGGAGCCTTTAATAACTACAAATTATTCCATTTTTATAACTCTATAATTTACTTCAAATTAGATATAAAGGGACAATTCATGGTAAGGGCATTTACTACAATGAATTTCAATACTTAATGCCTAGACAATATTCTATGGGCGCTCTAGTTATCAAACCGCATCTCCGATGCCATCAACTTCGGCTATGCCGTACTTACTAGAATACCATCCCTAGTGATCCCTCGACGTCAGCAGGCCTGTCGACGCAGATGATCTACAGGTGGTGATAATCAGAATCAAGGTGCAAATTTGATACAGAGCGCTCACTAGAAAATGGTACAAACTTATAAGTATAGAAAATAATATTGCTTAGAACTAAAATTCATTTTTTCATTTTTTAATTTTTTATATACTACTCCTGCAATGAGGGGACTTCAAGACACCGTGGTGTTGTTATTGTTGTTGTTGCTGTTTTCCTGTGGCTGTCATTGTTGCTGGTGTTGTTGTTGTAGTTAATTTTCTGTTATGGTTATTGTTGCTGTTGTTGTTGTTGTAAATTTTCAGTTGTGGTTATTGTTGCTGTTGTTGTTGTTGTTGTATTTAATTTTCCGTTGTGGTTATTGTTGCTGTTGTTGTTGTTGTATTTAATTTTCCGTTGTGGTTATTGTTGCTGTTGTTGAGCCGCGTTGTGCAGCCCTGAATGGACGCTGGCAACGCTTCTATGAATTCGGCTTGATTTTATTTTTTTTTTGCACAATAACGAGGTATATGGATAGAGGAAGGGCCATCGGTGGCCAGTTCCGTGATCGATGGTGTATTGTGGTGGGGCAATGGTTGGATACGGTGCGCTTGCAGTATTATTTTGCCTGCCTTGCCGGTCCACCACACACTCGGAGCACGTGAACTGCCAAAAATCACGGCGTCGGATGTTCGACGATTGGATTTTCTCCCACGTGTGAATTTTCAACAAACGAAAAACAAACAACTTTTCGGGCACTGATCTGCTTTTGCCTTTTTTTTCGTCGACAGCATGCGGTAGAATAAAAGTGCATTCGAACACGCAAGCGCAGCCAACTTGACCGTTCAGGAGCAAAAGTTCGCGTTAGAAAGATTAGGAGCGAAAGTTCGCGTCCGAAAGCTCTCTAACGCGCCATTAGCTGCACCAGCTGATCTGAGCCAGCTGTTTAAGTTTAATGTGCAGTGTCTTGGCAAATTGCCAGCTGAATATTCGCGCCGTCACACCACAGGTCTGATCTACTTCTATTAGAGAAAGATAAGAGCTGAAAAAAATTCAAACGGATGCGAATAGGATGTGCTAGCTACCAAATGTCTTTTGCATGAAAATTTCCCAACTCCTTTCCATTCATATCCTCTAGGAGGTAAATCGATCGGCCCAGTTTTTCCTTGATTCGAGCCTTAGTGCCGATAGGAGCTAGCTTAGAGCGAAAATTAGCTGCAGCCTTGCTCAAAGAAAAATTTCTTTTGATCACTTCTTGACCTATTTCAAATGCTCGTGTCTGTGACCGTAAATTATACGATCGCTGGTTTCGGTCATAAGCCTTTTTGAGGTGTTTATCTACATCAGCCCTGAATTTCTGAAATTCGTCAGCTCTGGGTAACCTAGCGGTGCTGTCTTTTAGCAATTCTAAATTTCTCAACAATTTATAATCTTTGCCATGAGAAATCATGTGTTGTCCAAAGACCATAAAATAGGGAGAGTAACCAATCGACTGATGTATGGAATTGCGAAGAGAGCTGTTAATGCGACTTAAGAAGGTATCCCATTCGCGCTGATCAGCACGAATATAGGCTCTTAAAGCTGCATTAATCGAACGATTCACTCTCTCGGCGGCGTTCGATTGTGGTGAATAGGATCCTGTAAATATATGTTGAATACCGAAGGTTAGGAGGAAATCGTCAAAGACACGGCTTTTAAATTGAGTACCGTTGTCACTCACGACTATCTCTGGTACTCCAAAACATGGAAATATATTTTCACTCAGATAATCGATAATCACGTTGGAGGTGAATTTTTTACGGGCTTCAGAAAGGTGAATTTTGAAAAGTGATCTAAAATTATGAAAATTCCAATGTGACCCTTTCTTGTGCGAGGAAACGGACCAACGAAGTCAAAATACAACCGCTGAAATGGTCTTTCGCTGATAATTCGAGCACCCATAGGAGGTTTAAGTGATCGATTGGGATATTTGGTTGTTTTACACGTATCACACTCGCTAATGTAATTACGCACATCAACAACCATTTTAGGCCAATACAAATGACGTCGTATTCGTTCAAGACATTTCGCGGTACCACAGTGTGCGGAAGATGGTTGATCATGAGCTGAACGTATGACGCTCTTTCGCAAAGACTCGGGCACTAACAGTTTCCATGAATCATTGCCTTGATTGGAGCTATCGTCAGAGAAATCTTTGCGATGATAAATGTAACCATCAATTACTTGATAGTCTGGCATCTTCGATACCTTAAATTTATCTCGCAAAGCACAGTATTCTGCTGACTGAAATGCTTCGGATTGCAGATCCACTTCGGGTAGAACTTCAGCATTTATGTTAGCAACCTCGACTACTGACTCAAACGAACGGGATAGGGCGTCAGCCACCACGTTTTGGCTTCCCTTGCGGTGTTCAATACTGAAGCCGTAACCTTGGAGACTTATCGCCCATCGCGCTAATCTACCACTAAGGTCAGATTGGTCCATCAACCATCGAAGGCTTGAGTGATCGGTGACTACGGTGAAACGATGGCCGTCGATGTACATGCGAAATTTTTTAATACCCAGAACGACAGCCAAGCACTCCAATTCCGTAACGGTATAGTTACGTTGTGCTTTGTTTAATTTTTTCGACATGTACGCTATTGGGCGTTCATGACCGGACTCGTCGCACTGTGCAAGAACAGCGCCAACTGCATACGAAGAAGCATCACACTGCACTATGAACGGCTTGTCATATTGTGGATGGATCAAACATGGAGCTGAGCACAATGCCATTTTGATCTCTTCGAATGCAGCTTGAGCTTGATCGTTCCAGGTGAACAACTTTTTACCTAGAAGCTCGGTAAGGGGAAAAATTATCGAAGAGTATCTGGAAATGAAACGCTGGTACCATCCAGTCATTCCCAAGAATCGTCTGAGCTGCTTCCGAGTTTTCGGAATCGGAAACTCTTTAACAGCACGGACCTTTTCGGGATTAACCTGAAGTGTTCCTTCGCCTACTATATAACCTAGATACTCTACCTTCCTAAGACAAAACTGGCTTTTTTGAACATTTATGGTAAGGCCAGCCTTTCGCAATTGAGTAGCAACTTCTGAAAGATGCAAAAGATGTGACTCAAAACTATCGGACAATACCAGCAAATCGTCAAGGTACACTAATACGTTTGATTTTAGCTGATATGGAATTACTAAGTCCATTAGACGACTCATTGTTTGTGGAGCATTGGTCAATCCAAAAGGCATTCTTTTGAATTGATAAAGAGGTCTATTTGGGACTGTAAACGCTGTTTTAGCACGGGATTCTTTATCTAAACAGATTTGCCAAAAGGCATCCTTGAGGTCGATTTTCGAAATGCAGTATACGGGCGGAAGACGACTTAGCAGTCCAGCCATTATTGGAATAGGATACGCATCCTTAATTGTGACTGCATTAAGTTTCCGTGCGTCGAGACAGAAGCGCACTTTGCCTGGTTTTATGTGTAAGGTGATGGGAGATGACCAAGGAGAACTTGGAGCCTCTTCTATAACGTCCATTTGAATCATTCTGTCAATCTCCTTGCATAAGAGTTCTTCCTTTGCTGGAGAAAGAGGATAAAATCTCTGTTTGATGGGTTTCGCCTCGGCAGTATCGATGGTATGTTCGATTAACGTTGTTATGCCAAGTCCATTATTTTCAAAAGATGGAAAGAAATCAATCACAGCTTTTAGTTTGGATTTCTGGAGTAACGATAAATCCAATTTAGTAGAGTCCTCTTCGAGCTTTTCAGCCTCTATTGCCGAAACATTAATATCGCCAAAAGATGAAATCGATATACCAAATTTCTTCCAGAAATCCATACCACAAATAACATCTGTTCTAATGGAAGAAACTATAAGAAACTCAAGGTCAGCTTGGGTTGAATTATAAGTCAGGGGTATGGTAATTGTACCAGCAACAGGCTGTGTTTGGCCATCGGCCGTACGAACAACGCCTTTCATTTTGTCAATATTAAAGTTTTCTGACAAAATTCTCTTAGCAAGATATCCGCCAATGACACTTTTGTTGGCCCCGCTATCTAATAAGGCTAGGTAATCCTGACCAAAAATGTCAATGTTGATAAAGGGTCGAATATCATTGCTTTTATTAACAATAGAGTTAATTAAACATCTGTTTAATGCTCGCTTGCTTTGCCAAAATTTTCGCATACGTAAAGAAGAACGAGATTTACATGAAAGTAATTCGTCCGCGTTAAATATTTCGGACTTACGTTTCTCGTACTCATGAACTCGCACATGGTATGGCTTAAATCGCAGGAGACAAGGTACTTCCGGGTTTAAAGGTGATTCGTCTGGTAGTTGTTTAGAGATAGCTGTTTGAAAATTTTGTGGATCCGAGGCTAATATCGGACATCCCCTTTCGGAACACGGCGGACATCCTTCGTCGAGTTTTCCGATTTGGGATTACATTTTTGACAGTTGGGCTTGTATGTCTCAGGTGTGCCACAACCGTAACAAAAAATCCGACGATGCTTCAGGCAATCTTGGTATCTGTGACCCTGTTCCTCGCAATTCCAGCATTTAAATTTTTCGGAGGATCGAACTACACAGACTTCATCAGTTGCATTAATTTCCTCTTCCGATTCATCTCCTGGAACTTGTTCGTGGAGAACAGTATTGACAAATCGTCGGTTCACATTTACTCGAGGCTGCTGCCTTGAATTAAGACTACGAAAGAAATCCTCATGTCTATGACATTCCTTTCGCAGACTTGCTAAATCACGAGTTTCGACATGTAACAATTCGTGCTTTAGTTCAGTTTTGAGATTATGTCTGACTTCGATCGTTAGGTCGGTGTCCAACATAGGCTCACGCAAGGAATCGGCAATCGACAGAATTGCATCTAAAAAATCATCAAAGCTTTCGTTGTTGCCTTGTTTGCGACGACGAATTGCATCTTTGATGTCGCGATCAGTTCGCTGATCCTTATATCTCTCTTGCAAGCGGTTACACAGCTCAAACCAATTCAAGTGAACTGCACTTCTATGAACGCGCCAGTAGAAAGATAAGGCTGGTCCAGTGAAAAGGAGATGAGCAAACTGAACCAGTAGATGGAAATTCCCATTCAAACATTGAGAGGTTAAACAGTTCACTCGATATATAAAATCTTCAATTGGAATGTCATTAGCTAATCCGCTAAACTTGATTCGCCAATTGGAAATAACATTCGAAATTCTTTCGGGGTGTTCAACTACTCCATCATTTAAGTTTGCGCTAGCGTAAGAATTTCCAGGTCTCTGATTACTGTTATTTCGACTATTGCTGGAATTACTTAAACGTGGACGGGGTGGAACTATGTCATTCTCCCAATCGAGATGACCCTCATCACGAGTTTCCCGAGGTTGGGTAGACAATGACAAACTTCGAACGGCTGCACTTAACTGCTCCGTCATGGCTGCAGTCATACTCGCCTTAAAGGTATCTAAAGAATTCGCAATCAATTGTTGGATACGCTCTTCCGAGACAATATTAGATTCTGATGTAACTTTAGGTCGGTGCAAATCACGTTTTGTGTTTAAATTTGGATTTGGTCGGACGTTCGTGTTCGGTCTATTGCGTGAAGTCGATCTGGTGTTTACACCAGTTTTAGGAACCGCTCCAGAACTTGCTTTCGTGATACTAGTATGGTCCTTACCAGACGGGGTATTGGTATCAGTCGTAGTGCCTTCTCTTATTTGAATCATGATTTTGGAACAGTATTGCCTACACACAGGACATGATTCACTGCTCACTAACCACTCTAATAGACACCATCTGTGAAACTTGTGTTTACAGTGTGTTTCTACAAATTCACCATCTGACCTGGTATCATTACAAATCGTACATATGCCAGGTTCACTAGGGGTTGCGGATCTTATATCTTCCGCGCTACGTCTGACAGCCATAGCAAAAAAAATGTCGGTAAAGTGGTTTTGTGGTCGGAAAAGTGAGATATATATATAAGTGACTAAATTTACTATATCGAAATAAACGTTGAATAATTAATAAGGACTTATCCAAAGGTCTGGCACCGCAGGTATGATTGACGGCGTATAAACATATCAGTCTCGTACACAGAATTTACTATAAAAATATATAAGAGTGTATATTACCCAATCTAAAGAGGAACAGGCCGAAAAACTCCAGTCTGAGCATATCTCAATTTAGGTTCGGAATATAAATTATTATTTAAATATCGATTGCCTGGTTTAGGACCGACTGAAATCAGAACTAAAATTCCAACGCAATTCGAGATTAAACAAAAGAATTGATTAAATGTCTAGAAAGTTTCTTTCGTTAGAAAGAGACTCTAAAATGAAATCAACTTTCTGGAACCACTCTATCTACTGGTCTGGCTCCGACAATAATCAGAATTCCAGCATTTCCGAAGTAGACAGAAGGTACCGTACAGATTTAATCGCAAAATATAATATGGGTGGAATATGGTTTCAAGAAAAGGGAATGTGGAAAGGTGAGTTGGGAAGCGCGGGGTGTTCACCTTAACTTAGGATAATAAAGATTATCCTAGCAGTGATACATACAATGAAACAAAACCAATCGGTTTGTATTGTTCGGAAACGACCAATCGGTCGGGCTTTGTTCGGAAACGACCAATCGGTCGGGCTTTGTTCGGAAACGACCAATCGGTCGGGCCCCACGTTGGGCGCCAATTATTATGTAACGAACACTCACAATGTCGTTTCGGCTTGCACACCCTGTCTACTATTTGGGGGGCGGCCTTGCTCAGGGAAATTGGGCGTGGGTATTGGGCTGCCTAAACAAACGGTGCTACATTAATAATTTCGTAGACAGGGAAGAACGGGAAGAACGGGATAAGGAATGGGAGCCATACAAATGGGACGGACTGATATTGCTTATAGCCTATCTAAAGTTGGAGAATTACGGTGTTAGAATTCTCCTTCTTTACCCACCCAACCTTGTAGGAATTTATTGCCATTTTGGATCCTACCCTTAGAAGCCTGCGGTGCTACAAACCTAAGGAGCCTTTAATAACTACAAATTATTCCATTTTTATAACTCTATAATTTACTTCAAATTAGATATAAGGGACAATTCATGGTAAGGGCATTTACTACAATGAATTTCAATACTTAATGCCTAGACAATATTCTATGGGCGCTCTAGTTATCAAACCGCATCTCCGATGCCATCAACTTCGGCTATGCCGTACTTACTAGAATACCATCCCTAGTGATCCCTCGACGTCAGCAGGCCTGTCGACGCAGATGATCTACAGGTGGTGATAATCAGAATCAAGGTGCAAATTTGATACAGAGCGCTCACTAGAAAATGGTACAAACTTATAAGTATAGAAAATAATATTGCTTAGAACTAAAATTCATTTTTTTTCATTTTTTTATACTACTCCTGCAATGAGGGGACTTCAAGACACCGTGGTGTTGTTATTGTTGTTGTTGCTGTTTTTCTGTGGCTGTCATTGTTGCTGGTGTTGTTGTTGTAGTTAATTTTCTGTTATGGTTATTGTTGCTGTTGTTGTTGTTGTAAATTTTCAGTTGTGGTTATTGTTGCTGTTGTTGTTGTTGTATTTAATTTTCCGTTGTGGTTATTGTTGCTGTTGTTGTTGTTGTTGTATTTAATTTTCCGTTGTGCTTATTGTTGCTGTTGTTGAGCCGCGTTGTGCAGCCCTGAATGGACGCTGGCAACGCTTCTATGAATTCGGCTTGATTTTATTTTTTTTTGCACAATAACGAGGTATATGGATAGAGGAAGGGCCATCGGTGGCCAGTTCCGTGATCGATGGTGTATTGTGGTGGGGCAATGGTTGGATACGGTGCGCTTGCAGTATTATTTTGCCTGCCTTGCCGGTCCACCACACACTCGGAGCACGTGAACTGCCAAAAATCACGGCGTCGGATGTTCGACGATTGGATTTTCTCCCACGTGTGAATTTTCAACAAACGAAAAACAAACAACTTTTCGGGCACTGATCTGCTTTTGCCTTTTTTTTCGTCGACAGCATGCGGTAGAATAAAAGTGCATTCGAACACGCAAGCGCAGCCAACTTGACCGTTCAGGAGCAAAAGTTCGCGTTAGAAGATTAGGAGCGAAAGTTCGCGTCCGAAAGCTCTCTAACGCGCCATTAGCTGCACCAGCTGATCTGAGCCAGCTGTTTAAGTTTAATGTGCAGTGTCTTGGCAAATTGCCAGCGGAATATTCGCGCCGTCACAATCGACTGATATTAGTTGACATTAAATAAATAAATATACAGAATAATACCCTTATTATTGGCTTATACTACGCGATAAAAGCAATTATTAAGCGTATGGCATTTGCCAATGAATACACCAGTTCCGATCACGGAATTTAGGCATCGTCGGGCGCAGTTAGCACTTACCCTTTTTTTATACTCTGATACCAAATGTGTCATATATTGTATATTGCTAGTAACACGGAAGGAAGCCGATCCCACAAGCGATTTATATACATGTACATATATTATTGATCGGCGTTTGTCTGTCTTTTCGGTCGTCAGACTATAGGAGGTAAATAATTTAAGTTTAAAAATGTTCGTATACTACACTCAGATAACTTATCGATGACTCAACCAGTTTCGTGAATATCAATACCATTTGATTAACAAAATCAATAATTTAAACAATGTTTAAAATATTTCTTATCCGAAAAATTTATATTATTTTGATCAATGGTAGAGCTTTACAGAGCTGCCCTAGCAAGCTTGGTGAGGTCTACCCCGGGGCGAAGCTGGTCGCTGTCGACTGGAGCGAAGTCCCGAGTAGACCTCGCGCACGTATCTGAATCCCGGCCTCTTTAAAGGAACCGGACCAGGTGCTAAACCTATTGCAGTTATGCAACCCCTCTCTTCCCACCCATGATTAGAGGGTGGTGAAGATTGGGGCCACCGACGGGCCTACCAACCAGGCAATGCTGATCCTCAACAAGGAATCGCTGGCCCTCATCGAAGCCGCCAAAGGTGAGCCCATTTTTGGCTTCGGCTCCATTACCGTTAAGGTATACAAATCGGATGCGCCGGCCGGAGGAGACCCTGTTGTCTGTAATAAGACGGATGAACAGGGCCCTCCTGCGGAGATCGGAGCAAGCGATAGGAGCTGGAGCCCGGTTACATGTCGGATACGTCAACTCTGACTCGGGGCCTTGAGGCCTTGTGTCACGAGTTAGACGAGAATGACAGCAACAATACGGTGGTGAGGGTAGATTCTCCGGATGTCCTTGAGAGTACGGCAGATAAACCTTCACCACAGTTATAGGCTGCGATGCCAATGTTCACCACACTCAGTGGGGGAGCACGAAGACAAATCCGAGGGGCGAGTCACTCATATCCTTCATCCTTAATACTAACCTTCTAACATGCAACACGGGAAATGAGCCCACCTTCATTATTGAAAATAGGCGAGAGGTCATTGATTTGACCCTCATCTCACAATCTATGAGTGACCAGCTAACAAGTTGGAGAGTGTCTGATGACCACTCCTTCTCTGATCACAGGTACATAGAATTCGAGCTTCTTGCGAGCCATCCAGAACCAGTTCACTTCACAAATCAGAAGAAGGCGAACTGGGAAATCTTCAAAGCTAAGCTTGACCGAACCATTTCGGAACACCCACCAAAAGGTCCGGACAACATATCTCATCTCTGCAATCTCACAGAGACTTTCACTACAGCATTTAATAAGGCTTTTAAGGCAGCTTGCCCTATCAGTAAGCCAGTGCACAAGAAAAACCACCATGGTGGACACCTCAACTAAATGTCATTCGACAAAGTTGCAGGTCTCTCTTCAATGCGGCGAAAGCGCAAAATAACGACCTGCAATGATCAAAATACAAATCAAGTCTGGCTGAATACAAAAAAGCCACCAGACGGGAAAGAAGGAAATCTTGGAGAGATTTCTGAACGTATATTGATTCAACTACTGAAGCTGCAAGGCTTAGGAAAGTTTTATCAAAAACCACACCCACACTAGGTTATCTGAAAAAGGATGACAACTCATGGTCGGTCTCCAGTGAAGAGTCTCTGGAAATCCTCATTAAAACGCACTTCCCTGTCTGCTCCGAGCAGTCCCCGAGGTGCACAGAAACCAATTGTATAAAGAATACATCTTTAAAGTATCTTATACACAAAGGTAACATAAAGTGGGCAGTTAACAGCTTCAAGCCGTTCAAATCCCCAGGCCCAGATCAAATAAGCCCAGTCCAACTACAGAAGGCGGGCAAAACCGCCATAAACTGGCTACATGAAATCTTCGGGATTCTAAAGACTGGTCGCATCTCACGGACAAGGCTCCAGTCTAAAATAACCTCCATACCCAAAGCTGAGGAGCCATCGCACACCAGCGCCAAAGATTTCAGACCCATCAGTCTGTTATATTTCATGCTAAAGACACTGGAACGACTTATAAGTCTCCATCTCACAGCATCCATTGACCCCAGGCTCATGTCGGAGTCCCAACATGCCTACAGGAAGGGCAGATCCACGAATACTGCCCTTCACTCTGTGGTCTCTATCATAGAGAAATCTTTACTCCATAAGGAGTATACCCTAATAGCGTTCCTCGATATTGAGGGCGCCTTTAACAACGTCACTCCGGCAGCCATAATTGGAGCTCTGCTCAGCCTGGGGATTGACACCGGTCTAGTTGGATTGATCAGTCAATTGCTTACTTGGAGGACTGTGATATCCACACTAGGGTCGTCAACTCTCTCCAGGTTCGTAAACAGAGGTACGCCACGAGGAGGCGTCCTGTCACCCCTACTATGGAACATAGCAATTAACAAACAAATGGATTGAAATGCGGAATGTCCCCAAATATCGTTCAATGGTTATACACATCTAGAGTCAGACCTATACTTCTGTATGGCGTCACAGTATGGTGGCCCTGTCTTAAAAAGAAAACCACCCTTTTTAAACTGAACAAAGTTCAGCATATGACTGAACTATGCATATCAGGGGCGCTTCGTACCACACCTAGTGAGGCACTTGACGCCATCCTGGACATCTCATGTCTGGAAAAACAAGGAATGGAAAATGCAACACTCACGGCCATAAGACTCAGAGAATCCCTTGCCTGGGCTACTCAGAGCACTGGCCATGCCTCAATCCTAGAAGGGAAGCTGACCATCCCTTCAATAACAGATTACTGCGTGCCAGTAACAAAACGGGAAACTCCCTTCAATACATACTTCCCTCAAAGGGAGGAATGGGTTCATGGCACCCCCGGTCCACCACTTTACAGACGAATCCAAAGTATACAACAGCTTAAGCGAGCAACGCAACATACAGTTATCCTTCAGCCTTCCAACACACTGCAGTGTCTTTCAGGCTGAGGTACTGGCCATAAAGGAAGCTATAGACTGCCTACAAAGGCTCAAAGTTAGTCCTAGCAATATAAACATATATATTGACAGTCAGGCAGCAATTAAATCCATCAGCTCGATATCTTCAAATTCAATATCAGTAACAAGATGTCGCTAATCTCTACACGAGATGGCTAAACAGCATGTTATTAGCCTAATATGGGTCCCTGGCCACCAGGACATTGAAGGCGACTGTAAAGCCGATGAGCTAGCTAGGAAAGATACTATACTACCACTCCTCGCGGACAAGGAAGGTATAAGTATGCCTCTAGCTACCTGTAAGCTCAATATCAAGCAGGAGTACAGGCGCAGGTCATGCAGAATATGGCAAAATGCCATCTGTGCCCGTGTAGCACACCAGACATAGCCAATCATCAACTCTAAGCGCAGCAAAGAGCTGTGCAGTCTAAGTCGGACTAACTGTTCTGCAGTGATCTGGGCTCTAACGGGGCACTGGCTGGCCGGCATTCAGGCCAACAGACTCCAGGTGCCATACAATGACTTTTGTAGAAGCTGCAAAGAGGAGGAAGAGGTGGAATCCCCGGAACACTTCTTCTGCCTCTGCCCAGCACTTGCCAGAAAAAGGCTGACAATCCTGGGAAACTACTTCCTAACTGGTTTATCGGAGCTCCGACATATGAGACCGGCCAAGATGGCGAAATTCATTAACACATCTGGCTGGGAAAATGTTTGACTTGTTAGAATGCTTTGGAGGCACGGTTGCAGGAGAAAATCCCTTGATCCCATTCGGTATCACAACGGGCCAAATATGGCCTAAGTGTGTCAGCCCATATATATAACCTAACCTAACCTAAAAAGATGTTATGCACCAATATATCGGACAGCCAGCTAGCTATCGGCTCAGAGGTAATTCGACCGCGATATATTGGGCGGTAAGTTAAGAAAAAATTTGTATTTTTTTACAAATAAAAAACAACAACAAATATTTCCATCAAACCAGTCCGCTCGCTGCTGTGTTGGCTTGTGGATGTTGTACAGCCTGCGTGTCCCTTCCTTCCTAATGGTTTCTCCTCTGAATTTCCTGGAGAAATTCCCTTTCGCAATTATTCCTTTCTCGCTTGTTTCTTATGCCCTCATATCTCACCCGATCACATTAATTTACCACCTCATATTCATTTGTTTCAGACTATTTAATTTACAAATCATGTGATACATGTGACATAGTGATTCCTAACATTTTGTTGGCCAACACTAAATTCGATTATATATGTAGTACAATGTTATCTATCTACGTAATTTAAATTTTACAATATATATTTTTTTCTTTATCGGCTGCAAAAGTGTCCATCACTGAGTGCAAAATTAGCATCACAATTGCATTGGTTAGGACCGATCAGCTGTCTCTGACTCAATCCGCCGCAATTAATTAGGCGGGAACAAACTGACCGATGTGCTGGTATAATTCGAGTCGTCGCTGGGTTTCCGGGCTTCTCCTTCCTGGTTCCTGATTTCAGTTGTCCCTGGCGATTCCCTCCTTGGTGGCGGCGATGGATAGATTCGACTGCTGCTGCCGCCGGTGTGTTTGTTTTTATTTTTTTTACTTTTGTGTTTTATATTTATTTATTTTATATATATATATATATTTTTTTTTTTGAATATATAATTACTTCATAATTTAATTGTAACTAATTTATTTAAATTTTTTCTTTTTAAATAAATCTTTCTTCAGCGCATGCGCATGCGGTCTCATCTCTTTCTTTTCCTTCTCTCCTTCTTTCCTCCTTCATCTTTTTTCTCCTGAAGATGGCCCTCCATTCGATATCCCTAACCTATCGATCTATCTGCCGACCATTATACCCCACTACGGTTTCGAAGTTAATTTCAGAGCAACAGAAGTGCAAAAGGAGGCTATATTTGTCCAACGTAGGCCATCGCCCACACCCTGGGATTAAGAGCCTCATACTCGACTGACTGAGCTAGCCGGGCTTACACTGCTATTGTTTCAAGTCCTTTGCATGGAATACTCCAATCCTAATTCCTTGGAGGGCCTCAGCTCGTAGAGACTGTTTCCAATTGGTTTAATGACTCGAAATTTGTCGTATTTCGGACATTAATCCGATTCTTGAAATGACTTCGCACGAAGTTCCGTTTGAAAACTTTTATAAAACTATGTTAAGAGTCGGTTTGTCCTAATGGGGCAGCTCCGGCCAGCCAGTACTCCATTAGGGGTGGGTCTACCCATGCCCGTCGACTGTACAATAACACAACACTAAACAAATCTACACATCACGATTAAACAACTGATTTAACGGACAGTGGCAACAACGGTGGCCTCGCTGTTATTGCCGTAGCGCTACCGCCCTTCCGGTGGGGCGAAATCATATAGTTAATGCCCCACCCTTTTAATATCAAAGATCACATCTTATCCCAAGAACATTTTTGGTCCACTCCCCTCCATTTACAAAACTTAAGCCGTCATTTTAACTGACTACGTATATTTAACGTTCATAGCTTACGGCTAACATTTTATGCTCAGACTTATTAGTATATATAGTTATTACCCTAAATTTAATTTAAACGAACGAGACCTGACAAATCTTTATTCGACCTTCAACGCCTTCACAATTGCCGTAATTTGCGCAGTCTTGTTTTGGGGCTTAAAGCATTTTATATAACCTATATACAGAAATTAAGAAAATATATATATATATATATATATTTTTTTTTTTTTTTTAACACGAAGGTGAGTTTTCGGATCATTGGGGGACACCCTTAAGTACCCTTCGAAGCTCCCGGGATAAATGTGAGGGTATCTACTCCCAGAAATTTTATGCCAAAGGAAAGAAAAATATTAGCACCAAATAATCAAATAGTATTTGCCACGTAGAAAACCAACATAGAGATGTCTCGGTGACGATTAAAGCTTAAAGCCGGAATGAGTTATTTGCCCAGCGCAAATAATTGCTTATAACAATAAATAATTAAAATAACATAATCGATGATGGGCCTCAAGGTTATAAGTTTTAGCCGTACTAATAAACTGATAATTAAATAGATTACAACAAACAAACAAATATAAATACATAAACTAGAATCTACAAATATAGCCAACAAAAAAGTTACGCATCACTGTCGACGGCTGCGCATCACAGGTGTAACACGGATCAGGCCCTCGCACTGTTGACAGATACAATTTTCCTTCCGCCGTGATTGTATTGGAACGGACTTACGATTTTGTTGGATAGTTCCGATCTCTCTCCCCTTCGCCCTGCTCTTCCTTGTCGCCGTTGGTTCCGGATGGCGGCCTGCTCCTGGTAGCCTTCTCCAGGTGTGGATTTCACATTATTCGGTTTATGTTTACATTTAGATTTTTGGTGTCTTTGTCGGCGGTTTTTGATTGTGGCTTGTCGCCGGGGCGGATTTTAATAAACTTGGCGGGTGTGCATTTCGGCGTTTTTACTTAAATATATAAACTTTTGCCGCCGATTGGTTTTATACACTTTGCAGCTTCGTATTTCGGTCTTTAAATTCTTCTTTATTATTTAAATATTGTATGTTTGCATTTCGGTCTTCTTCAGTATTTGAATTTGTTGTTTGTATTTTCGGTCTTTAAATATTTCTTTATCATTTGAATTTGTCGCCGTCGGTGTGTTTTATTAAATATTGTATATTTGTACTTTCGGACTTTAATTTAAATTTAGTCCCGATATTCCTTTTTTTAGTTCACTTTTTTTCCACCCAAAAAAAAAAATAATTTTTACTTCCGCGCTTTGCGCTCCTTCGTACTCCTTTCTTCTCGCCGCTGACTTTCAACTGCCCTCCAAAAAATCAGATCATTGGCCTTTTTATTCCATCTTTTGCTCGCCGCTCGGATAATATTCTACCCTCTCCCTTTCTTGAGCGCGCGAACTCCCTCTCTCTTTCCCAAAAAAAAACATCCTCTCCCTCTACTCTCTTAAAATTCAGATCTGTTTGTAGCTCCAACTATCGATGTCACGCCGCCCGGCGCATTAACAACAAAATATGGCGAGGTTCCAATGCTATGGTATATAGCGCTTCGAGCCGCACCCTGGATGTCGGGCAGTCTCTCGGGCCAACCTGTGTGATCGTCTCCAACATATATACTTATCGCCGCTAGGATTGTTTGGTTGACCCTTTCCGCTGTGCGTAATTTCCAGATCGCATCTCCTCTGATGTGAACTGTCTGCCGTTATTCGTATGAACGACTTCTGGAACCCCAAACATGGAAAATATCTCGCTGTGTAGAAATCCGTTCGCCGCCTTTGCCGTCGCTTTTGGCATTGCCTTCAACCAAATGAACTTTGACATATGATCAAGGACTACCAGAATGATTACATTACCACTTCGCGACCTTAGATGTGGTCCCAAGAAATCCATATATACTTTTTGCATGGGTCTATCCTTCATTGTCTCTCCTCCCAAGACTGTTCTGCGTCGAGTGTTTGGTCTCCTTACACGTGTCGCAGTTCGCAATGTAAGCCTTCACTTTCATTGCCATTCTCGGCCAGAAATACATTTGTTTGAGCCTACCTATGGTCCTTGCGCATCCACCATGCATATTCGCATCGTCTTCATGTGTCTCTTTAATTAAGGTGCCCGTTAGCACTTCGGGAATCCATAGTTTCCAATGGAACTCTTCCATATCTGGCTGACTAAATTGTGTTTTTTTAAACAATAATCTATCCTCAACACGTAAATCAGGAAACGTTTCCTTGTTCTCCTGTACCTATCCTGATCTAGGTATATCTGTTCCTCAAAGACGGTAGTTTCGAATTGAAAGAAGTCAGCCTCCTCTGCATCGAAAGGACGAGAGAGCATGTTGGCAACTACATTATCTCCACCCTTTCTATGCTTGATCTGTTAGTCATACGCATGAATTGTTAATGACCATCTCGCTAGCCTACCATCCAGTGCTTCAAATGACATTAACCATTGAAGACTTGCATGATCCGTTATGATAGTGAACGGCATGAGTTCCACATATGCTTTGAATTTCTCCACTGCTCTCACTGCTGCCATGCATTCTTTTTCTCGCAATTTCGCGGAAAAGGAGGCAATTGGGTGCTCGGCGTTCTCCTCGTCGAGCTGGAATAGGACGACTTCAATACCTATATGTCTTGCATCGCACTGTATAAAAAATGGCTTCTTAAAGTCGGGATGGATCAAAAGTAGCGCACTGGTGAGTGCCTTTTTCAACTTTGTGAAAGCTTCCAGCGCATTCTCAAAGTTGAGTTTTCCTTTCAGGCCATCCGTAAGCGGTGGTTCCGGATGAAGCGACGATACCATCCGCCGGTACCTAAAAACCGACAAAGCTGACGTACACTTTTCGGAACGGGTATCTCCGTAATTGATGGTACCTTTTCTGGATCAGTTCGTAGTGCACCATCACCAACTACATATCCCAGGTACTTCATATATTTATAGCAAAACTTAAATTACTTTATCCCGACTGCTAAATTTCCTGCTTCCAGACAATCACTAGCAGATCATCTAGATAAATGAATACATGACTTAGGAGCTTTTGTGGGATCACCTTGTCCATTAGTTGGCAAAGTCGTTGAGCTGCATTACAAAGGCCAAACGGCATAGATTTCAACTGATACAGTGGTCTCCCGTGTATGGTGAAGGCTGTATAAGGTCTACTTTCTGCCTCCAGTTCAATCTGCCAAAAGACATGTTTTAGGTCGATACTGCTGATGAAAACCGTATCTTCTACTCGGCTAAGGATAGACTCTATGTACTGTAGCGGATACGCATCCTTGATTGTCACCTTATTCAGCTTGCGAGCATCCAGACAGCGACGATTATTTCATAGCTTTCGAACAAGCGTTACTCTGTTACTCCAAGGACTCTCACTAAGCTCTATGACTCCTAGCCGTAATATCTTGTCAACCTCAGCAAAGAGTAATTCCTGTATCGCTTGTGAAACTGGATAGAATCGTTCTTTCACCGGTATTGTATCCTTGACAAGTCGAATTTCGTGCTTTTCCAGTGATGTCTTGCCTAGACCGAATTCAGCAAACGATCTAAATTTGGCCTTAACCTGCTCCAGTTGCTCCTGTTGTTCCTGTGATAAGTTTTGTACCAGACCAGCACCACCATGTCCCAGCAAACTCACTGAAACCCCTGTGTCTAACAGGCCATTGAGTTCCTTGTGACCGATCCATACCTTGGCGAACGGCCTGCTATCCATGCGCATCGCCGATCTTATGGCTGCACACAAACTGTTTCGTCTCGCTTTTCGTTGTTGGAATTTTAATCGTGCTCGCTGAACTTTATACCACGTCTTCTCACTCATCTCCTGACTTGCATCTTTAAATATCCTTTCCTTCGCTTGAGCATACTCCACTTGTCTCTGCTCTAGGGATTTACGTTGTGACCATCTGGTATTTGATAAGTTAATACTATAGTTTATTTTATTAACTTTTGCAATTATATTAATTATTTATCTAACCTTACTGACAGGCTTATAATTACTAACGGAGGCAGTGTCTATGGGAGGTGATTGCTTTTGGCCGAATTGGAACACGACTCCTCCGCTTGTATCATATTCCGACCCGTGTTTCCCGGTCGACACTTTGGACATTTGGGCAACACTACGCCGGAATGTCTACATTTCTAGCAAAATATGTTCCGTAACACTGCCTCGCATTCAAAGAACGTATGTCCTCTCTGCATGCAATTGCAGCAGGTTAGACTTGTCCGATAAATTGCTTCTAGAGTTTCTGGTGGTTCGCCCCCTGGATCATGTTCCGTCGCATTTATCTCGTGTACTCTTGGTTGTTCTCGGGACCGAGCATAGTCTTGGCTAGCTGACGTTCTAGCCCATCGTGTTGACAGCGTCCTTTCAGCGTTTTGGCACCCCTCACGCAGTTTCTGGAGGCTGGCAATAGGCATCGGGTAAATAATCCTTGATAACTGACCTCTGACATTCATTTTAATCCTTTTGATTAAATCGTAGTCCGATAAACAGCTGAATAACCGCGATCTAAGCACCAAAATGGCCTGAATGTATTCCTCCGCCTTATTTGGAACTGCTGCTGTAGGCCATATCTGAGATTTGGCCAATCGGGAACTCCAGAAGTACGCACATACGTCCAGTACCAGTCTTTAGCTTTCCCATTCACTAATCCATGGAATTCCCTCAATACATCTGACCACGGAAATTGGTACAGCGACTGGAGATGTTCCAAATGGAGGATGAATTCCGCCACCGGCATTCCCTTCCGGTCTCCGTCGAAGATCAGACCCCACCTTCGAATGTGATTAATCTCCTGCTTCATGTCCTCGATGCTCGTGCGGTTTCTTTGATAGTGTCCACTATCATTACCCGTTTGTTGTATCCAGCGCGATACGGGAACTTTTTGTTGTTGGGCTTGTTTCTTTTGTTCGGATTCCAATGCTCGATTATCCACGAAATGGTGAGTAGGTGCAGGTGGTTAATTAGTTCTCGCTTCTCTCGCTTCTTGTGAACTCGAATCGCTTCTTCCTTTTTCCACTTTCAGGGATGAGACCACTTCGTTAATTTCCCGCATGAAACTTAACATGCTGGCCTCCATTGTCTCTTTAAAAGCGCACATTTCCTGGGACAGCGATGCTCTGTAAGTCTCGTGCGCTTGGGCTATGGCTACATTAATAGCCGACTTCAGTTCACTGGGCACTTCGCTCCTGGTTTGCTGCGTTGATGACGAAGGACCCGCTACATCTTCTCGGCTACACATTCCGACTGGATGAGAAGTACTCTCCATTTCTTCGGTGGGTTCGGTATTTTGTGCGCGAGTAGTTGGACCCATTCTCTCTTGCTCTCTATCTCTCTGAAAGTCCCCGCTAAGCCGCACTTTCCTCGATTGCCTAAATACTCCTTCGCTCATGTAATTATTAATTTTAAATATAGTTCAACAAAATTTCAAAACTTCATATATATATATATATATATATATATATATATAAGAGCAGAGATATGTGTAAGGAAAATAATTATCTGTACCTTCAACACTTCTACTCAATCTCCAGTGGAAAAATAAATATTATTATTAAATAATAATAATTAAATAAGCATCATATAACTACTTACTCAATAAACATTGATTAAATCTATACATGTATTAAATAAATAAATATTCAATAAATATACCAACAACCAATAAATAATTCAGAAACAATTATATGTAGCCTTTAATAAATATTTGACTAACCTAATCTCTAAGTCAAAATTGTATTGTAACAATAATATTGAAAACAAAGCTCTTACTGGAAATTGACTTATTACAAAAAACTAACACTCAAAATTCAAACTCAGCACTCTCGAAAATACTATTTAAACATTAAGATGGATGAGATGACGGTAACACCGTATGACGCCACCTACAGGTAACAATCCATACAACCGAAACGAAAATAATTTAATATCAAACGCTAAAACACTCCTTTATCTTTATAGCTCCCCTCCAACTGTTCCTCTCTATTCTGGAATATTAATTAATTCTATTGTCTGCGCGTGTTCTCAAAGTCGGACAACGTTGACAATAACTAAGCGGTAATGCACGGATCACGACTCGAAAACTCGACGTACTCTGTAAACCCCATTTCCAGGTATGCTATCTTTAAGGAATTGTAATAGGTCGGTAAACTAATCATCAAATTGTATTTTTCTTTTTATCTCCAGATCCACTTCATCGGCAACGTGGCTCGGCCTTTTCCCCGGCCCACAGTCCAGCTAAGCTTCACTTTCACTACTAATTACACTTGAAAGATGTTCTTTAACCAAATCGGCAGGACTACTGTTTGTGGCAGCGATGGACTCACCATAGTCGGATGCTCATCCATGATCCGACTAAACATTCCTCTTACTTGTTGGCTAATTCAATATATGGAAATTTGTAATATTGTTAATACTCAGAAATTCAAGTGTACAATCTCCTGACTATTTTAATTTATTATCTATTCATTTTTATTTCTTTTATGCATCTGTCATTTGTTGATACAAATGTGCTTCGCGGTGTAGTTTAAGCATGGTGAAATTTGTTCTTATAATGTCAGCCTAGAATTTTCATTTGGGCGTCATTTGTTACGCCTTGCCTGTCGAAAGCACCAATATATCGCTCAGCCGGCTAGCTATCGGCTCAGGGGTAGTTCGACCGCGATATTGTATACTTTTATAAATAAAAAAAAACAACAAATATTTCCATCAAGCCAGTCCGCTCGCTGCTGTGTTGGCTTGTGGATGTTGTACAGCCTGCGTGTCCCTTCCTTCCTAAAGGTTTCTCCCCTGAATTTCCTGGAGAAATTCCCTTTCGCAATTATTCCTTTCTCGCTTGTTTCTTATGCCCTCATATCTCACCCGATCACATTAATTTACCACCTCATATTCATTTGTTTCAGACTATTTAATTTACAAATCATGTGATACATGTGACATAGTGATTCCTAACATTTTGTTGGCCAACACTAAATTCGATTATATATGTAGTACAATGTTATCTATCTACGTAATTTAAATTTTACAATATATATTTTTTTCTTTATCGGCTGCAAAAGTGTCCATCACTGAGTGCAAAATTAGCATCACTATTGCATTGGTTAGGACCGATCAGCTGTCTTTGACTCAATCCGCCACAATTAATTAGGCGGGAACAAACTCACTGATGTGCTGGTATAATTCTAGTCGCGTCTGGGTTTCCGAGCTTCCCCTTCCTGGTTCCAGATTCCAGTTGTCCCTGGCGATTTCCTCCGTGGTGGCGGCGATGGATGGATTCGCCTGTTGCTGCCGCCGATTTGTTTTTTTTTTATTTATTTTTTTACTTTTGTGTTTTATACTTATTTATTTTATACTATTATTTTTTTAATATATAATTACTTCATAATTTATTTATAACTAATTTATTTACATTTTTTCTTTTTAAATAAATCTTCCTTCATGCGGTCCCCTCTGTATTTCTTCCTCCTTTCCTTTTTTCTTTTTTTCCCACCTGTTTTTTCTCCTGAAGATGGTCCTCCATTATAAACTGAAGAATAAAAAAAACTAAGGCAGCGCTTTTTATTCACAAGCCACAACTGAAATCACAAACGAGTGCATATGAATACATACATACATACAAACAAATTGATGAAATGTGTCCAATTTATCAATAATGCGTCAATGAATTTTATATATCACTAAAAAGTAACTGCTCTTCAAATTGTGCTTTTTCATGCTATCGGAAATCTAAATGTATCGATATTTGAGAAACTGGGGCGGTTATCAATAAGAGAAGCAACCCTGATCTGCGCGAAGTATACGAGAACCTATATTCAAATTTTGAAGTATCTATCCCCTTTTTATGGGGTCGCAATGTACTAATCGGCTATACCCTTTCTATCATGTTTTTTATTAACTGAAAGAAATACTTGTCTTCAGTTAGTGGCAAATAATATCTACTAATTAATCGCTAAACTCCTAATTATTCCTTGCATGAACCTTTTGAGACAATAGACTTTATCATGCAATTACGAGTCCTGTACTTCCATCTTTAAGAACTCAGTTCTAAGCCTCCAATCTCATGAATTTTTTTTTTCTCATGCGTTTGTGGTTGGGCATCTTAAATAATTCGAACTTATTTTATTGGGATTTTCTGAGTTTTGCTTAATCTATGCAACAAATGTTAAACCAATTTGCATTAAAATACCCCCAGAAATCTTTTAATTATTTCTTATTTTCTTATAATTTAAATTTAAATTTAAATATTAAATTATAGTCTTTATTTACTTTAATTCATTTTTTAAATTTTGTATTTTTCTATATCGACTGATATTAGTTGACATTAAATAAATAAATATACAGAATAATACCCTTATTATTGGCTTATACTACGCGATAAAAGCAATTATTAAGCGTATGGCATTTGCCTATGAATACACCGGTTCCGATTACTGAAATTAGGCATCGTCGGGCGCAGTTAGCACTTACCCTTTTTTATACTCTGATACCATAGGTGCCATATATTGTATATTGCTAGTAACACGACAGGAAGCCGATCCCATAAGTCATTTATATACATGTATATATATTATTGATAGTCGTTTGTCTGTCTATTCGGTTGTCAGACTATAGGAAGTAAATAATTTAAGTTTAAAAATGTTCGTATACTACACTCAGATAACTTATCGATGACTCAACCAGTTTCGTGAATATCAATACCATTCGATTAACAAAATCAATAAAATAAACAATGTTTAAAATAGTTCTTATCCGAAAAATGTATATAATTTTGATCAATGGTAAGAAGATTAACACCAAAAGAAATATGAGTTTTACGCACGATCGTTCACAGATTAGACAAATTTAAATATCCATATTTTTTCAAGTCTGCATCCTAGTATTTAATTACTCTAAATACTTAAAAATTATACTTATAAATATCCACCCTCTCTGACATATGCACTGACTTCAGCAAAACGACTGAGATAGGTCAAGCTTCGACAAGATAGTAATTAGTAAAATGCATTCTTAAAACAGATATCATATATTGATCTTAGTTTACAAATTGTATATGGCATGAAATGACGTGTGCATAACAATTTGAACACTTTGTCGCAAGTGCCAAATTTGCAACATTTTCAGTATTGATATCGCCTTAAGTGAAAATCATTAACATTATATGTTTATACTAATATTTAATTAGAAAATAAAAATGTGTAGAATTATAGCTGTTGGATATCGATGAAAACAATATCAGTCCAATTTCCGATATTTCTCTCTCTCTCTCATATTTTAATATACGTTGACAAACTAAAGACTTTGCAGATACATTATTCACTTTTTATGCTAACAATTAGTTTTTATCATATAAACACCTAATTTAACAACACATTATTAAAACTTAAACGGTTCCTCGTCGAATTCCATATCATATAAGACTGGCGGCAGCATGACCTCAAATACTTCAGCAGACTTCTCCACAGATTCACTTAGCTTATATTCCAAAGATTTAAGTGCAAATTCATCCTGGTCCAAGTTGGGATAAGCGGGCACATCGGGCACCCTAAGATCATCCTCATCGAGTGTATTGTTTAGAAGTTTATCGATAAGTTCCTCACTTAGCAATGGTTCCATCAAATTTTGTGAAATTGCTAAAAAAATATATAAATTAAATAATAATTTTTGGTGACTCTAAAACTGACTTTCTTGTAAATGAATTTTTAAAATGGAAAAGCTTTAGATTTTGTGAAAGATTTAGAATATTCAATTTATAATTTGCTTCTTATGTGAAAAAGATTATTAGTTAATCGAATTATGTTGAAAATATAAATGAATGTGTCGACATAAATAAAGTTTGTTTATTATTTATTTAAGTTAAAAAAAATCAGAGCAAGCTGATTGAATATTATTTTATGAAAATATGTTACTTAATCGATTTATTGAATAAGTAAATATTTGAAAATATTTCAGGAACCAAATTGTTTTAAAATCAAAATAATCGCATTTAACTTATACTGAAATAGTCTCAATTTATCTGTACTATTGCAAGTGTTTAAAATTATCAATAAGAGGTGATTTGTTAATTTGAAGAAAAAAAGAACGGAGAAAAACTTACGTTTTTGGCAATTACGCAAACATTTCTGAGTTGGAAATTGCATGTAGTCAATCAGATCAAGGCTATCGTTGGGATCAGCCGATCTCACATAAAGATCATTGGCAGCATTCAATTCCGCTGCTTGCCACTGCCCGCCCTCAATTAACAGCCCAGCATCACGCTTCTTCTGATGCTGCTCCTGCTGTCGTCGATGCTGCTTTTGCAGTGTTTCTTTGCAGAGCGACAATTTTGGCGCGCAGCTCAAAGGCCATTTTGTGTTTTGGCCTTTGAATGGCGTCAGATGCGATTTCTGGCTGTTGATCACGTTGTCTAGTTTGCTCAAAACGCTCTTTTTGCCGGCGCTTTCGCCAATCGCTTTGCGAGCGGATCTTGGCAGCACTTTGTGCCCCAGAAAAAAAGAACTTAATGAAATAAGTACAACTGCAGTTTGCAAGAACTTACGATTGGCGCCAGCATTTTCATTGTCCATCCATATTTGTGGCATGATTATCTTCAGTTATTGAAAATTCACAGATTTAAGAAATTATAGTTAAATACTTAATTTTTTATTGAATATCAATAGAAGCCGCTTGATTTCGCTCAATATGGCAGGGTTGCTTTTTGACTGAACAGTGTGACCGCACGCAACGTATATTTGTCCAAAATGAAACAATAATGCCAACAGACATCATTTAATACGCTCGTCAAAGTGCTAGTAGAGCAACATTTTTGTGCGCAGTTCAGTTAATTGTTTTGCTTAATCCTTTAAACATACATATATATATATATAAAGGCAACAATAAGGATATACGAAAGTGTTTCGTAGCAGTTAGCTTTTTGTAGCGATTTTCTAAAATTCAGAGTGACCAATAGAGCCGTGCGCTAATATTATGTTATACTCAAAATAGCAAATGTTAAATAACATAAAGTGAGGCAAATGTGTGTTGCTACTGCGCTCTTGAGTTCAAAAAAGACCATTGAACGGTTAGGGTGTGCGTCGGTGCGTCGGAAGAAATATCGAAAAGAAAAAAAAAACGGGTGTCTCGCCGTTGCGTCTCGTGTGTATGTGTGTTTGTACGTGTGATTGTGTATGTGTTGGCTTAATAAATTATAAGAAGTGCAAATAATTGTAACAAAAATGCATGTGCAGCGGTAATCTTAGCAACCACCACAAATTTCAAATTTCATAAACGGCAACAGCCGAAGAGCGTCAGCGCCATTTGCAAGACAAAATGGCTGCATTTCAACGCATTTAATGCGCGCACAAAAACAACAAAGCGAACAAGAGAACAACAACACAAAGCATAAGCAAATATGTAAGTATGCGTGTGAGTGTCTGTGTCTGTATGTTACATGCAATGAGCAACGGTTAATTAGCGCCAGTACAAAACTGTGAAATGTAAATGTAATGTTTTAAAGTAAATGCTAAAATCACAGCAATAATAATTGTAAAAAAATGTGTTTGCTTATAGCGGCTGCTGCTTGTGTGTGTGTGATTCGATGTGTTGAGTTGGTGTTTGTTTGTCCTCAGCAACAATAACAAAGTACAAGCGCATTTTGAGCATTCAACAAAAACAAAAACAACAACACATAAACTATTCAGTTTCAATGAGTTTGCGCTCTACAGTGCTCTTCCTCTTGCTCTTTCTCTGAGACTCGCTCTCAGTTTGTGCGCGCGCTCAAAATGTTAAGTTGAGTGGATTTTGAGATGTGTGCGTGTTGTGTCTGTCTGTTGAGCATAAGATTTGAGATCTTTATGCTTTGCACTCGCTTTTTGAGTGAAATTTGTTCTCTTGTTTTTATTTATTTATTTATTCTGCGAAATCATAAAACGTATTTGAACAGCCGTTAATCTAGTTCATAACCGAAGTAAATAAATATATAAATGTGTATTTAGAAACCTAAATGCTCAATGCCATCCTGTGCCTTGTCCCTGTTCCTTTCACGCAACTTGAGGCAAACCATGGAACAAGAATAATATACTCAAAATCACTCGCAAGCAACAGCTGCTGCATTCTCAATGCTTCCCTTCCGGCTCTCATCATTTTCTTATCGTCGTCTTGCTTTACAGCACTAACAACAACAACAACAAAGCAAAATCATCACTTCATTTTAAATTGTGAATTTCGTTTTGGGCCGTATTGCGATTTTGTTTTTGGGGTTTTCTTTTCATTCATTTTTTACGCGCGCTCGAAAAAATAATAAAAGTAAAAAGTGAAATGTAATGCAAAAGGATCATAAATCATAGCATGTACATATAAAGTTACCTGTGTTTACGTGACGTGCTATAAAATCACAGCAAAAGGCATAAAATACGAAAAAATATATATATGAATATATTTATATGTATATAATATTGTGAAAAAGAGTTGAAAAAATGTAATAATATGAAATTGAAAATTTTAAATGGAAATAAATTTCAAGTGGAAATTAGTTGCTGTTAGTTCGATAACACGCTTATTTCGCAAAGCTACTGCCAACAAAATCGACTAAAACAACAACGACAACAAATACAAAACTTGTGGATTTTAAGATTTTCGATACGTTGGATCCCATTTGCATATAATGTCATCAACATGTGGATTAAATATTGTTTTCATGTCGATCATTTTCATTATCATCGTAAATGGTAAGTACTTAAATTAAAGAACAAAAATGGAAAACCGTCAATTATATTAGCTTACCTATTAAGTATTATTATTATTTGTAGTTAATTTCGTAAAATAATGCAATTTTATTATATATAATCACATAAAGTAATTTTTGTTATTTAACTGCTGAAAGGTGATACTCGATAAAAACCATCAGAAGGAAAATCCTTTGTTGTAAAACATCAAATGATCAAAAATACATGGTAGATCATAATATTATCAATATGTTCAATCGTTCAATTTTGGTGGACAGTTTTGGTTCCGGTTGGATTCCCTGTTCAGGAATCAGCGAATGTTGAATTTCATTAACGGTTCTGAATTTGTCTGAGTTAAAATCGACTAACGATTGCGGTTCCGTATAGAAACGCTGAGATAAGTTTTGAAACAGCAATAATAAAATCACATATAAAAGTTGAGGAACTTTTCAATTGGCCTTACTCTGAATGGAGAAGTATTTTGTGTTCAGCTAATTCCAAAATTTCAATTAAATGTATTAAATATCATGTTTCAAAATACACAAAAAGAACTACGAGCACGGCAACTTCTTTATATGGATGAGTTTACAGAGAATTAAGAAGTAAACATTTATCAGTGTTGAATTTCAGGTTAGTCATTCGAAACCGGAATCTACAAATAATTTTAAATGACATTTTGTGTACGTTAAAAAATGTATATATATAAATTTTACTGCCTAGCCGAGTTACTCGTTCGAATGCAATTTTCGAATTTACTTTGTGTTTTTTTTTTTCTAATTTATTTAGTATTTGAAGCTATCTCCCTTCTGGGTCCACATAAACAATTTAAAATTAACTTTATAGAGTTTCTGCTTCACACAGAGCGCGCTTTGTTAGTTATTTGGAATTTATTCACACATATAAACATATATTAGCTATTTGTGCTACAAACTGCGGCAACTGGTTCTTGTTGTCAAATTCACATGTGGGCTAACAAAACGAATCCATTGTTTATGTCACTTTTAAGACTTTCAAAATATGTGTTCAATTTTGACTCTGCACGTTTTTAAAAGTAGTAAAAAAGTAGTTGTTTTGAATTGATTATATGAATGCTTGATTAAAGAAAACTGTTTTTATCAAGCATTCATATAAAAAAAAAGAATCTTTAATTCAAAATTTGTTTAACCCGGTAAAAGCTGATGGTGATTTTTGTGGTCCAAAACTTAATTCAAACTAATCCCAAGGGATTAAATGTCGCTCTATTTTCATTCCTTGTTTTGATTTTATGAATTCCATAATTCTCTCAAAAGTACAGTATTAAAAATGTTTCTCAAAAATTATTAACTGTAAAAAATTGATTGATGATAAGAGGTATCCCAAAATGAAGCCGCACAAAAAATACTTAGAAAGATTCGTTCATATAACTACCCTGAAACAAAACACATGAGAGGATGCCCTTCTAGCCTCCTCACTCCTCCCTCAAGCTCGCATAGAAAATCCACCCCATAAATCGCTTAGAGTAAAAATAAGTATAGCGATTAAATGCAGTCGCCAACTGTGAAAAGGGCATAAAGAACAATGGCAAATAATTATGAAAGTGGGTACTAAAATTATGTGAATACGTATCTACGTCCCAACCATCCTCTCCCCAACACTTGCACACAGACTAATTATTTTTGTTGTACTCGCGTTGCTTTTATGAAAATGTTAACTTAATTTCTGCATGATTGCGCATTTATTTCAATGTTATTGTCTATGGGTCTCGGGTATATATTCTCGGGTCTCCATAATGTATATTCTAATTGTTCCTCTGTATTGTTGTTGTTACACAGTCGAGTACTCGTGTGTTAACATAAGTTAAGCAGAGTTAATAGGGTCAAAGATTTTCCGGAGATATTGAAAATTTGACTAAATGATGATTACGTGAAATATGCAATATGCAATCAAGTGACACAAATTGCAAACTGCAGAGCAAAATATTAGTATATTACATAATTATAAACAAATGTATGTAATATTACAAATTAATTTTTTGTTTTTTTTTAATGTCAATTTGTGATTATTTTCACTTCCTTATGCATATTATAAAAATATGTACAGCTTAACTTTTTAGAAATATTTTTTGTTTAGTGTTTTCAAAACATTTATTAATGCCTGCTGAAATTTATATATAGAGTGTAAAAAGTAACTATTTTATTGTATATAAATACATCCGGTGTTCTCCGGAACATTTACGCAGTCAAGAAAAATATGTAATACATAAATGATGTAGTATGACGATTAAAAGCCACTTGCCTTAATTTGCTGGTCAAGCTTTACAAAATAGGAGTTTGGCGGGGTTTGGGCTGTGGGACGTTAATTCCAAGCTAAATAACAAACAACGAAAACTACTCAGCTAATTAGCAGTGTGAAGCAACCAGTACAACAACAGCAAGAAGCCAAATGGAAACCGGTTAATCCACTCATTGTTGTTCTTGCCCCGTAATCTAAAAAAAAGGCGAAAGAAAAAAAGACAAAAAAAAATTTCGCATTCGTATCGTAATTCGGATCAAACGAACGAAGGGTCAACGTCTTGAATATCGACTAAAATATACAAATACAACAACATACATGTGCAATAATCACAACATGCTGAGCAAGACCTACACCGAGAAAAATATTGCAGTCATACAAAAATTTTTATAAACGATTTCTCTTGAACCAATTATAAAATATATGAATTTATAGCGCGAAACTTTTAATTTTGTTGAAAGACATTAATTTTTGGCCAAATTTTAGCTTAAGAAGAGTCAAGTTTCCAATCAATTTATTTCAATACGCATAATTTAATTTTTCCGTGTGTAAACAGCGTCTGTACACCTATTTAAGCTTATCTGCTGGCAACGGCTCCCGTCTGACTCAATCTTGACCAAGTGACCGGCCACAGCGACGCAAGCAACAGTTTCAGATACAGATACAGCAACAAATACAGATACATTTACCAAGCCAGATACAAGCAACCACAGACGGCAACTCCTACAAACCACAAATATTCGTTTTAGTCATCATCATCGTCATCCGCCTGGTTCCACTTCTTCTTTGCTGGCACTATTTGCTTTTGTCGTTTTATTCTCGTTTTTTCCCCCAATTCTTGCTTTTGTTTTCGTCTGTCTTTTCTGAGTTCAATTTTTCATGAATCGTGAGTCACTCGAGTACAATGTGATTGTGTATTTATTGATTACTGATCAAATCGGTCACATTTTGTGACCCGAAATATTTTAAAATTTTTCATTTAATATGTGATTTGTATAGAATATATTTAACTCCATGTTTTAAAATATTACAACGAATTAGAAAATGTTTGGCGTACTTTTATCCATTACAGACAATATATAATTTTTAACTATATTCTTGTGGTAAATTATTTCGTTTAGAAATTTAAATAGTATTAAAGAAACAAATTGCGTTCACTTGATTAATAAGATTCATAAGTTATATATGTATTTTATTTTGTAGTGTATTTTATTATATAAATGTGGTTTTTTATCTATAATCATTTAATCATATCTATTCATTTAATAAAAAATGAATACATTTGCAAAATAAGTTACAATTGAGCTTGATTGCTTTCATGCCTTTTGTCTTTGCCATTTAAAACAATAATCACAAATTTCACCAGATCTTGAAATAAAAGTAACAAAAAATTAAATAAAAAAATCCCATCGATATTTGTATATTCATTTATGTCTTTAACTGAGTCAGTAAGCGTGTCCAAGACATAATGTGAAAACAAGAATAAATTAAGAACTATGCAAACTGACAAAGCTCTAACTTTTTGGCACACCATAAAAAGAACGGGAATAAAAAGAACCTTCTAAAGCTGATGTGACTGCAATAAAAGTGACCATAGAGGAGTACAACTAAAGATCATAGAGAATAGAAATGATATTCTTTATTTATTTATTTTATTATTTATGCAGTTGTGCATGTATCTAATCAGTACAATTATGTAGCAGCACTAAGCAGAAAATACATATAGGCATCTCTATGTATTGTCAGGTTAGTGGTAGTACGTAGGTTAATTTTCACTCGTTCATTAGAATAACAACCAAAAGTTATCGTGTCTCGTTGAATGTTTATTTACAAATTTAAACCAAATCGCTGTGAGCAAAGTAATTTATTAGTAACAGAAATTCACATTAAAACCAATGCATTATTTTTAAAATATTGTGTTGTAATCACATGCTTAAGTACACACACAAAAAGTCACATATGAATTTGCATAAATTATGAATCGAAAAATACAAGTGCAACATTTACATATATAATATATAATCATATTGACACATACACATTATTTTAAACTTGAATTTGTTCAACATTGTCGGGAAATTAAACTCAAAAATAAAATTATAAATTTTTAAATCCTTCTTTGTACTCATTTGTTCCTATAAATAATAACATTCAGTCTTGTTCATGATACGATCGATGTGTTTTAATTATTCTCTTTCCAAACTATCTTTTGTATAATTGTCTGCTGATATGTAAAAACTGGTCCATATTGATAATGTTATGAATTTTTTTTTTATAATCCAAAAAAAAAGATTAAAAGGATTGTACTTATATAAAAATCTATTTTGCTTGGTCCGATATCTTATTGTTATCCTTTTGTTTATATGCATTTATATTTATATTTATGCATTTATCATGGTTAATGTATGCTTCCCCAAAATACAAAAATTCAAATTAAATTTAACAATTTTCGAATTTATGCCAATGAATAAAGAGCAGTCTGGTCCAGTATGCATTTGAGAGAGTGATTTAAATTACTAATGAATGTGGGTCCACAATTATGACAAATACGGATCTTTGGTCATTTGAGGGGAATATCATTAGTAACTTGTATATATAATATACAAGGTGTATCTTCTCGATGATGTCGATTTTACAATTGTAAAGCTCATATTTGCTAGGCTTTGGTGGATTTTATTACCTATTGACTATTTAAACATAGATTATTATAGCCATCAAGAATATCTACAATTATGATATTTATTATTTAATAATGCTTACCTACTCCAATTACAAAAACGAAAACTTGAATTATTCAAAATTAAAATCACATGTTAAATCCTAAGAGTTCTAATTTTCTGATCGACTACATTGTGGCACGGTATTTATTTTTTGACAAAACACATTTGACGTCTCTTTTTCTGTTGTTTTATTTGCAGTACGTGTTATACATAAGCACGCCCATTTCTAGCATCGGTGCTGGCCCCCTTTTGGTTTTGTTTCAATTTCAATGTATGATTGACTGTGACTGGCCAAATAGGATCTACAGCTTTTTGTTTTTGTATCTGGAAGATACATACGTTAGCTATGCTGCAAATGTGTCAGCCCTCGAATTGCAATGCCATTTGGCATCGAAATGTATATAGTATGTACATTTACATCTATATATATACATCTATATACACTCAGAAAAAAATCGCCATGAATTCGAGAAATTCGACATAGAATATAAAGTTCTGGATATTAAAAAAAATTTCTAAATAAACGAAGCAGTTTTTAGTGAAATTAGAAAGTATTTTTTCTATTTTTTCGAAACGATTTCTATTGTTAAGAAATACATTTCTAAAAAGTTAAAAATAAGAAAGGATAAAAAAAATAAAAAATGAAAAAACTACATAGTTTGCATATGTTAAATCTTAAAATCATAGGCTTAATTTTTAAAAATAATTTACAAAATTAAAGCCGGCTATTTTTCTGAGTGTATATTTATTGATGTATATGTATATCTTTAATTTATCTCTTGAATAATTTGCTGATAAATCCTTTAAGCTGGTTGCATATGTAAAGCGCTTGGTTGGGGCTTCAAAATTGATGAGTGGCTTTAATAAAAGGGCGTGACTTGCTGTAAATAGCGACAAGCCCTAAAAGCCCAAATGTTAGCAATTGCAGTGGTTGGTGTGGTGTTGTGTAGCGGCAACTTACACGTGTGCGTCGTTAACTGTGACAGGTAACAGGATGCGATGGGAAGTGCAAATCTCTTCAAATGCAAAATGAGATATTTATTTCTGCTCTTTTATATTATTATTATTATTCTTTCAGGTGCGCTGAAAAGAGGTAACAGCGCAAATAAAAAATGGCAACTGTGTTGCTTTGGTTATCCTGGTAATTGGATTTGAATTAAGTGTCAGCCAGTGCGTAAATGCGGTATATACAATCTACGAAATTCGATCAAAGGCACTTGGTCTTTTCCTTTTTTTTTAAATTCAAAATATATTTTAAGTTTTTTTTTCCACAAAAGTTAAATACACGTCAAATAAAAAATGAATTAAAATTTGAACATTGGTATACAATTTTTTAAATGAGTTTATGGTGCGAAATTCGATTAAAGGCAGTGCTAATAAATTTAATATAATATATAGAAATAACATAGCAAATTAATAATGTATTCAGCCTCCAGATTTATTTATAACTAAAAAAAATCGATTTGATATCGATTTAATAACTTTTCAGAACTCAGGTTTTCGTATTTTGGTCAAGTGTCTCAAACTGTGGATTACTCACTTAAACTCGATGAACAGGTGTTCTCACATGTTCTTTGTGGGATTTTGGTCGGGTGAGGTTGCTGGCCACTCTTAAAGGTCCGTGATACATGTATTGGAGCATTATCCTGCTGGAAGTATTTATGTTTGGTTGATGCTCCATAAAGCTAACCAAAACTGCGTCCAACAGGTTTATATAACCCTCCGAGCTCATACGACCTTACATTTTAAAAATCTAGGTCCTGTTATGATGACTGAATGCATAAAGCTACGCCACAGCTTCGAGTAAGAAAAAACATCTGACTTCTTTAAATCATCCCAGTAGCAATTTAAACCGCTTTGAACATCGAAATTAAATTTTTTCTCTTCATCTCGTCCAATGGCTATGTGGTGTGTAAATACTAGATTTGGCATCATTTTCTTTCCAGCAATTGATCACGACCTGATTAAATTAGTTGAACGCGAGTTTTCGATTTTTCTAACCTTGTTTTTATTTCAGTATTCTTTTATGCAAGAATCTTAGTTATTTCATTCTTTTCTATTCCAAATTCTTGTATGCAACTAATCTATTGCTACCTATGAAACATTAAATAAATATGTATACTTTATTATCTCATTCAAAGAAATTCCATATAACGCCCGACTTATCTTTCAGAAGGCTAGAAACTGACTGCCTTCTAGTAAGTTTTTTAGCACCATAAACACAAGTGCAGTTAATCGAATCTCGCAGAGTATTTATATACTTTCACTGGAAATCAACTCTAGAAGATTGTCAAAAGATACAACAGTAGTGTCTTCAATTAAATATATAATACTAAAAATAACTAATAAAATTTGTTTCTGCTTTTATTTTTCCTTATCCTCTATTTCAAAAAGTTGAGATCCTTATGAAATGACGGGGTAAACATATAAATAGATCAAATGAATCATTATACAAAAAAGGCTTTAATTTCTAATAAGAGACCATCGTAGACCCAAAGTTTGAATTATGATCGGTTTTCTTCCATTAAGATGTTTATTTGTCGATTTCGTTTTGAAAGCTTAATTTGTTTTGTTTTATGCTTGTATGATTGCTTAATATTTACGTTTCATATTTCAATGTTACGTTTTATTTATTTGATCTACGATATTTGTCCGTCGCATCCTTAGCAGATTATTAAATCGATACATATCAATCGGTAATCGATTTTTAAGCCCCATTTCCATTTTCATTTGCATTTTCCAATTTGATGTTTGTCATTTCGTAAGCCGAAGGCATGAAACGCCAGGTGTTGTGTTGCCGTTGGTGCATATTATTTGTGAACTGATTTCTTTCCTGTGGATATATTTGCTATTTGAACATGAGTTAACTGTCATGGGCAAAGAATGTGGTAAAGGTTCAGATAACACACGCACACAAACTCTCGGTATGTATTTAAGTGTGAGTGTGTTTGCGTGTATCTGCATGTGTGTCAACGTCTATGTAATTCAATAAGGAAGCTGCCAACTAAAAATGCGCCTAAATTAGGTTTTATGTGCAAATTATGCCGCCTCATTATGCCAAATGGCCATAATAACAATCAAAGTGCCAAAAGAAAAAAATTTAATTAAAATGTTAAAGCAACGAGGTAAACCACAGACAGCCAGATAAACAAATAAACAGACCAAAGTCGGGCAGACAATGACATAAAACTCTCCCAGCACATTGAGAAAGGGAAGAGGGCCTAAGGGAGTAAATAATGAAAGTCAAGTCAAGTTACGAGCGAGAAACACAAACAAACATTGGACATAGCGCAGCTACAGATAGAAATACATTATGCCCAGACTTCCAGCCATAGATACAAATGCGAAATGAATGAATGAAAAACCCAAAAAAAAAAAGCGAATGTTCTTTTGTTGAGCGTGTGCGACTTGACGATACGCTGTGCTACATTTATTTAAAAGAAAATGAATGGATAGAAAATTAATATAACAAAAGAAAATAATAATAACAATGGATATAAAAAAGTAAAAGAAAATTATTATATTAAAAGTAAAAAAATACAAAAAATTATTTAGATTACAGGGTACTAAAACAAACCAGACAGCTTTTCAAACATTTTCATTTAAGTTACATTGCAAATTATGTGCATTTATTTCGGTATTGCCACACGCAGATACATTTTTTGACCCAAAGATACGACAAGGTGCGCTCTTAAGCTCTTCTTAGTCTGTCTGTTTGTTTGTTTTCTGGTTGTTTTGGATAGAATGGCAGCCCATTAATAAAAGTATTTCAGTTTCATTTTAAGTAAACTGGCGCCAAATAGTTTCACATGCAGTCGGCAAAACTTTGGCTTCATCAACAAAAATGAACAACAAAAAGTTGATTTTCAATGTAGTTTCATGGCTTATACCGTGTATTTTTAACTTTGCGCCAAGGCGTTTAGCTGCATATACTCTCTTATTATTGCTGTGAAAGCAACAAAATTGTTTTAAAATATTTTTTCATAAATAATGATTGTTTAGATGTTTTGAAATATATGTTATTTATCTGAAATTCATTAGCCATTTTTCTAGTGCGCATAAGTCCTATTAAATTTAAAGCTGCTCTGTAAGGGCATTAACATATCATATATGGGTTTAGACTTATTTGCTATTTCTGTGCTCTTTGCACGCAATATTCTAAGCTGCCTGCCACTTCATTGTTCTGCCTGCTGGCTTCGTCCTTATGCGCTTTTCTACTTTTGTGTCTGTCTCGAAAATTTCTTATTCTATCTGCCGAAAACGGGTGTCTATACATAGAGAGAAAGAAAAAGTGAAATAAAGAGACATGAGTTTTTACTTTTATTTTTACTGTGTCTGCTACTTATGTGCTGCGCACTTTTTGGGCAATGTGTGGCTGCTGCTACACTCGGCAGAATATATGACAAAAAATTTGTAAAATTGCCAGCCAAAACACACATCAATAAATATTGTGAATGTGTATTGCGCAATGGTAAGCTCTTTATAAAAAATACAAAAGCTTTCTTTACATGTACTTGTGAACTTATGGTTTCAAGTTTTTTTTTTCAGAATGAGACTTCCTAACCTAAATAATAAGCTAATTTTTTGTTTTATTATAAAGTAATTATAAAGAGGTAACATACTCAGAATTTTGTTGTCCTAGTCTCCTAAGTGTTGTGATTTTCTAAAGTCTGGGGCATATTAATTTTAGTGTACGATGTCTGAAGCTGTATGCCAAAGTTTAATTTCATTAATTTTAATGTTTTTCATTATGCTCATAGTCTCGCCGTCATTGTCTCGCAGATATACAGATGCGGCGGTGTCTGTAACTGGAGTTGTATATGTATCTGAATCTGTGTATATGTCCATATTTGTATCTGCACCTGTGTCTGTCTTCGGCTGTTGCTTTTCTTTTACCTTGGGCCACGGAAAACTGATTGCCAAATTCAGATGGAGACCCATATGCAGAACCACATAGCATTATACTCAAAGTCAATGGAATTTCGTGGTTGCGCTAAACTATAAATACAGATATTTAAATAAGTATGGAAATATTTAAGTAAAATATGTACCAAAACGATCTGCAGAGCTATAGGAAAAGTCAAGAAAGCTCTTCCAAAGATGTGATTCCAATTCGTAAAAAACAAAAATTAAAAATAATAATAATAATAATAGAAGCAATCTTTATAACTTCGCATAGCAAATTCTCAACCTAGTTGAGATCAAAGACTGTGCGGGCCGTGACATCACGTTGACTTCATTGGATTTGATTGATTCTATAGAGATTTAAATAGTGTATCTGGAGTGGGTGTCCTGGAGTCAATGGTATCTCATCACTAACGTACTGTAGCATAATTTAATTTATTATTATCACATACATGATATCCGATGTATTTAGAAATGTTCACCATGTAAACCTTAATGTTCACTAAATGTCAAATCTATTGTTCTTTTTCTTTAATCTTTTGCATTATGTTTTTTTGTTAGCATGGATTATATTCTTGGACTTCGTATTATGCGTCTATTGTTAGGGGTCTGCCAATAGTTGCAACACTCGATGCCACATTATAAAGGTTTTTTTTTTATAATCGTATCTTTAAGAATCATGGCAAATTTATCATGATTTCCAGGAAAGTTTCGTTTGTGGTATAGTATTTTAAGTCATTCGGTGATGAGACACGACCATTTGCTGTTGCAGGTTTAAATTTATATCTATACTTCAGACTTTTAGGAGTTCTCAGTTTAAAATATTTGGACTATTTTCACCAGCACTACTATTATCGTGACAGTCAAAACAGTCCAGAACGGGAGGTAAACAAAAGAAATAATTAAATTACAAAAAAATAAGTGTGAAGAGATGTATCAAATAGTAAAATGATAAAAGGAATCGAAGAGATTATGATATAAATTTAGATCTTAACTTAAAAAAAGACATCATATATTAAAATCTTAGTTGTTTCGCAGTAGACAAAGAGAACTTCTTCAATAAAATGTACTTGTGCTTAAGCTTTTCCAATTTATGAATCGAGTCAGGTTCTTTAAGTGAATGTGCAGCTGACCACTCACAAGTAAATAATGTCCATTAAATGTTAAAATTATCTTCAAATACACATAAATCAATCAGTTATTGGCCTTCTTTCGATGAGCTTTGCCAAGTGCTGGCATTCAACTCAGCTCTCGCTAAATAATTTTCCATTAGCTTCAAGCCGTCCCAAATAGTCCCTCCTTCATTAACCGAAAACACTGTCGAAATGTTCATTTGATTTGCATTAAATTGATTAACGAGCAGCAATCAATAGGGTTCAAACCATAAAAGGGATTAGGGAGCGGCAAATTGAATAAGTTTCGGTTTTCGCATTTTTCCTTTTAAAAAGTCGATTTTGTTTGCAGATAAAATAAAATAAAGCCTTTAAAACAGCAGAGAGTATTTGCAGTTCTTTTTTTTATGCATTTATTTTGTATGAATTTACGTAACACGGAATAAAAGAAGCACCTCCGTTCCATAAATTACATATAATATATGTACTTCACCAGGACCAACTGATGAGTCGATATAGCATTGTCCATCCATCTGTTTGTATGAACCCACCTCAGAAACTATAAGAGCTAGAGACTTCAAATTTGGAGTTCCTTGTAAACCCCGCGCAAATTAAGTTTACTTCATTTGATCGATAACACAATAAAAGCCACAACTAATATATAATATACACTGACACATTTCTGATCAGCTGTCAAATTTTCATCAAGATCTCATTACTATGAGAAAGGAACGGTAGGATAATCGACTCGAGTGTAAATATTTGCATATGTATGTATCTATGCACGCGTTCATCACGAATTAGAAATTTATGTTCGAGCTTGTGAATAAAAAGATGCGCTTTAACATTTTTTTTGCTTTCAGTACCTCTGCCGGCTTTAAGAAATGGTAGAAATTCCACGTAAAACTTGTAATGGAAAATTCTACAATAAAACCGATTACGGAGTATATAATATTAATTATTAAATTGCAAATTCAATTATTTATATTTAAAACATATTTGGGGTTTTTAAAATATAACAAAAGAAACTTTTTGATTAAACTGAACTAATCTAAATTTAGCTTATTGCATATGTATGTATAACGGATAGAAAATAAATTAAAATCGTCCTCACCATAGCAATGCATTTTAATACTATTTGTTTTTCGCTTATTTTATTGACTCACTGATTAAATCAGCTGTTATCCAGCAAATTGAACACGTAAGACACAGCGACTGAAATTTCAGTCTTATGAAATTGTGCTTGGCCAGCACATTTGACCAAGTTGTAAATTTGCTGGGCTCGAGTGTCAAGTGTTGAGTGTTGATAATAGCAATGATAGTGAGCGAGACAGCGAGATAGCAAGCGAGCGGGTCGCATGTGTCTTCAAGCATTCGTGTTTGGCTTAAATGCTTGGCACATTGAGAACGCACATGTTCACCTCACCATGGTGGTGGCAAGGCTAACGTGGTTCTTGGCAATTTATTTTTGTATTTACGCTTTGCTGCTTCGGGTTTCAAATTTCCGGTTTTTGTGGAAAATCCAAAAGCTGTGGACGCCACTTATTAGTGGTAGCATCGCTCACTCGCTGCAAGAAATATACGCATATCTTTGAGCACATTGGTTTTTATTTAAATACGCATATGTGTATGTATGTATATGTTTGTATGTATGCATATGTGTATATATATGAATGTGTATATATAAGTATGTGTATTTGTATGTATGTATGTATGTATGTATGTATGTATGTATGTATGTATGTATGTATGTATGAGTATGAATGTGTGTATGTATTTATGTTTTTTTTTATGTATATTGTCATTTATATTTACAAATCGATGGATTTCTAAATATTCAATGTATTTGATATTTATATTCAATTATCAAGAAACGTGCGCTCAGTTATTTGCCGATATTTTTCGGTATTTTTAGTATTCTTATATTGCATGTATAAATGTTTCAAAAATGAAAACCGCAATGAAGCCAAAAAAATTTTTCCTGATTTTAATAATTAATGATAAATAATTTGTAGATTTGTAGATATACAAAAATAATATATCTAATGATATACAAATGCATAACATTAGAAAATCATTTTTCTGTTTCAGAAGTTTTTCCTATTATTAAGAAATGTAATTCTAAAAAGTAAAAATACTAAAGTTTTAGAAAAGAATCATTTGTACATTTCAGAAGCAATTATTAAAAATGTCCAATATAAATGTTTCAGAATAACAAAAATATTCCAAAACTAAATTTAAAAAAAGAACAAACTCTGAAAATTATACAATTTTTTCTCTATATTTTAGAAAGATATATCATGTATTTTAGAAAAAACATACGTTGGTTTAGAAATATAATTTCTGAAAATAAGTTGTGAGTTGCCCTTCGGGATTTTCTAAATTGCCTAGCGTTTTTTTCTGTGTACAACTACTGATAGGATAACTTAAAGTCAATGGAGTAATAAAAGCTATTATTTAATAATGTCAACTACGTAATGCTTACTTTCTAAACTTTATTTGGATTTTGGGCTTAGGTTAAGAATCGACTTTTAAACGTAAATCCGTTTAAATCGGACTTCAGCTTTTTGTGTTCAACCTCAAATTCCATATCTCTCACTCTCACCCTCTCTTTGCCGTTTTCTCTCAATCTTTCTTTTTCGATTTAAACTTTGCAAATAGTGCATCGAATCAGTCGTTTGGAAAAATAATAAAAATAGAGATTGAATTAAATAGGTGCACAAAAAAGAATCCCGTACAAACAATACCATAAAAAGCCGGCACTCGCTCAATTGCAGCCGGGAAATCATTTTACTTTTTAAATCATGCCCTTTTTATACCCTAAATAAATTGTAAACGGGTATGGTGGTTTTGTGCAAATGTATGTAACAGGCAGAAGGGCGCATCTGCGTCCGCATAAAGTATGTATATTTTTATCAACAGCCGAGTTGATGTAGCCATATCCGTCCGTCTTTCGGTCAAGTTTATTTAATTTGGGAAATTTAGCAATATCTAGAATAAGTTTAACAGCTGGGTTCAGGGTATATCGTAGTCAAACTCACTCGACTACAGCATTCTATCAAGTTTTTTTTCTTCTTGTTTTTTGTACCATACGATTATATGTAAGAGACTTGGTACGTAAAACATTTAGTCAAAACGATTACCAAATAATTGTGGAGGCAGTGCCATAGTCAGCCAGGCACACGCTCATTTCATTTAAATGTGATTTATGCCAACCACAAAAAACTGGAGTCAAACGAACCGAATCCGAAGCCATCCATTCCATTGGCGCACTGACTGATATATTCTACAGTTCCATAATCATCAGCATGTCTGGTGCTGTCTCTATTTCTGTATCTAATTGGAAGGCATAGGCAAATAAATTACACAACAATCAGACTTGAGAAAGGTCAAGAAAGTTTAAATTTGACTGATCCCTATACATAATTGATATGTGTATGCGTAGCTTAGGAGACATTTGGGTCAAGAGCTCAAATTTGTACTGTTGCATATTTCGAATAAGGTATAATATAGTGAATATAGTACATTTTAGTTATCTTTTGTTTACAAATGGGTAAGCACGATAAATATCGTAGACACACTGAGCTGCCTGATATTTATGCTTATGCCCGTGGTTATGCTTGACAACTTTAGAAAGTAGATTTTACTGCTTTAAATAAAAAATGAAAGTAAGTTCTTGTTATTTTAAGCACATCAAATATTAAAAACTGTGCTTAACAATTTTTAAAGTATATTACTTCGTATGACTCATTTAGATTAGTTTTGTGACTGTATACTATTTATGTTAATAATGACACATATTTAAAAAATTCATGCGAAATATTCCATTAGTTGTTAATCTAACATTACTGAAATATTTTTTCTTACGACATTGTATAATGCAAATTTTAAAAGAATTATCATTGTTTCGAAATGAGAAATTGCGATTTCCGTTGTTTTTTTATCTGTGATTGAAATACAACTTTATCGGCTGCTCCTTCCAAAATGCTGCTTTTGGGTTTCTTATTTAAACTTTTTATTTAATGCTTTAATGTTTATATTCAACAAAAAACTTAAATCAATATACATTCGTTTTTAATAATATTTATCAAAAGAAAGTAATAATAATACGTAAAAAAAAACAATTTCAAGTTATTTGATTTCTGCGGTATTCAAATATAGTTGATTATCTTTGTCCTTCATTATCCCTTGAGGGGATTGCTTTTTCGCTCTGGTCTAACGCTTCTACGATTTATAAAAAAAAATGTACGCAATGAATCCGTCTGTCTTTTTCTATGTGAACTTGTCCCTCAGCTTTTAAGCTATCTTGATTAAAGTTGACATATATCCGAATTTTTGCTGAAATGTAGTACAAATGACGGAGCTTTTAGTCTGTGCGTCTAGTTAGCTCGCTGCGGCTTTGATCGCATCATGGAAATACTTTATTGAATTATGTTCCTGTTGTCTGTTTATCAGAAAGAAGAAGAGCAGCTCTCAGTCGCTAGCCAGTCAAGCTTAGACTACTGCTTTTTGCTTTTTTTCGGAGTTTGAAGTGCCTGATATTAATTTATATTTATGTGAGCTATTTAGAGGTTAAATTGTATGGTGGGTGACAAAGACGTACTGCTAAAGGGGTTCCAATCGATTTATTATAAATTTTGTGTGGTTTATTGCGTTATTTGTAATTTATTTGATTGGGATAATAAAGTATACATATTTTATAGGTAGAAATATATTAGTTGCATACAAATATTTGGAATGGGAAAGTAAAAAACACTCATCTGAGGGAATAGTGAACAGGATTTAGCAACAGGCAAATATCAATTAAATTATGCCTACTGGCATCAGCAATAACATGTTAAAATTAAAAGAGGAGTGCCAAATTTAAAGTTTTAGAATGGCTAGCAAAATCACCTGATCTGAATCTCATAGAAAGCAGCATGTGCAGTCGAGTTTAAGTGGGTAATTTACAGTTTGAGATAGCTGACCAGCTACAAAGGCTGTCGTTAAGGAATGCTTCAAAATCTCACTTTCAGAGTTGTAACTTCAGCTCTTTTTAAAATAAACTAAAAACCTATATGCCTTCTTATATGCAGCTCGCATCAAAATTAAACCTTAATCTTGCTGTTTACAGGTAATATGCTAATTTCAGCTAAATACTCAGAGATTAACTTGCGATTTCCATGAATTTATCACTGAAGCATTTGCTTTTGCTTCATGGGCTTCCATAAAGCTCAATTTATATCTTGGCCGTAAATGCATGAAGTTAACACATTAGGCAGCTTTACAGACCTTACACTTAGCTTTCCTAGTTTATATGTGTTATATATATATATTTTTTTTTTTCGCTTAAAAAATTGCACACAAAAGTTGAACTCAAACAATTTTTCTTATTTTATTTTGCAAAGCTCTTAGTTATTATTACTTAATTTTCATAAATTGTCTTTGTATAGTTATCGATTAGTTTAATTTCCCAATTGCCAATGTAACTATAAATTAATTAATTTTTTCAATAACATTAAACTTAAAATGTTATAAATATTTCTAGATATATTTGTGACAACTTTAAATATGATGATTGTATCAATATAGGTTAATGAATTTGATTTATTGTGGCACCGCATATGTGCACATTATGCACACTGTGTGGTATAGGATCAAAAAAGACCGACGCAAGTTCATACCCTACGCTACTTTTAATACTAATAAACATTAATATTGCATAATTCACAAGCTTTAAACATTTATTACTTAATACAATTTAATTTCCACGCCATTTGTGCAATGTGCAGTCGGTAGCTATTGTGGCAACGGTGACAACATGCAAAAATCAACAACACGACATGTAACAACAGCTATTGTAGATACAACAGACACATATGATCAGAGGCAATATACAAGCCACAACACAGCGACAGAAGGGACGGCACTTTTATTTTTATTTTATTTATACCCCTGCAAATGGTCACTTCAATTCAATGTAACAGAAAGTGTAGTTTATCTTATTAAAGCTTTCACGAGCCGTATTTAAATGCACCCTATATTTAGACTAGCAATGATAAACATCGGACTACTAGATAATAGTGATTATATAGGAATAATAAATTTGTTTTTTAAAATCAATAATGAGGTCTCCCGAAAATAGGGGATAAATAGAAAATATATCAATATTGTATGCAAAACCTTTTCAGTTATTAATAAATGCGTAACAAATTTATTAGATATGCGTTTTTTTATGCTCCTAAAATTTGGGCAAGAAATCAGCAACATCGGAAAAACTATATATTATAACTTCCATTAAATGTACCCATTAAAAAAGGGTAAACATTTTTTATGCTAAAGTACGTAATAGGCAGAATGAAGCATCTGCGACCCCCGAACGATTACAGTCGAGTCCGATATTGTCATGTCGGTCTGTTCGTCTGTATGAGCAACGTGATCTCAGATACTATGAGAGATAGAAAGCAATTTTGAATATAAGTTCTTGTATGCCCCAGATCATTTCTATTTCGCGATTATCGATATATATACATATATATTCGATAACAATAATAGCCACAATTTGAATGCACATATAATATACCTTAACACGTTATTGATCAACTGCTCTAATTTCACCATGATCGGATAAGACACACCCAAAATATATCAGTGCCATTCAAACATTCAAACATTTGACCAGCCAGATGCTTTTATGAATTTCGCTATCTTGGCCGGTCTCATGTGTCGGAGCTCCGATAAATCAGTTAGGGAGTAGTTTCCCAGGATTTCCAGCCTTTTCCTAGCAAGTGCTGGGCAGTGGCAGAAGAAATGTTCCGGAGATTCAACTTTAGAGTTAGAGCTCGGATCACTGCAGAACAATTGGTCCGACTTAGACTGCGCACCTCTTTGCTGCGCTTGGAGTTTATAATTGGCCATGTCTGGTGTGCTATACGGGCACAGGTGACACTTTGCCATTTTCTGCATGACCTGCTCCTGTACTCCTCCTTGATGTTGAGTTTACAGGTAGCTAGAGGCATACTTATACCTTCCTTGTCCGCGAGGAGTGGTAGTATAGTACCTTTCCTAGCTAGCTCATCGACTTTACAGTTGCCTTCAATGTCCTGGTGGCCAGGGACCCATATTAGGCATGTTATTGCTGTTTAGCCATCTCGTGTAGAGATTTGCGACATCTTGTTATTGATATTGAATTTGAAGATATCGAGCTGATGGCTTTAATTGCTGCCTGACTGTCAATATATATGTTTATATTGCTAGGACTAACTTTGAGCCTTTCTAGGCAGTCTATAGCTTCCTTTGTGGCCAGTACCTCAGCCTGAAAGACACTGCAGTGTGTTGGAAGGCTGAAGGATAACTGTATGTTGCGTTGCTCGGAGTAGACCCCTCCGCCTAAGCGGTTGTATAGTTTGGATCCGTCTGTAAAGTGGTGGACCGGGGGTGCCATGAACCCATTCCTCCCTTTGAGGGAAGTATGTATTGAAGGGAGTTTCCCGTTTTGTTACTGGCACGCAGTAATCTGTTATTGAAGGGATGGTCAGCTTCCCTTCTAGGATTGAGGCATGGCCAGTGCTCTGAGTAGCCCAGGCAAGGGATTCTCTGAGTCTTATGACCGTGAGTGTAGCACTTTCCATTCCTTGTTTTTCCAGACATGAGATGTCCAGGATGGCGTCAAGTGCCTCACTAGCTGTGGTACGAAGCGCCCCTGATATGCATAGTTCAGTCATATGCTGAACTTTGTTCAGTTTAAAAAGGGTGGTTTTCTTTGGGGCGACCATTCTGTGACTCCATACAGAAGTATAGGTCTGACTATAGATGTGTATATACATTGAACGATATTTGGGGACATTCCGCATTTCAACCCATTTGTTTGTTAATTGCTATCTTCCATAGTAGGGGTGACAGGACGCCTCTTTGTGGCGTACCTCTGCTTACGAACCTGGAGAGAGTTGCCGACCCTAGTGTGGATATCACAGTCCTCCAAGTAAGCAATTGACTGATCAATCCAACTAGACCGGTGTCAATCCCCAGGCTGAGCAGAGCTCCAATTATGGCTGCCGGAGTGACGTTGTTAAAGGCGCCCTCAATATCGAGGAACGCTATTAGGGCATACTCTTTATGGAGTAAAGATTTCTCTATGATAGAGACCACAGAGTGAAGGGCAGTATTCGTGGATCTGCCCTTCCTGTAGGCATGTTGGGACTCCGACATGAGCCTGGGGTCAATGGATGCTGTGAGATGGAGACTTATAAGTCGTTCCAGTGTCTTTAGCATGAAAGATAACAGACTGATGGGTTTGAAATCTTTGGCGCTGGTGTGCGATGGCTACCCAGCTTTGGGTATGAAGGTGATTTTTGACTGGAGTCATGTCGGTGGGATTCGGCCAGTCTTCAGAATCTTCCCGAAGATCTCATGTAGCCAGTTTATGGCTGTATTTCCCGCCTTTTGTAGTTGGACTGGGCTTATTTGATCTGGGCCTGGAGATTTGCTGTTTACTGCCCACTTAATTTTACCTTTGTGTATAAAAGACTTCAAAGATGTGTCCTCTATACAGTTGGTTTCTGCGCACCTCGGGGTCTGCTCGGAGCAGCCAGGGAAGTGTGTTTTAAGGAGGATTTCCAGTGACTCTTCACTGGAGACCGATCAAGAGTTGCCATCCTTTTTCAGATAACCTAGTGTGGGTGTGGTTTTTGATAAAACTTTCCTAAGCCTTGCAGCTTTATTGTGCTAAAAAGAATGCCAAGCCTAACGGGACCGCGCTTCCGCATTTTATAACGCTGCTTCCAAAGTTCCATTAGTTTTTTATTTTAAGATTTTTGCATAATTGTGTTTTTTGAACTAGTTTGTGTGCGAAATTCGATTGAAGACAGTCACATTCTCGCCTTCTGAAAAGTAAGTAGGGCTTTATATGGAATTTTTTTGAATACGGTAATAAAGTATACATATTTATTCAAAATTATAGGTGGAAATAGATTAGTTGCATAAAAAATTTGAAAGGAAAGGAAAAAATACTAGCCTGAGGAGATACTGAATGGAGCAACTAACAAATACCAATTAAATTAAGTCAATCAGCATCAGCAATTCATGGCATGCTAAAATGAAACTAAATCTACAACAAACAATGCTAAAAAAACCAACAGCAAAAATTATCACACAGTCAAAAATCTATAGTCTCAGAGGCTGTGTTATATAAAAATGCTACGGAGTCTAAAATTACAAATATCGGAACATAGTGTTCAACAAATTTTATCAGATAATGATCGATTGGTAGAAAATGTGGTCAAAGCCAGCATTAACGTAAGCACACCACATAGCCAGATTAAATGTTGCAAAAGAATACGTGTGCCAAATTTGGTATTTTCTGATGAGAAAAAATTTAACTCGGTAGTCCAAAGTGTTTAAATTATTACTGATTCGATTTGAAGAAATGTGAGAGATTATTCCATACTCGAAGCTATGGCGGTGCTTCACTCATGATGTGTCGCGGGCCTGTCGTGGGATAAGTTATACGACCAGCAAAGATCACCCGTCCTGAATTCCAAAGAGAACATGTGGACACCTGTTCGTCGAGTTTAAGTTCGTAATCGACAGTTTGAGGCAGTTGAGCAGCTACGACGGCTGTCGTTAAGGAATGGTCCAAAATCCCACTCAGATACAGTTGTAAAAAGTTGTTGAATCGATGTCAAATCGATTTTTTTTAAGTTATATGGAAATCTGGTGGCTGGACACATTATTAATTTGTTATTTTCATGTCATTTCTATATATTGTATTAATGGCACTGCCTTTAAACGAATTTCGCACCTTAACCTCACTTAAAAAAAAATTAATAAAAAAATGTTATTTTAATGTTAAACATTTAATTCCTTTTTGAAAGTTAAAAATGTTATTTTTAATTTTATAAGGAAGAATTAAAGTGTCTTTAATCGAATTTCGCAGAGTGCACATGCACGCGTTTGTCGAAAACCGGTACTTCCAGTTTGGGCCCTTCTTTTTTTTTTGACTCTTCAGTACCTGTGTCGGTCACAAGAAGCACTTCTTAAATTTGAAGGGTATATCGTAGTCGCACTCACTCGGCAGTAGTGGTACACTGTAACTATTAGACCAGATGACATGTCCGCTCTCATAGATACTAAAAGCTAAAGTAATTGTTACTTTTGTTACATGGAATAAAATTAAACACTAGTTCTACGGGTATTTTTAAGCCCAACACTCTCAATAGGTGGAGTCTTAAACTGATTCATATATCTCACGTGACTTTCCACGCGTATTTTGTAGTTTGTGCTACCAGGCGGAGCTGACCAAATGGCCGGTCCAACCAATAGCTGCTTTCTTCCTTTGGTAATCAATATACATGATTATGGAATTTTAGCAATTATTTATAATGAATTTGGTTTACGCAACCTTGTATATTGTAATTAAAGTAGCGCTTGCGGTACAGTATGTATATGCATTGTGATCCACTATTTTCATGAACGTATTTATTTCAGTACGGATTCATTTGCACCAACTGTTCTCTCGCCAAGCCCGATTAGTCAATTGAATTGGAAATTAACATTACAGCTGCTCAGCTTGTTTGGGGACAAGTTGCGTTTTGTACTCTTCTAATTTAAATGTGCGTATCTAAGTCTGAAGCCGTTAAGTAAAAAAGTGAAATGATGTACGAAATTGTTTGCCAGCTCAGAAGCGTTATTCAATGCGCTATAAATACAAGTTTAACAGTGTGTTGTTCAAACCGTTAATTGAATATAGAATCAAAAATGCGAAAATATATTTAAAAATTTCAATTGATATTGAAGCCCTGCAGTTATATTTTTCATTAATCAATATATAATGCAGTGATTAAGGACTCCTCGAAAAATTAAAACAACAATTGGTTTAGTAGCAGAGCATTATTAAAATGCGAACGAAAAGAGCATTAGCAAATTGTACAAAGTTCTTTAAAGTTGTCATTTCTCTTACTTAAGTTGTATGGGCTGCATACTTTCTGAAAGTGAGCTAGAGAAACTTGATTCAATTACTTAGCGACCGCCAGAAGCGTCAGTTAAAATAAATTGTGGCTTGAGTGCACACGCTGGATTTACTAGTAATTTACTGTGCACATATACAAGCATACACATTCGCACACCATAGTGTTTTTGGTTTTATTTTTTCTGCATACGACTTTGACATTTTACTGCAGCTCTTGTATGCAGTAGGGGTTGAACGCTGTTTGGACTGATGGGTGAGGGTTGGGACTTAATGCATCCGCAGCTAAAGTGCCAGGCAAGACAAAAGGATGGCGGTCTCCATTAAAAAAAAAAACAATGGACCAAAAATCTAATGAATTAAATCTGATCATCTGATGTGAATTAGTTTTTCAGCTACAGATTTTATGGCCGTTCCTTCCTCTCTCTCTCTCTCTCTCCCTCTCTCTCCCTCTCTCTCCCTCTCTCCCTCTCTCTCTCTCTCTCTCTCTCTCTCTCTCTCTCTCTCTCTCTCTCTCTGATAAATTATTACTCGCAATGACATTCTGTGCTGTGTGTTGAAAAGAGCAAAGGAAAATGCATTTGTGAATGGCAATGATGAAGATCGAAGCAAATTTAAATTTATATTTAACATATTTTTGTTTGAGAATACGAATTATTTGGTGTGTGATACGTATTGTGTCTTTAAATCTGAAAATTATATATCGCAAAATATTTTACTTGCGATATACATATACATATATTTATATATATCCTTTTTTATAACAAAAAGAAAACAAAAAGCTTAAACAAAAGCTAATAGCCTTAAGAGATTACAAACGCAGCTTACACGCGATATGTTGTGGAGCTGTTTAAGTGTTCAAAATCTACACTAATTAGCAATAATAATATGTATAATTGGCACAACGTCGAATTGTCGATTTTGACGCTTGTAAATTGGACATGCGAATAATCATTGGGCCGGTGGCCCCCAGACAATGCATTTAATCGCTTACACTAGTCACTACCATAAGCACGTACATACATGTACATATATACATAAATATAATAACTAAATATTGTATAAATTATTTAGTGCTCGTTTTGCCAATTTTGCAATCAACTCACACAACCTAAAAGACACAACAAAACGCACAGCTAACAATAATTTGAAAAACACGGCCTTCTCCTAACCCACTTTGCGAATTAGTTTTCACATTTAGCTTTATGCAATTAAAGCAAAATTTCATTCTGATTCTCTCTATTGTGTTATATGCAAATACGAATTTAGCGTTAATTAGACGTAAATATTAATTAAACTGAAATGAACAACATTTTGGGTACTGTGTATACTGATAGAAAGGTTGCACAACAATATATAAAAATGCATATTTAACTTGTCTTAAGGCTCATAATAACTTTAATTAAGATTAATTTTAATATAATATAAACATAAAATAACTGAAAAATTCCACGTTGGCATATTAATTATTATTTATGATAAAATGATTAATTATAACCAATAATATACTTTTTTTTCGCCCAAAAATTATTGGAACACTTCTCAGATTTTTAAAATACTAATGAAAAAAATATGTATCCTAATATTTACTTAGACATTCTTTTGCCTTTATGAAGTCTTTCAAACGTCGTGAACTAGCTATGCCGGATTCCTTTAAAAAAATTAGTATTTTCTTATTCTTCCCACCTAGGGGTTAGGTTCGGTGACTGGGGTGGCATTCTTAGCTGTTTACAGTGGTTAATAAGCTTTTCTTGTCCGAATAAGAATGTCTTCAGATCTAGTCTCAGTCCTAGAGCTCTTCAACTAAAATATTCGTTTGAAATGTTTTGACAGCTTTAGCTGCAGCTGCATCTTTGCACACCCTAACCACGAAGTATACTCCGTCATGCTTCACCCTCCTTTTTCAGCCATAACTATATTTGCATTTCATCTTACTTTGGGAGGGTCATCGAATCCAACTTTTTGTTTTTTGAAAAACGAATGAACGCATGACTAAGAAAAATGTAAATATCAATGTGCAGAAAACACTTAAAAGAAGAATATACGAATAATATTGGTCTGACTGCAATATATATGAAAGGTCTAGAAATGATAGTAGACCTGAAAAATTCAACCTTGATTAAATTGCTGCCATATAAATATATCAAATTACATCGATTAATATGGACAAATTCTAATTTAATAATCTATGATTTCTTCTGTGTTATTTTTGCGCAGCTTATTTTGAAAAAATCGTTGACTCTTTCATAGCTAGCTACCCATGAAAGGGACTAGAAGTTCTTGACAGTCGGTTGTGCATTTTACATTTGAGAGCTGGCAGTGAGTTCACTGAATTCTTAACTTTGTGGCACACAGAAGTTTTTTTCTTCTGGCAGGAAGGAAACATTTTTCCCGGCTGCACTTTACTCACTCAAGTAGTTTTTAATTTGAATACTTTACGTTTTGTGCGCCCAAAACTCTTGAACCCTTTGGGGCGCACAAGGTGAGGTCGTGCAACCTTTTGCTTTTTTATTTATTTATTTAATTTTTTGATTTGCATTCTTATTTGTGCGATTAAGAAATATTACAAAAATACCTTAAATATTGTTTATATGTACTTGTAATTGTAAAATTAACAGAATGTTTTGTTGTTTCTTCTATTTGCAGGCTACGCAAAAGATATTTCTGGAGTTGAAAGAGGTAAGCTTCAGAACACCCACTACGACAATCAATCAAATTTAATGGCAAATGTGTGGTCACATATCTTTTGTCCATTCTTCCTATTTGTGTGCCTTCACTTAGCCATATAAATGTCGAGCAAACACACTCAAGACCAAAAATGTGTGTTTAAACGTTGACTAAGGTTTTAAACTGAAACCGAATATCGTAACTTAAAGATTAAGAGAAAATGCACGATAATTATGCTTATGTATATACGAATAAAGAATAGACTATATCTCTTCAAATTAAGATACATTTCTATAAATCAAGATGTTTAATTAATTTTTATAATAATACAATAACAATACAATATTTGAAATTTTTATAAGTAAAAAGTTTTGCTACAGCACCAATAATCAGCCATTTGGATTCGGTCTTAGGCCCCATAAAATAGCCAAAAAGCCGTCACTTGGCGGACCAGACAGCGAATGTTCCCCACAGAACAATTTATTGTGCGTATGTGCCCACTAAAATTCGAAAAACAAGGCACTGTTACAAAAAGTTCAAAATGTTCGGAATTTTTCTTAAGATTTACTATTTAATTACAATTTGAACTTAATTGAAATAATTCATGTAATATATATATATATATATATATTTGTTCTACTGTAAAGGAGGTGTACGTCGCTGCTGGATGAAGGTGAAGGTATAGGCAAAGCAGGCACTGCCAAAGTTGCTACCACATATGCCAATGCTTACTGCTTACGGCCAGGCGCGGTAACTGGGCGTGGCAACACATACACACACACACACACACACACTGGAGGCAATTAAGTATGTGCTTTGGCTTGTGTTTGTGTTTCTTGCAAAGCCGCCCTCCACCAGCCGCGTGCCCAACATGCTCTCCAATTCACTGTCATTATTTATTGAAAATATAGTTTGATGAGTTTTTACTTAGTCAGCAAGTGGTGCGGGCGGCTCTTTATATTGAACCCGTTTAACAATAAGCCATGCCTCTAGACACATAGTAAGCAGCAGAGTGTGCTGCCGTTGCGGTCAATGTAATGGTTTTTGTGGGCTGCTGAAAATTAGTTAAATGGGTAAACGTTTGGCCGCCCACTTGTTTTCCGAGGCTTCAACTTTAAAGCTGATTGGCCCAAAATTGCCTTGGCTTGCTCATTTTAGCTTTATATTTTAATGATGGATATATACATATTATAAACATAAGTTCTTATTATTTTTGTAATTGGTTTTTATTAAAATTTGTGTTATTTTTTGTCATAATGCTTTTTTGCCAAGTAGCTGGGTTTTTAATTTGCCAAACTTTTCTTATTCAAACTATATGGGTTATTATTTGTACCTCTAATAATACAAAATATACAATTTGTTAAGTAAGACCTTACGTAAGGACTTTCGCCAATTCATTTGCATAATTTTGACACATAATAGTAAGCGGGCAGCGAACCGCAAAACCATCTGAACCATTTCAATTGCTCTATTCAAAACTCAGAGTTTGGTACTATGTGGAAATTTGTTTTTGCCTTTTGGCAACATCACATAAAGTTGGCCAACTTTGTAGGCTTGATTCATTGTCTTTATGTTTTTTTTCTTGCGCATCTTGGCAAACGTAAAAAATGTTTCCAGTGATTGCATGGGCGTAAGTGGACAGTCTTATTAACTGGTCATACCCATAAAAGTTCCAATCTTCTTCACTATTTTTTTTATATTCTTCTTAATACTGCTAGTACCGCTTGAGGGCACACGATGTCATTTCATTCCTCAATTTTTGCTGACTAATCGCATCAGCTGTAGATTTGAAGAAGTGAAAGAAACTGTTTCCTGACCTCTCTGCCAACCCGCTAAATAAATTAAAGTATTGCGACTCGATTTCCAAAGCGATTTATTAATTACGTACTTCATATCGGTGAGCATCTGTAATCGTCTATTTGAATTTTGAGCGTTCGTTGCGATCGTATTTAAGAGTTAACTTCAACTTTGGCCTGATCATCTTTTTATTCCCATTTAGGCCAGCTTTTTTCAATATTTAAATTACAATATATTAAACAAGAGAGAACGTTGCAGTCGGGCGAAATGTTTTGATACCATAAGTAATACCAGCTGATAACAGGTAGCAAAGATTGGGTTGGTGTAGCCAAGAAATACCATCCCAAATTACCTTTCAAATTTGGTGACTAACTTTAAAATTGTGTGAGATATATGGATTTATCGATTTACCCTAGAGGTGTATCGGTTTAGAGAGGCGTAGAGTGCGTGGCCATCCAATTTTTTATCAATCTCTCTTTAGTCACATCCTTTCAAAATTTGATGACTAGCTAAAAAATTGTGGAAGATATGCGCATTTCAGCGGGTGTGGGCGTGGTCTGAAAATGTGTATACCGGGCTTCGAAGGAGGCTACTAGCAAGTTAGCTTAAACGTATGGTGCATCTATCTTTAAAATTGTAGAAGATTGCGATATTATGATATGTGATATGCGGATTTATCGATATAGACTTTCCGAAATATTGGCTTTGGCAATTATGGGCGCATGTGTGGGCATGGCCATAAAAATTTGTTATCAGTTCTTAAGTAAAATACCTACAAGTAATATACCTACCAAATTTAACGGCTCTAACTCAAAAACTGCGGAGGATATAGCACTTTAAAATTTTTAGGGGCGGCAGACTTGGGGGCTGCTGGGGTGGGTGCGGTAATGCCGATCTTTGAAGGATATCGCCAACAATCTACCAACCAAATTTGGTGATAGTAGCCTTAAAATTGTGGCAGATCGGCTTTATCGATTGTCAATTATCGTTATTATTGATCTGAAATGTTTGTAAATTGATTTTAACATTCATCATCAATTATCATTTTAATTTTAGTTCAGATTTCAGGTTGATTATTTTCTGAATTATTTTCTTAAAATATTCAATTGGTAAACTAACCAAGCTAAATATCGATGCCTCATTTGACTTCACTAATAAATCTATTAGCAAAATTGCAAGAATTTATAAATTTAATTTAATTTTATTTTATTTTATATTTAAGTGATGCACAGCTACACAAATTGTATGCGATTATACAAGTTTTATGAATAGTGACCTCTCAACGACCTCGTGATTTCTTTGTTATCAGCTTAAAATTTAGATGGATTTTATGTAAACATATTTCCAACAATAATTTCGACTCGAGAAATGGAGGTAGTTATTGAAAAAATGAAGCGAACTTGATCTGCGCTTGGTATACGAGAACCTACATATATGTAAAACATGAAGTCTAGCTCTTATAGCCTGAGATCGTCGTGTTCACACAGACGGACGGGCATGCGGACATGTCTATATCGGACTCGGCTGTTGATCCTGATCAAAAATATATACCCATGGGGCCTGAGATGGATTCAATGTGATCATGGTATAAAAAGAGGGAAAACATAATTACATTTCAGGTCATTAAATACTTTAAATTAGAATAAATATCAATTCTTGAAACTTGATTTAGTAGCCGAACCAAATCTCTAACGTAACTTGCTTAAAATGTTTCGCTTGGTGCAAAAAAGGTGACAAGTCAACTCACTTTTCTCACTTTTTTTATGCTTACCTTAGTAATATATAGTATATTCAATAACTAATTTTGTAAAAAATTATTTGTTTTTAAGGAATTGATTCATTCATTCATTCATTAATCCCATTTATTAACTAAGAGTTTTTACAAGGACTAACGTTGCATCTTTTACTTAAGAGCTTCGATTATACATTTACATGTACAAAAGGCAAAATCGACCTATAGTCACGTTGGGGTTTTAGATTTTGCATTGCATCCCTATAATTCTCATCATGACGCAGCACAAGTACGAAGCAACCGTTCTGTCGGAAAGATTCCTGTTGTGTGCCAGAGGTGGGGGGTCTATACTTCGTACGCTTAAACCGATTTGCACCTATCAACAGCAAATCAGACTCTGTGGCTATCACTGCCATCTAGTCACTGTTTTGTTTGTTTTTGTGCGCTTTCTGCTGCTTTGTTTGTTTTTGTGAATCTATATGTGTATGTGAGTTTGTTGCATTCACACGTATTTTAATAAATTTCTAATTACAATATGCGCTCACTTAAACTGTCTGATACCCTCAGTATTCTTATCTGATGTATTTAAGCTGAGTACGACTGGGACAGTGACTAGAGCTGACTACTTAAACCATTTTGTTTGCACATAGACTTGCTTTTAATATCTCTGAAGATATTAGGGTCCTTTTACTGCTTCATTGTTTGCTATAATATAGGCTCTAGATTCTAGAGCACGTAGCTAGTAATTGCCCAAAAATAATTACTTTTAAAAATGTTGTTAGAAATTCAAATTAAAAATTGTTTTCAAGCGGGCTTTAGTCATCCTCTAGCTTAAGTACATATTGGCTAAGAAATTGGCCTTTTCCCATAGTTTTGTTTTTAGCATTGATATCCGCATATCAATCTCCAATATCTGTTTCCTTTATTATCTAGGCTTGCTTGATTTCCATTGAGTGATTTTTTCACGTTTTTTTATTACAGTTTACCATTCTTATGTTTTCTAACTGCTGGAATTTGATATACTCATTGTATGCATTTATGTAAAAGCTAACACAAAATATTCCTGCGAATGCTGATGTGTAATTTGCGAAAGATGAAAATACAATTTTCTTTCGTGTTTCTCAACCGATTTTTATGTAAATAATATAAAAATCTTTTCGGACAACATTACTGATCTCAATCGATCCGAATGACTGGCAATATTTTCAGATCTGTATACGAATCTGTCTGGTGGTGCATATAATTTTTAACATTTTACTATATTATTTGCAAGCAATGGAACTGTAAATAATTAAGCTGTCAATTTGTGAATTATTTCACATTATGACTCTGACTTTGTAAGCTTTTTAGAATATATAGTTCTACTGCATTTCATATCACATTTAGTTTCGTATACTTAAGTCAGAAAGACGAACACAGCTCATGTGATTGGTTGATTGGCTAGGTGCTTATTTTGTTTATACAAAATTTTTATTGAGACTGCATGTAATGTAGGCAATGACAAATGATCGCCGAAACTTAACAAACAAATTTATATTTAAAGTATTTTACCTTTTGCTCTGAGAATATTCAATGATTCTGTTTAAAATATAGAGAAAAATATTTGAAATAAAATACAATTACAAAATATATACTCATTATTTGTAAGTACACATTATATTATAACTATAGACTTATTTGTAATTATTTAGTTATTTATGTATACAACCCCTTCTAATTTCTGATACACATTTATGGCTTACTTTACAACAACTTCTGGACACTTAAGACATATTTTGAAATTTATGCATTAAGCATCTTTTGTTTTGCACGAAATAAAGAATGTATGCAAAAAAATAACTTACTATGGAAACGGAACCCGTATCCCAATCCAGAGACAGAATTGGACTCTCTCTATCTCTCATCATTTCTCTTTGTATTGAACGGTGAAACGAAATCATTTATTTATGGATTAATTTTGTTGTTATTTTATTGATTTACACACAAAATCTGCAAGAGTTGGTGGTGTGAGAAATTAATAAATATGTTTTGCTTGTATGTAATATTTGTATTACCTGACAGATTGCTGTTTGCTCATCCATTTGTCCTTTACGAATTGATTATGATGTCCTTGTATTTATGTAATATGTTATAATACTATTAAAGCAAAATTAAAAAAAAAATAGTGTTAAATATTAAAGTTGGCTAAAAATCCAATGATGCCTACTTGTTCCAAAATGTATTTAAAAAAAGTTCACTTTCAAATAAATTTAAATGTATCAATAAGAAATATTCAAGTGATTTTAATTTAGTTCACTTTGGGTCTAATCATTATTTGCACAAATTTAAGCTGTCTTGTATGCCAATTTTTCTTTATTCGTACAAATCTAAGCAATTTCTGGAGCTGGTCGCTTTCTTTGAAATTTAATACTTTTTTAAGAAAAAATTAAATTAAAAATAATGAGTATTACAGTTTAGGGACAGTCGATGCAAGAAAAACGAAGCTCGGATAGAGTACATGAAAAAGAAGGGTAACAATGGAAGACCTAAATAGTACTGTAGCGAATTTCAATTCGTATTTATTGTTGCTGATGCGGGCGGTAGGTGTAAGCTGTGACGAGTGTGCATGACGAAAATATTCGCAAATGCCAGATGTAGGAGTCAAGGATTTTATTTGTTTTATTTTTTATTTTGATGCAGAGTGCTTGTTGGATCTTCTTTCTTTGTCGTTTTTTGACGAGGCGGCACTCCAAAGGGTACAAATCGACCGGTGCCAATTGTGACAACAACTGAAAACGAATAGAAAAAATAAAACTAATTCTGAAACATGAAATAAGGACGAAGCGGGTGTCGAGCAGTTGAGTTAGTCACCATGAGAATTGAGACGTAGGCGTTGGGTGAGGGTGGATTGTGGCTAAGCGTTTTGGAGAAATTAAAATTTCTTGTTGTCTGTTTGTTTCTTCATGAACATGGACGGGGGACTTTATATGCCGTTTTTGTGTCTACTGAGCTACAGAAAGCAATTACAGATGAAGAAAAAAATTTAATTTTCTTCTACGTATATAGATTGATAACTAAAATTAACCATAAATATATACATATAAATGAAGGTACATTCATAGAAATAGATAGTTTATTCGATAATTGGTTGTAAATGTATTTGTATTTCAGAGCAAATAGTAAATTTTTAGAATAAAATAATAACAAGTAAAAGTGCTGTATTCGAGTGAGCTCGACTACGGTTTACCCTGAACCTAGCTGTGAAATATAATCTAAATTTCTCTATAATAGGTTTTGCGCCCAAATGTGAGCAGGTCTGCAAGTGCACGCAAATCTTATAGCAAGCTCAGGCACTGCAGAGTAATAAAAACGAGCAGCGCATGTTTTTATTCACAAGTCCGAACTGATCCTAGCTGAATGGCAACTGTACTTATGTATATACATACACGCAATCGTAGCAAGGTAAAGTGGGTACGCAGAATACACACAAAGACATGTTGCCGCTCGCGTCGAATAACATGTCATCTCTTTCTCATACATGCGCTCACATATTGATGCACACAGAAATGCTTGCGGCAGCTGATAGAAATGAGATCATCAAGAGGATATATTTTCGACTATAACGTGCGTGTTTCTTATCCGATCTTTATGAAATTTGGGAAATTAGAAGTTTCTGCCTTTAAAATTGTAGCTTTTATTGCTATCGGAAATTTCAATGTATGGATAATCGAAAAACGGAGGCAGTTATCGATAAAATAAAGCAAATTTGATCCACGCCTGGTATATTCAAAATTTGAAGTCTCTAGATCTACGTGTAGTCTCTGAGATCTACGTGTTCATACAGACGGACGAACGGACGAACGGACGGACGGACGTACAGACAGATATGGCTATATCGACTCGGCTGTTGATCCTGATCAAGAATATATATACTGTTATATACATTTGCACAAAACCATTATACCCTTTTTACCCATTTTTAATGAGTTCACAGTTAAAAAAGAAATACCAATACCTAGATAAAATAGAGACCTCAAAATTTTTTGTTTGATACATTTTTCTATCTTATATTTGGTATAATCTTATAAACGTGTCAAATTGAAATGGCTTGAGCATAATCAATTCTTTCAGTGTAAGTCATTTTTATGACTTTCTTCTGCCGAGTCGTTGTCTTTAGTCTGCCTACTGCTGCTGCTGACTATTTGTCTCTTTCAATTCGTAATCATTTAAATTGATTTTTCTTGTCATTGACGTTGCTCAACCTTCCAATCAGCTGAGGGCCATTGAGCCTGGCTGACTATCTGTGCATCTTCAGCGTTCTGTTAATTGATGAATTTCAGACTATCAACTGCTGCAGCCGGCCAATCTATCTGTTCTTTCTCACACAGCAGCTATATGAAACGTTTCTGATGGCAATTTTCCTAAAATATCTTATCTTTATTTTCGTTCCTTTTTTTGCCTAACCTCTTTTTTTATTATGTATTGACCCAAACTTGTCCTTCAGCTTGACTTGCAGATAGTGGCCATTGAACTTTGACTTGTGCTCGTTAAGTGTTTGACAATCTGTGTGTTCAAGTGCAAATGACAAGCAACTATATGGAAATATGTAAAGAGACAAGTACACTTAAATAAAGATAATTATTAATATTGCATGTCCCATAATATCAGCAAGCGAAATTGAGCGCTATGCGCACCCTCGATATCTCTGTAATTGAGATGAATGCAATTGCATATAAAATTCGAATGAATTACTTGCGACTCAGACAGCTGTGTTATTTGCATTTTCGTTAACTAACCAGTTTTGTGTCGTTCCGTTGCAACTTTACCCAAATGACTCATAAGCAATGTGGGAGCAGGTCCAGCCACTGAGTGTAAAATAATCATAGGGTGAACCATGTGACCTGCAAACTTTTCCAAATCCTCATCAGGCCTTTTAAATTGAAAATTAGTTTCTCATACATTATTTATGCCAAATATTTATTTATTAATTATCCTTTTGTTTTTTCCTTTAATCAAAATGATAATAAAATAAAACAAAATAATAGCATTGAAATAAAGCATTTTCTGTTAGATAGTTTCAGTGATCGTAAACGTTTGGAAGTCATTTTTTTCTTTTGTTATAGCACAGCAAAATGAATTATATTATTAATTTTATTATGTGCTACAAATTTGCTTATGAGAATAGTTGAAAACAGTTTTCCCATTTCTTTGTTAATTTAAGTAAAAGAAATATACATCAGTTTTTTGTGTAGAGTGGTTAAGGTCCACTCTAAAATCCAAGCCCAACAAATGATGACAACGAACCAGCTGAAAATTCAATGGGCTCCAACAACGTCAGCTGCATTTGATTAGCGACTGTTATATATGTACATACACTTGTGTGTATTTCTGGAGAATGTGTGATATTTATGTATGGCAAAACGAAATGACATTTGAAACATGTGTCAAGTTCCATTGCACTCGCCTGCTGCCTTGTACGAGCTGCTTCACTCGAGAAATACATGCTTACGTACATATGCATGTATGTTTGTATGTATGTATACCATATGCGTATGTGTGTGTATTGTAAAATTGCTAACATGGATTTGGCTTCTGTGAGTCGCCTAGCTAACATTTGGCTTCCTTGGCAGCTGAGCGCAGCTGAGGCAAGTCATGAAACGTGTTTGTTGATAAACACGACCATGAATCATTTCCCCCGTTTTTGTTTCGTCCGATTTGCATATGTATGTGTAAATATGTATATGCGTGATAATATATGTGTGTGTGTGCTCCACTACTCTTTGCCCCATGTTTCTACTCTCCTCTTGTTGCGCTTTTCATGATTTGCTTGTGATTTTCACGCCTCGTTTCGTTTAGTTTGCGCTTGTTTCGCTTTTGGGCTTCACTTCACACAAACGCACAGATACACATATACATATACAGGCACACTTTCACACAGCTTAGCAGCGTATGTGCTCGTTCTTATCTAAAGCTTACGCTCCCACTTCCACTCTCTCTATATATCTTTCTTTCTTTTTTATTCTTTGCATGCCTGGCGCTCTTCTGCTCTTGTCGCCTATTGAGGTCTCGATTTGTTGTTGTTAATGTTGTTGTTATTGCTGCCCCTCTTATTGTTGTTGTGACTCTGACCAGGCCCAACGGCATGTTTTGCTGATAAGCACGCATAAAATTCATAAATTCATGGTTCTTGAATTTAGTTTGCATGCTTCTTCGCCTTCTTTCTCTTTGTCAACCATTTTAAGCTGTTGAAATGTATCACAATTTCTGAGCACATTTGTTGAATGCCAAGTGAATCGGAATTTTATAAATACTTGATGGGGTTGAGCGCATTTTAAATGCTACATCCGTTAATATTTGTACGTAAAACTTTTTTTTTATCGTATATATGTTTTGAGCAATGTCCGTCCGTCCGTCGGTATAAACTCTGAGCTAAAGACTTGAAACTTGGAACTTATACTGATAAGTGCCCGCGCCAGGCAAAGAGTAAAAACTAGAGTGCTAAATCTTCCAGAAGGTTAGCAAATCGCTAAAATCGATAATCGCATATCGATAAAGCCGCATATCTCCCGCATTTTACGCGTCTGAGTTACCAAACTTGGAGAAAAGATTACCAGGAACCTCCTATGTAATTTGCTTCTCTCACGCCCATTACCGCCTTCAAAATTTGGAAACAGACCTCTGGCATCTGCAGATGGTATAACTTATGGTATCATAGTATTTCACAGTCGGTTACGCAGGAATGCAACGTTCTCACTTGTTCTATTCTTATATGATGAGAATTTCTTATATGCTAAAAAATTAACCAAATACATAGTACACAAAGCTGCGGTCAAAATAATAGTAGTACAACATATATTTTCGAAAATTAAAAAAGTACCTAATATATAGTTAAATTATGAACATTTTATTTTTACACAAACAATAATGAAGTTAATTAAAAATTAAAAGTGCTAGAGAATTTTATACAAAATAAATTAAATTCATTAAATTTAATAACTACTGTATTTATTTTTATTAAATTATTATTTAAATTTATCATTATAGTAGAAGTGGAATAATACAGTTTTCGTAGCTTTCCAGGCGGCCACATAATATTTTTTACAACTAGATATGATGGATGGTTATTTTTTAGGAAGTTTAATATTTGGAAAATAATCGTATCTTAGAACATTCCCAGATGGGAAACCAATAATTTTAAGTTTTGCTGAATTGAATATTTATTTATTATTTATATATTTAATTAAAAATACTGAAGTAACGAAATAATAAAATAAGCGATAAAACATATGTCACTCGATAGTGTTGTAGATTTCAAGCTTTCGATTCGGTACTGGACAAATTTCCAACAAAATATTTCATTGAAATTTTGGTGCATACATAAAACAGTCTTTCCTGCTTTGATTTAAATTAATTTTAAATACTTTTCAAGTCTTGCACTACACCATATGCGGAAAATGCTGTGGTACTATCGATCAGTTATAAATGTATTTGTACATGTTATGATTTAAATATGTCCTTTAATGTAAATAAAGTTCAATAAATTGCAAAATTTCTGTTTATCCAATGGTATTTATCGTAATTGCACGCTTATGAACAGAAGTTGCACACAGCCAACCACAAAATGGACAATCTGAGTGCTACACATTCGCGCCTGCTCTGAGTTGCTCTTCCCTGCTACGCCCTTCGATCACGGTCTCGCCCCATCTATATCCAACTGAATCAGAATAAGCTGCCGCTCTTCTGGCACAAAGCACAAAGCACAAAGCAGCGACGCGAAGTGACAAATGGCTAAAAAAAAAGATTATACTTAAATGGTAGAAAGGAAAACGAACGAAAACAGTAAAATACAAATACAAGAAAGAAGAGCCCACACTTCAGCTTGCCGAAGATTAAATACCCTTGAAACCACTAGTCAGACGCAGATTACTAAATCTCGAAATAAAGGAAACACAATTTATCAGAACATCAATACTTTCCATTAGTTTATATTTTTTATGAGTTTATATCAAAGTTTCGAAGATCAACACAAAATTGGAATGGGGTGTTTTTCATTGCTAGGGTATGCAAGTAAAAATGTAAAACGCCTACAACAAACAACACACAACTCGCATTTAAGTGTTTGCGGGAGTATGGCAGGGCGCACACATACATAAACATGTATACATATGTATATATATACACATATGCATATGTGGGCATTGAGCGAGTCCCCAACTCGCACATGCATACATTGCAGCACAGTACATCGAATAACACATGGAAAGTAAAAATTGTTGCACCTATCGTACACTTAGCCTTCTGTTCTGCGTCTCCACACACCTAAACATACATGCTTTATGAGGTCAATTACCTGTCATTTGCATGACTGACAGGCAAACATGCTGCTGCCTCGAAATCGGTGGCCCGAGTGGGTGGCTTTGTGTTGCACGAGGTGTCAGTTACCAGGTCTGTTCTTCTCGTTTTTGCAAGGTTCTCTTTGATTCTCTGGCGTTGCATAAATCGTTGCAGCACTGAACCTTAAGCGAAGGTCATCAACGTCCACTTCATTTCAACGATTTTCTTTTTAAATGTTTTGTTGTTTTTTATTTTTCCTCTTTTTTTAATATTGCCTGACAAGTTTTTTGTGCTGGCCAGGCAATGAACTCAGTTAATTAAAGCCTTTGACATTTGTATTCCTGACAATTTCTTTCATTTTCTAGAATCGAGTTACAAACACGGTTTTACTGGGAATTTACTAGTTATATATTATACATAAAAAGTCAAAGACATGCGTACAATTATATATATATATATATAACCGTAATTACTTGTGGTAAGGCTGTAAAAAAATAAATTTAACTATCACGCAGACTTAGACACTGAATCCAAACTACCTGAATCCACTGTATTTGAGGGTCCTATACTAAATATGCATTGATCTAACATAAGCCAAGTACAGATATATGTATGTAAAGATAAAGACAAACAAATCAAACATATGTCATATAATTACAGTTTAATTTTTCAGTACGATTAACGATTTTTTTCTGCCAAATTCTTACTAGATTTGATAATGATAAAATAATTGGATATCAACGATTTCACTAAGTTCAACATTAGTCACTTCCACATACACTCCGCAAAATTCGATTAAATGCACTTGATTAATTCATTATAAAATTTAAAATAAAATTAAAAAACTTCGTCCAACAAGTTTATATGTAACTCTCCGAGCTCATATGGCCCGAAATTTTATAAATCAAGGTCCTGTTGTGATGACAGAATGCAGCCCAGACCATGAGTGAAGCACCGCCACAGCTTCGAGTATGGACAAATCTTTCTGACTTCTTTATAGCATGCCAGTAATACTTTAAACTGTTCGGACCATGGAAAATTAAATTTTTTCTAATTAGAAAATAGTACGTTTGCTACTCCACATGTCCAACGCACGACATGTGTTCTTTTCCAACATTTAATCTGTGGTGTGCCTTCGTTGGCTTTGACATCATTTTCTTCCAAACCAATCGATTACTTCTTGATAAAATTGGTTGAACACAATATTCGATATTTGTAATCAAATATAATTAAATGCTCTTGGGCACTACTTACTTTTCCAAAGGCTTGAAATTAACTGCCTTTATTCGAATGTCGCTCCCAAACTAATCATAAAAAGGGACAAATCTAAAAATCTTGGGAAAAAAACTAACGGAACTGACATTCCAATGCATCATAACAGTATAAGAAGAAAAATAACCGTTATAAAATGCGTAGACGAGGTCCCATTAGGCTTGGTACAGATTTTAGCACAATAGACACGAGTGCTTTTAATCGAATTTCGCGGAGTGTATGTACTTAAAGTTTCTCGATTCCAGTTGAAAAGTCTCCATTATCATTTGATTGGCAAAATAAGTCAAAACAAAATTCCCTTACGAGAACTTATCTTTCGACCGATTGTTCTTTTGTCATCTATTTGATATAGTGAGCATACATATATATTCCAAGATAATATATAAAGCTTATGTGATCGGAGACGTTTGCTTCATTGCGTTGTGAAAAAATTACAAATTCAATTAAAAAGCGTGTGAAGAATATTTCTGGGCACAATTACATACATATATTTAATATCATATTTCTCGGTCACTTACGCACTTTGAACGTAACGATGATAATAATACCCCATACTTTAATTATTGCCAGTGTTAGAGCTAAAAAAAAAGCGTGTGATTGCGGAATACAGCGAATGCAGAAGCATACAAAATCATTTAATAATATTTCAATTGTGTACAAAGTTTTATTGAGCTTTTGTTAGTCAGTCTGCTATTAAAAAAAAAGATATTGTTTACATCTTTTATTTTTATAATTTCAAATTTAAATTTGATTATTCTGTTTCGATTTTATACACTTTAATATTTATTTTTTTTAAATAGTAATTAATTTTTTTACAATTTGTGGAGTGCTTTACATTATAATATTTAATAAATAAATAGTAACTATTAATAACTTTTTTATGTGAAAATATTAAAAGTATTTTTTATGTGCATTATATTAGTTTATATTTAATTTTTGAATGTGTATAATTTAGTCTGTAATTTTAATTTGAATTTAAAATTCTAATATTTTAAAAACTTTTTTGTCATAATAATAAATAATTAAGAATTCACTAACAAAACCAATAACAATGATAAAATTAAGTAGATTTTTTAAATAAATATAAAAAAGTTGATCTCTTAAGGTCATACTCTTTAAGCATCTCAGAGTTCATAAAACCCACCGTATTTTTTGTGTATACTCTTGTTCGATTCTAGCCGCACCATCTGCCTGTACAGGAAATAAAATGGAGCATAGACAAACACAAAAGTCATAAAAGCCAAGAAAAAACACATGCATACAACTCAGATAGATAATAAAAAACACATGCAATATTCAAGAAATAAAATCAAATAAAAACAGCATCAGAAAATGAAATAAAAATACAACAGCAGAAAAAAAAAAAACAAATCAAAGTGAGGCTGATAGCGAAAATGCAAAATGAGCTTTTGAGGAAAGCGAATAAAGCAGAATCCGTAAAAACTACTGAAACTATGAGTATGTGTGTGTGTGTGCGAGTGCCCACTGTGAACTGTGGGCTGACCAAACAATTTGTGGCGCTGCACGTAGCCAACTCCATCCAAACTCTTAAGCCCTAATCCTAATGCCTAACCAAACTCCCAACATCGTACACAATCCACTAATAGCAGTCAAGCGGCTACAGGGGAGTCATTGCTGGACGCCTGCCATATTAACATGTTGAGCAGGTTGTCGGATTGCTTAGTAGAGTACATACAATGCGAGCAGACCAGAAGTCGAGTGCCTAAGCACAGTGGTTCGAAGTAAATATACATACCAAAGATTCAAAAATACTTAAAATATTTTTTAACCAAATTTTGGTTAAGTCCTTGCAAATTTTGGAGCAAACTAAAAAAATTCTTCATTACAGTTAAGCTTATAAAGTTTAAAATTGGATAAGTTTTACGGAAACATTTTCTGTTTTAGTGTGCGCTCCGTGAATTTTTCAGATGTGTTGCTCGCTAATGCACACGCACAATGCATAATTCACAATGCACGTGCGCAATTCACAATTCACAGTGCACAATGCGGAATGCAGTTGAAATCGCCATTATGATGGCCATTTCAGTTGCTGCTGCAGCTTCTGTTGCTGTTGTTATTGCTGCAGCTACTGTTTTTGTTGCTGCTACAGCTGCAGTAAAAAAATGCATGTGTTTTCCAGCCAAGGTTCGGTTATGACCACGTAGCGCCCATTGCTCATATGACAATCAAAATGAGCGATTCCCACAGGCAAACAGCATTCACTGTGTTAAGTAACATTCTAACCTAGGACCTACCGGTCCTGATCGCCAACTTTGCAAAAACATTTCAAAAGCCGAATGAAACAAAAAACCAACATTTAAAATTTTTTTAAATGCTGAAAACGAATAATTAAATAACATTGATTTATATCATTTATTTATTTTCATTTTGTGGGCTGCTTTGCAAGTCTCCACATATAGTAGAATTTTTTTTAGATATTCAGAATTAGAAGTATCGATTACATGATATAAATATAACACACACAAATAATGTTATTTTCATGTAATAGATAATACGTGGCTTTAAAATATAATAAGTCGATAACATGAAATAAAAAATAAATAAACGCATATTAAATTTCATGTAATCGATAAGTCCCGCGTCAATAGAACGTTAACCCGTTATCCCACTTTGAACAGTGCTAATAGTGTAATATATCCGCTTTTATATTTTCCCCCACATTAAAAAAAATAGATTTGACGGGGAAAAGCAAATTTCGCAGCACTACACACAGTGTCAATTAAGTTGAGTGAATGCCTAGGGAGAGTGTTTTGTGGTTTAGGGAGCAGCAGAATCGTTGGGACCAGAAAACGCTAACGCGTCCTTGTTCCTTGTCCTGTTTCTATGGTTTCCTAATAGCTGCTGCTACCACTGACAGCTAACTGACATTTGCGACGGACACCTTTAATTACCAGGTGAATTCAACATTCTGCTTATTGGTCACACTGATACGCACTTGATTGCAACTGGACCGGCAGATGACGTTTATGATGTTGTCCAATAAGCACAAATGAAATTAGGCCAGCTAAAATGTGTGAATGCTTGTCCTTATAAATTACATAAATAACAAGAAAAGTCTTGACAAGACTTGGACTTTCGTAACTTTAAGTAATATTCGAAAACCCTTAACCTTATAATTTTTTTTGTTGAAATTAAGTTAAGGGAGAGTTTTAGTTATTTATGTAATGTACAATAAAAAAAATCCACAATTTTATTAAAGTTACAAGTTACATAATATAAAAAGAATAACTATGAACTACAAATAAATAAAATAAACGATAATATATTAATTATAGCGTAAAATGGTTCAAAATTTGTTGCATTGCTTAGATAAATCCAAAAAAAATTCATTCAAACCAAAAATTATTAATCATTAGTAGGTTAATAATAAGGAGAGTAAAACCTTAAGAGAAAGATAGAGAGTGAGAGAGTAAATAAAAAGCGATAACCAATTCTTTGAACCCATGGGCTAAGATAAGTTGGCCGCAGCTATATTAGTATTGACAACTTGACTAAAAGAAGAGGAATTACTCTGAGAATATGTTAAATACTGTAAGATAATTTACAAATAACAAGAACATGATTTGCCACGAGATAGTTTTTTCGACATGTTCAAATTTAGGACTATAGAAAATTAAAAGAATAGTTTTTGCATTTGCGTATATTTTAATGTTTTCAAATTTTTTTCCAAACTGCCAAAATTTGGAACGTGTCCGAGCTTTTGACTCATGCACACATATAAGGGCTAAACTACTTGACTGCAAAATTAAGGCAAGGAAATAACGTCCCTCGCACAAGTTGAATTATGAAAATTATAAACAAATTAGCCACACAGCTAGCAGGATTATGTGGTGTAGTCTTGCTATTGTTGTCTGCATAAATTAGCGCCCCTCAAGACATTAGGTATACGCCCTTCAATCCCCCAAAATACTCACCTTCTCTTGTTGTAATCTGAACAAAATCTGCTTGTAATATGTTTAAAATAATGGGTATTAGAGCTAGAAGCAACGCGTCATAATAGTGCTTAATCAGTTAAGCTAACTCGATGAGTCAGTAAGGGTTGACTGGTTAATAGGGCTCAATTTCACAAAATAGCTAAAAGCAACTCTCAAGATAATGTAAATATACAGATTTTATATGTAATTGAACTCACACTTCGCAATTTGCAGAACACTGCATAATTTAAGGTATTTCGCACTTAAAGTTATGTTCTTAAAAGCGTTCATCGTCATCTTATGGATGTGAACAGTTTTAATTTATTTATTTAATGTTAATTGCCACATCCTGGGCTCAGTCACTAGCCAGACAATGGGGCGCAGACATAAAACCTTAATCAAATATACTTAACTGCCTATTCTAATGTTTATTTTCTGCTACATTTTCTCTTTACAGGTGAGTTGATGCCACAATCCCGCCGGCTTAGGATAAAAATGAACTCGTATTTCATAAAAATGCAGCCAGAGACAAGAAAAGAATTATTATGCTGGAGTTTGGAGACTCGACGCTGAAACTTTGCTTTTATTATCTGGGATAAGGCAGACAACTGCCAGTTTGCCTCATGCCTGTTCTGTTCTATCTCCCTCTACTCCCCCTTTCAATCTTACTGTCTCACTCTCTTTGGCCATCTCGCGCTTGTGTTTTTTGGCCCTCACTATCAGTTGGTTTTATATTTTCTTTTATAATTTCAAATTAAATGATGCATTTGACATTTAATGATGTAAAATTGTTGAAGTGCGTCCACATCGCCAGTCCGCCCATTGCCCCATTCCAAAACCACGCCCACATAAATTATGCAGGTTGAATAATCCGACCCCGCAGCTTGAATAATTCCACGCCATCGTTTTTATTTTTCTCATATGCTGTCAGGTAGGCACCATTTGCCATTTTTCCCCTTGACCTTTCCTAATGGCTTTCATTTTCTTGTTTTCAGAAAATTAGCGTTCATTTAGCGACCTCAAAGGATAATTAAGAATTTTTTGTAGGCGGCTTTTTCGGCTGGGTTTCTTGGCATTTAATGAGCAATTATCATAAGCTTAAGAATATATTTGCACACTTGAAAGCGTTGTGTTAGAATTTTAAAAAGATGAAAACCCAAGTTGCTGAAAACCAAACAAAAATATATTTTTTTAGTCCACTTTTCAAGTAGCTGAAGGGTGAACATTTCGGCCATATTTTTGTTGTGGGTAGTAGGAAAATTTAATTTGATTCTTGTGTTTCTTTAGTGAATGATGATATGATGACGATTTTTTTTTGGGCACTAATAATGGTATTTATTGTATAAATTTAAATTTTTAAATTATAATATTTTAATTTTAGTGAAACTATTTTTGTTTACAACTTTTTGATAAGTAAATCTTTTTTTTTCGAATTAATTTTTGCATGTTGTGCCATATAACCAATTCCTTGGTGACCTATTTACCAGCCAAAATTGTTCTATAAATGGCCTTCTGTCATTACCTGCAGTGTACCCAAAACATTTATTTTGCAGATACTTTTATTTGCAAACAAACCTAAATTAGATTTGAAGATGCACAAAACAGAGCCATCCATTTTTGTTAAAAAACATTGTTTTTTTGCTTAACGCGTTAAGTTCCCATAAAAAAAAAAAAATATAATATATATATATATAAAATTTATTTCTCTGGTTTCTATCTGACGAGTATTCTATTTAATATTTCTATGCCAACATATGAAGCACTATGTAAAATACGTTGTCAGGTATAAAAGTAAAAAACAAGAATTAATATGTCAATCAAGTATCGAGTGAGCTCGATTACGATATACGCTGAACTCAGCTGTTAAATATATTCTAGATTCGCAAACTTCCCTTGAAAAGGTGTGCATCCAAAGTGTGAGGTCTACAATTGCACTTTGGCTGGCGACAAACGCGCATCTACATAAATATATATGTGCAGGCTATTGCAGGTAACGGTAACATAACAGGTAACATATTATCGGTCGCGTCGATTATTATGCCATCACACATGCGCTGGCAAATTCATGCATACAGAAAATGCTTGCGGCAGCTGATAAAAATGAGATCAATTTTAAGGCTGTCACCAAATTTGGTTGGTTGGTTGTTGGCTACAAAGATTGGCATATGCCACGCCCACCTCCCCCGCCTCCACCCCTCTAAAAATTTCAAATGACTATCTTCCGCAGTTTTTGAGTTAGAGCCGTCAAATTACGTACGCCTTTAAGAACCGATAACATATTTTTATGGCCCACAGCTACGCCCATAATCGCCAATGCCAATATTTCGGAAATCTGAAATGCGCATATCTTCCACAATTTGTAAGCTAGAGTCAGCAAATCTTTAAAGTATATTACTAGTAACTCCACTAAGGAATCGATAGGAAATTTGATGGCCACGCCAACTCCACCGGCGTAAACCGATACACCTGTTAGTGTAAATCGATAAGACCAAATATCTCGCACAATTTGTAATCTATAGTCACAAAATCGGAAAGGTATGTTTGCTAGTAACACCCTTAAAAAATCCGGAAAAAAATTTGGACCACGAGCACCCGCATCTCGTCTTACATTCAATTAATAAATTTCTAGATTAGTTAAATTTTGAATTTCATACTGAAACCTATTTCCATTATTTTCTTTTTTAAACATATTCATTAAATATTAAACAGAAACAGGTGTACATCTCTGTTATTTACACTCGCTTGCAACTAGACCCTTATCATAAAACTTTCTCGCATAAAGGCGAAGAAACACAAAGTTCAGCGCCAGTGTTGGTTAATAATGAAGATTTCGAACTTTTGCAACTGTGCACGGAAATCGACAAAAACACTCGCTTGGCATATACCCACACACCCTAACCGATACGAACAAGCTCTGGTTGGCTTTGGGTGTCTGGAAAATACCCTGAGAGATTCCATCACATAAATGAAAAACAGTTTTATCGAAACAAATAATTGGTTATAAGTTATTATCACTTATTATCATTTATTGAAATAATAAGTACACATTTTTTTTTATATAATATAATCTCTTCTTTCTCTTCTTTATTGTTATTTTTATTTATTTTTGTCGTACAATATCAATCTCAACGTATGAAAAACTTCATCTAAACTTTAAAGGGCGTACTTTTTTTTCGATATACGTCACACATTTTAGCAACGTATCTAAAACCTCTTTTCAATTTTATCAAGCTACAGGGCATAAATCAGCTAAAAAGTGCTAAGTTCATTCGCGTCCCTGTAGATGTTAGTTCTTTTATTATTGCCAGTTTCATAGCGAAAATTTAATAATTCATATTTTTGCAACGTGTAATTTCCGCTCATTTGAAATATCAACGACTAGCGGATGGCTTGTTGAAGATTTTTTCCCTTCATTTTTTGCTTGTGCAGCTTTTACTGCGTTTTTTAGTCCCTCTATCTGTATTTTTCCCCTTTTTTCAGACAAATGCAAACACAAGCAACGCTCAGCCATACGTGCCTGTTTCTGTGTTCCGCTGTTTGTATGTATATATGTGTGTTATTTGAATTGAAACGATATAATATTTACTACTCAGTCGTTGAAAAGTGAAGTAGAACGGCAGCGGCCAAAACATGACTACTGCCTGCCAGTCACACAGGCTAGCTGGCTGCAAATCAAAAAGGATAAACCGTGCTTTAGCTAACATGGCAAATGGCACAGCCTCTGTGTCTGCATCTGTATCTGTGGGGGAGTTGGTCTGAGGGATTTTGGCCTGTGTACGATTTGCCCATGATTATGAATTCGTTGCGAAAATGCAAACTTCCGCCATTGAGTTGTGAGTTGAGTTTGCTACTGCCGCTGCCGTTTGCGCTTTGATTTTCAGTTTTGCGAATAGTCTGCATCCCGTATACGGTATTTACGACTATACTGTGTATTCTGTATTCGGGACGGGGGTGTGCGGTAGGTGCTGGTATATCGGGGTAGCCGAGAATGCGTTGAACTTTTGTGCAAAGTGCAATTGCATTTTATTTCATCTGCCTGCCTGCTGCACTCTATGCTTTTTATTTTCAATTTGATATGCGCCAATTCCTTTAATTCTTTTTTTGCTTTTCATACGCCCTTTGCCCATATTCGAGCATTATAATATTCCATAGTTGGGACATATAAACTATTTTAGCTAGTTTGTCATGTTGTATTTGCAAACACGGATTTTTTTTAATATACTATGATTTACTATTTATAAAATTATTTCAATTTATTAATATTAAAATAAAGCAGTTGTAGACCATTTAAATATATTATTAGTTTGTATTAGTTAAATGTTATCAATTTGCTTGACTGCTATACAATCTCATGACTTATTTTAAGTATACCTGTCTAAGTATTATTCAGTTTATAAAATTATATTTAATTTTTTATAGTGATTATATGAAGGAAATTTCATCGAGAATTTTTAATTTTTTAGCTTTAATCTCTTTAAATCACTCCAAACATTAAAATATAAAAAAAACAAGAAAACATTTTAGGGTTAGTTAGTATTTAAATGGAAAAATGGGAAAAACTTTTGTTGCATGGATTGGGACCAACAACCAATAAACGCCACAATAACACCAAAATTAAAAAATAAATATATATTTTCAGTATATCAATGAATAAGTCCTGCATTGATATAAATTTAAATTAGCTCTGTTTAAAGAAATATAAGGGAGAAAACATATTTTCCTATATATCTACATATAAATCGTATAAATCAGCGTAGGTTTCTGTTGGTATATGATAAAATGCGAAATTATTTGTATACTAAGAATTTTAAGTGCATACAATAATTGAAATACCCAATTTTATATTACTCTGCTTTAAATTTGTGTTGCTTTCCTAATGAAAATAACTCGTTTAGAATTTAAGCAAATAGAACGTGAGTAGCAGCAATACATAGAAGCCTGCGCTGCGTTTGCTGGTTCGAGTCATTCAGTAATATATGCGTGTTTCGTATAATCCTGTTATATATGACTATAGCAAGCTATCCAGAAAACACACACACGCAAGCTGGCAGTGAAACGTCCCTGGCACGGGAACTGCCATTGCATTTTCATTTTCCGCATACTGTTTTCCTGCAGCATTTTAATGCTCATTATGCATTTTTGTTGCCGTTGCCATGGGCATTACTGATGTATACGCCACACCACACGCCTTTTTTCCAACTCGTTACTGGCGCGGCACACTCTCCTGTTTATTATGTTCATTACTATTAAATAATTTGTATGCAATTAATTTGGATACCGACACATACAAGAGACAAGCAGAGGGCCTTATTACGAGCATAATGTGACCGAGTTTCATTTTTCATTAGTAACGGGAGTGAGCGCAGCTTTAATCAAACTGAAAATAACACCTCATTTAGAGCTAGCGGCCAATTCAAATTATATTAAAATATAATAATTAGTTATTATTATTATGGGGGGAGGGGGGATTGCACCGCGACCTACTCGATCTATTGTGCCCCCATCTTCTATAGCTCTTCCACCAGCCCCAGTTCCCACACGAATGTGAAGATCTTTGTTGATTTGAGGTCTTCTATGTCTCTGATATTCAAAACATCCATCCCTAGGATGCTGCGTCTTCTAGTTAATGCGACACATTCTGCTAGCAGGATTCCACCTCTCTTTCACAAAACCTGCACAGATCGCTACTATATATACCTATTTTAGTTTAGTTTGACAGTGTCCTGCCAATAGACCGGTAAGTATCCTAAGGCTATTCCTTCCCATGGTTATAACTTGGTTAAATCGTCTAAGTTATAACCACCTAGGAGACATCTGGCTTGTCGGAGCCCTACTGCCTCTGACCAGCTCTGTTGTCGCCTCTATCTCTCCTCATATCTAAGTTTCAGTCATATAGTGTGTCTCCCTATGCCACAATACTGTTCTGGTCCTATTAGGGACCTTTCCGCCCCCGTTCTTGCTTGCTTATTAGCCGCTTCGTTTTCCGCTATCCCTGTGGCCCGTGACCCATCGTAGAGTAAGACTGTTGTGAATTCCGAGTTGGTCTAGCTTTGAACGAACCTCATAGACTACTTTCGATGTTATCTTAGTCCCCATTACAGCGTTTTATACTGCTTGACTATCGGATAGGATGGATATGTACGTATTCCGATAGTTACGTTTTATGTTGATGTCCGCACATCTTCCTATCGCACACATCTCAGCCTGAAATATGCTGGTGTGCGTTCCCAGGGATTCATAGCATGATAACCGAGGGCCCACCACTCTGAGACCTGTGCCCTGATTGGTGAGTGATTCATCGGCGTACCATTTTATGGTGTGAGGTTTCATAGGGTGGACTTCATCCAAAGTTGCCCATTCCCTTATACTACTTATACGAACTGTTAAATTTCTCTCGAATCTGTATTCGGCTAACATTTCATCCCTACGTTACATTATCAGGCGCCGTTCATTTGAAAGGAGTTGGACATCTCTATGGCTTAGGAAATGATTGCCCCCAACTCCTTCTGCCGACATCAGCAAAAGCGTGGCTTTCTGCTTGAGCTTGAGGTATGGTGGAGTGGTGTGAGCTCAATTAAAGCTTCAAGGGCCATTGTTGGGCAGGTGCGCCTTGCTCGTACCATACATACGCAGGCCATTCTTTGTAAATTTTGCAATTGTTTCTTCACGGTGATCAGCCGCGCCCTTTCCCCCCATGCTATCACCCCATAGGTTAGCATGGGTCTTACTACCATTAGGTATAGCCATCTTAATATCTTTGATAATGTACTCCATGATTTTCCGGCTAAGCTGCGGCATATGTAAAGCGCCCTAGAGCACTTTGCACATGGGTGCCAAAGTTAAGTTTGCTGTCAAATATGACACCCAGGTATTTAACATCCCTACTCGTTTCTAGTAGGGCTTCTGAGAGCCATATTTGCCTCATTCTCTGTACCGTATGACGTCTAGTAAAGGGGACGATGACTGTTATCGTAGGGCTTATGTTGAGTCATACACCAGTCTCTCGTTATTCTTAGCCCTGATATGTCACAGAGCGATTCTTCAAATTTTCCTTGCGCTATCATAACAACGTCATCGTCATAACCTTGACACTGTTTGCAAGTCTGTCAAGGAGTTCGTCTACTAATAGAGTAGCTGAGACAACACACCCACAACTTGGGGACAGCACTTAGTTGTGGTTAGGACTGATACAGTGCTATCGTGTGACGATGCCGTGGTTTGCCTGGACCGCAGCAGTATCTATCTGATGGTAGTATGGTCCAGGCCCCTTCTCGCGAGGGTAGCCTTGATTGCATCCTTCTTTATTATCAATTGCCGCGCTCAAAGTACGTCGCAGCTGATGAAGTGCTGTGTCCGTGGAGCTGACTACTCTGTATGCATGCTGCGTTGGGTGCAGTGGACTTTGCTTTAGCAAGTGCTTCTAATTTGTAATCCGTTTTCAGTAAAAACGATGTTAAGCTGACGGGTCTGAAGGACTTTGGGCTGGTAATGTCTTTCTTCCCTGCTTTGGGGATGAAGACAACCCTAGCTCTCCTCCATGCGCCCGGTATGTGTCCGAGAGCTAGGCTACTTACTAGTGATTTCCTAATACGGGAGGGGATTTTGTCCTGGGCCGTTTTCTAATATCTGCATATTACTGCTCGTAAAGGAGTTGTCCTTACGCTGCAGTGCTAAATTTTCATCATGCTTTCGTTTTGCCAGTGCTCTATGGAGTCTGGCGCCTTCGCTTGTGCTAACTATGCTTTCGAAGAAATTTCTAAAACTCTTCCGTTTCCAGCTTTCTTATTTCCAATTTATACGATGTCAGACTTTCACGGCATTGTTCCCATATTCCTTATTTCTTTCCAGACTGTCGTTCCACCAGGAGCGTCTTTTCCATAAACTTTTTACCTGTATTTAAGTTAATATGCTGATTGGTCATATACATTGTTTTTTTTGAGAAAATAACCATTCTAACTTTTTTAAAGATCGTAAGTAAGCTTAATATTATTATTATTATAATTCGAATTCCAATTTTATAGTCGGCTTTTGATTGATTTAGTTTTGTTGTTTAAATATTCATTCATGCATTTTGGAATAATTAAAAAATGTGAAGCTAAAATTTTAGTGTATTTTGTGTCAAAATTAACATTTGATTTTATTTTGTTAAGCAATTCTAATTATAAATTAATAGGTTTTAGTTAAAATTAGTGTATAGTAGGTATATCATAGTTGAGTTACAAAAAACGAATTTATATATTAAAAATATTGCTTTAAAAAAAATTTCCAAATTTTCTTTAATTGGGAGTTGGGAGTCTAATTTATGTAAACATTTGGTGGCTAATTAAACAAGTGACTTGTTTTTGCCGCTACCAAGCAAATTTCACAATTTTTTTTTGTCGGCCTGTAAAGAGGTGTGAGCTTATAGTTTATATAATTAGTTTAATTTAGTTAGCAAAGTTTGTGCAACTCCAGAGTAATGTAAGCGTAACAAATTGCTCAACATTCGACACCACATGTTGAACAATTGCCTTTCAACCTTTGGGCCAATTGCCGTACGAGGAGCTACTTTATTGGGTCATCGCCAATGGTCACAAGCAAGTGATAACTTTAGTTATGTGACATGGAATTGAGCTTCCGCGTTGCTAATTGGACGAGACAAGCCACCCACGTCATATCCACATTGTATAAATCAATATATGCTGAATAGATATATATATCAAGTATCTTGTCCTCATTCACTCACATATCGTCTTTATTTTCGCAAAATTTGCTACCTTGAACTTGACGCATGTCTTTGCCGGGCCATAAAAAATGCTGAAAGGGCCTAATGCTTCGGCATTTTAATGGCCAACGATTGTCAATATATTGTGTACCATACTTTTATTTCCAATTCCAAATGACTTTTATTTGGGTTGGCTAGCAAACAACACACAATAACAACAACAAAGAGACATAACCTATTGTCTATAAAGATATATGTATGTGTCTATGTTCTTTGTGTGTGTGCTATTTGCGCTTTCCCTAAATTATGGCAACATGCCGAAAATTTGTTTTTTTTCTTATGGGCCGTGCGGCACTCTGCTTGTCCTGCCCTTTTTATGGCTTTTCTGGGGAAAGTACTTTGCGTCTTTGTTTTCTATTGTTTTTGTAATTTTTTTTCTACGTTTTGCTGGTTTTCATTTTAGCCGTGATTCTCATATTTGTTTATTTTCTGTGCCATTTTTTTATGTAATGACCCATTTTATTTCTTAATTAAAATATAAATATCAATTCATTAATGAAGCTCAATCAGCATTTCGAATAATTTGCCAAGCAACGCCATCAATTGCAAAGAACCGTTTAAATGTTTATGCATATAACAATTTTTACGTATATAATTATTTTTCTACGTATGAAAAATATTTTCTTTAGTTGTTTGAAGCTGCTTATAAGCTATGCATAAGTCTTGGCTGATACCTTGACTCATCATAACTCCGTTCGCTGTGACTCCTGTGGCAGTTGAAGTTCGCATAACATAACCGCTCAACACCTCACATAACTCAGCCGTTGTCATGATGTTCATAATGACAATAATAATAAACAGACAAACAGGCACTAGAGAATACAACAACAACAACTTGGAGGACGGGAAATGGTCCAAACCCGAGAGGACAACACAGTCGACGATTATGAGAATGAGGATGACGATGGTGATGGCGATGAGGATGGCGGCGTTGACAATCACGAAACAATAATAAAGGAGCATGTATATGAGAAGAGGGAGAGCAGAGTGTGTGTGTTCTACATGTTTTCATTGTGCGTGCTGTTGTGGCTGTGGTTGTTGTCGTTGACTGAACATATTGTCGTTGTCATTGTTGGTTGTCACAGTTTATATAATCAAATCTCATGCTTCGTTAATTCGAAATGTCGTTACGTGTTTCATGACAAGCTGGCCAAGCTTCAGCTACCAACTATTGTTGCAGGGCGTTAAGAAACGCAAAAGAAATTACTTCCTCTGTCCCATTCCTTCTCTTCTCCTTCTTCTATTGACAATCCATAAATGTAGCTAGTGAAACGTGAATAATATTGAGGCGCTAAACGAATCGAATTGAAACCGTCAAAAGTTCTTACATCTGGTCTTGTTAGCGGATGCTACGACAGCTTCTTATCTGGCCCCTACTGACAGAGACAGACGCCCGAATACAAACAACCATGAGTTCACATAATACATACACACACAGATATGCACATACATTTACTTGCTGGATAAACAAGTCGACAGTCCAGCCCTGTTGATTGCATTGCACGTACATCAGTGTACTTGCTTTTAAAACCATATTTTGCTTTGGCTCCTCGCGTCGCTTTCGTCATATCAGTGGTAAGCCTTATTGTCATTTTGAATACTCTTTATCAGGAAAAGCGCTTTTATATGTTTCATCTATAATACGTTAAATAATATAATAAATACAGATTTAAAATCAAAATAACAACGTTATATAATTATTCTAAATTGTTTCGCATTATTTTTTTTAAATTATGATCATGTATTTCGTATATAATTTTTCAATTATAAAAATCAAATAGATAAAGGGTTTAACAAATTCTCCTTTTTTTTTTTTTGTATTTTTTAATTTATCAGCAAATATCAAAAACTTGAAAAATATTGTATTTCCTATTTCTTTCTTTTTACCAAGCATATCAATAGCTATGTATTTTTTATATAATGAAAAAGGTATTTGCGTAATATCTCTATAAAATCATATAAACCAATCAGCTCTTGTTACGTTACAACTGATTTAAAAATTGTTTTCACTCATATCGATAAAGGAATTTCTCAGTTCTCTGCAAGCTAAGAAATCCCCTAAATATATTTGCTGCTTGTTTGCTTTAAGGGGTATTTTATAGTCGTTTTCTATAAAAATTATAAACCGTTGTTATTTGTGTCTTATTGGCTTGAAAAGGACTGCGGTATTTGCAGCTTGTCAGAAGCAGCAACAGCCGGGCGGACGATGAGCTTGAGTGAACCTGTTGTTTTTGTTATTAGGGTTCTTTTAAAGTGTTTCGACAATGGATGTACACATTGTCCGGCAGCCATACGATTGGACAGTTTACAGCCCGGCTATTCTGTTGTAGTTGCTGTTGGCTAAAATGGGCTATATAATCTATAATGCTGGCTGCTCGGCTGCCCGGCTTGTGTATTTCAGCTCTGATGCCTGTTTAGCGCTGCCATAAACCTTATTTGCGTTTATTGTTATTGGCATTGTCTGTGCCCATTTTATGCCACCTATAAATTTGCGACTCAACCCACCAGTACCCAGCACCACACCCCACAAAAGATAGCAGGATTTTCCTCTATTTATTTTTGTAATTTGATGTTAATGCTCGGTTGCTGTTGCTCTTCTCAATAGTTACAATTTCCGTCGGCTCTCTCTCTCTCTTTCTCACTCTCTCCCTTTCTGTTGAGTTTCTTTTGCCAATCGCTTTGGGGTTGAGACGTAAAAATTCTGTAGTTCAACTTGAATGCTTGCCAATTAACTTGATGAAACTTTAAAATTCCATCGTTCCACAATAAATATGTGCGTTTAATGTACCATTTTGATTGATGCGCTAGATGTGGAAATAGCAAGTGCATAAAATGACTGCCCAAAAGTTGAACGAATAACTGCAAAGGCTATGCCAAAAAAATGGGCCTGGAATAGAACAAAATAATAATGCAAACCTGGTGCTACTAGTTTATTATTTAGTTATTTTTTATATATATTTTTTTATTGAATAACTAAAATGTATTAAGGTCGCATATGATTAACTTTCTAATTTTATATAATAATTTGAATAATATTTATCCTCTAATATTTCTGTTATAATTATTCAGAAATTTTACTCACTGCAGATTGAACTAAAATTTTTATTTGACTTTTTTCAAATTTAAAATATTTTCTTTTTTCTGGATTTATATCTTATTTATATACATTTTATATTTTTCTTAAATCAATAATTTATTAGTATCCGTAGGAGCTTGAGCTCGATTGTCTTCTATATAGACAAATTTATATCTTATACGTGATGGCAATGGTATTCAATTGGTCTTTCAATAGTTGGTATTCTTACTTTGCATTTTTTTTTTGTTTTGTGTCAAGTTGCCAGCTTTATGGCAGGCTGGGTTCTGCCTCTCAGCCTGTGCTGGTCAATATTTTCCGGTTCCTGTTTTTGCTTATTTCCCTATTAATGTGAATAGAAAGACAAGCGCCGTATAATGATGCCGCTTCGATGGTTGTGGCTGCAACATATTGTGTATCCTTGCTAACCTCAAAGTAATTTTATATTTGTGAAATTAATAAGTTTCGAAGCTCTCATTCTGACTGCCAAAATATACAATTACATTATATATATATGTGTGTGTTTGAGTGTCTTTCCCGCAGCCTAATGAACAAATTATTAATTGCTAATGTCGTCATCGCTGGAATCGTCACCAACGTTTTACCGTTCCAAAATTGCTAACTTGCAGACGATAACGACGACAATTTCAACTGCGTTCTCATAGTTTTCAACTTTTACACATCGTCATGGAGAAGTGCTCGTCGTGCTACCTGTGGCATGGGGCATGCCAGAGCCATCAGCATAATGAAAAGTTTTTAACTGTTGTCCCTCCAACAATGGGCATTAAACGTAATAATGTTGTTCAATTTTGCACATGATACGTTTCCATTGGAAGCGTTTTGCTTTTGACGAACTTGGAAAAGTCTGTTTTTTCTTCTCTTACACTCTCACTGTTGATATATTCAATTACTATTGTATTTCAACGACCCAAAACAAGTCTAAAAATGCATTCCTTCGTATTTATTGGTCATCATTTAAAATTTCTTATTTTCTAGATTTCTTAATTTACTTAAGAAACAATATTATTATTATTAGCAATCTACTCAACTATATTGTTTGTTTAAATTATTTTTTTAATAATTCTGGGCTAACCTAATATCAGATCAAACAATAAAAAAAACATTTTTCAATAACTTTTTTCTAATAAAGGAAATGTTGTTGCCTATAAGGCTTCAATTAAACTGGGCAAAAGTTTGTGCTTAACTAAATGCTTTATTTTCAACAGTTATATTTTTTATTTGTTCTTACTTGGTTTCAAGTTTTGTTCTAATTTCCTTTGTATTTTACTTCAGTAAGATGCTCATTATAAATGTGCACTGTGCGTAGACATCTTCTCTCCTTCTTCGTAGTGCCAAAGTCGCTTACGAAAAAAACACAAAACTTTTTTTTTGTTTACCATGAACCCGTTAAAAATGGGTACAATGAAATTGTGCAAAAGTCTGTAACACGCAGAAGAAAGCATTTCCGACCCGATAATGTGTATATATTTTCGATCAGCATCAGAGCTGAGTTGATTTAGACTCGACTTTTTAAATTCGAAAATAACAATTTTTTTTTTTTTATCAATATTGGTGTAGAAAAAGGAACGAAAGTTCAGTTGTCATAATAAATAGAGTTATCCTAAGATTTATAAAAAAAAATGTATATTACAGTTCACCCCCGTTGTTAATAAATTGCGGAATGGTTATTTTCACCAAATTAAGCTACATTAAAAAATAATTGGTCAATGGTCAAGACACGCCCACCAACTGCAGCCACACCCCCACCTCCGCAGGTATGATTGCCACTTGTTATCAGCTGATAATAATAATTGGTGGTATCAGGCTGTAGCGTTCGCACTTATTTAGTGTGTGGATATGAATGCGTCAGACGTGTAATGGCTTGACTAATGGGCCGTCATTTATGATGAACTGAGAAATAAGTTGGCGTGGATAAGTTTGTGCGCTCAACCAATCGCTGGAAACGTGCTAAACGCTCAGCCTCATTAATAGTTAAAAACAAGAGACAACGTTGCAGTCAGCAGTCAGCAAAAAACAGGATGGCTGTAGTCAGAAATACCATCCAATTTTGCTTTTTAAATTGCGGTAGATATAGATGGGCTTCGTGAATTTTGGGGGCGTATGTAGGTGTGGACAATAAAAATTGTTGCAAGAGTTTCCTAGTAACATTCCTCCCAAATTTGGTAACTGTTGCTCTCTTAGGAATTTTTGATATACGAATTTTGGAGGCGGGAGTGGGCTAACCAAAACAAATTCTAAAGGACGATCTTAGTAATCGACCTTCAAAGTTTCCTAACTATAGCTCTTTAATTGCGGGAGTAGGGAGTGTTCCAAAATTTGTTCCCAGATTTTTAAGGGTGTAACTAGAAATATACCTTTCTAATTTGGTGACTAGCTATCAAATTGCTTGAAATATATGCTTTTATAGATGTACATTAACAGGTATATCGATTTGGGGAGACAGAGATTTGGCCGTCCAAATTTTTATCAATCTCTTTGGAAAGCAATATACTTTAAAAATTTGTGACTTTAGCTAACAAATTGAGGTATATATGCGCATTTCAGATTTCTAGGGCCGAAGTTCCTGGGGGCGGCGGTTGCGGACGTGGTTGGAAAATGTATATGCCGATTTTTGAAGGAGGTTACTAGTAAGTTACCTAAAAAGTTATGTGACTCGATATTTAAGATTGTGGGAGATGTGCGGACTTATCGATTTACACTTTCTCAAATATCGGCTTTATTGATTATTTGCGCAGGTGTGGGTGTGACCTTAAAAATGTTGTATCTGTTTTTGAAGATGGCTACCAATAATATACCTACCAAAAATGTTTAGGGCCGTGGGCCTGACGGCGCGGAGGTGGGCGTAGCATATGCCGATCATTGAAGGATATCGCCAACAACCTACCAAACAAATTTGGAGTCTGTAGCCTTAAAACTGTGACTTTTTCCATTTGCAATTGTCAATTTGATCGATCACCTAGCCCCCCTCTAGTGAACGTAACACTCCAATTTTTACACTTAGTCTGACGCGGGCACTGACCAGTATATGTTCCAAGTTTCAAGGGTGTCAAAAAAATTTGTGTTCATACAGACAGCAGACGTACAGAGAGCATGACAGAAATTGCACAAAACCATAGCTTTGGTATCAAAGTATACGGGAAAAATAGAAGAAAATTAACATTATTCTTGTAGCCTAAACTAATAAGCAAATTCATCCGAAAAGCTCTATTATAATACCATTTTAAGATCCAATTCTCAAGTTTAAATTATTTATTATTGTATTATTGTTTATCTATTCAAATTTAGTCCAGGTATATTATTTAAATAAAAAAATATATTATTATTGAGATATGGTGGACAAGAAAAGGGAACGGAGGCCCCTGATAGTACCGGAACTCTATTGTAACATAGTAAAACACAGCAACTCAGCACCAAATGGAGACTAAAGATTAACACTGACTGATAACAATGTCTTCAGTATGTATTTAGTCACATTGGCTATAAATTGTCGGCAAAGCGTGTGCTTCGGCAGACTATAAATTGGTGGGCTTAATTAAGCAACTAAACTTCAAGGTATACATACTAGTCAGAGTTACGAAAATATCAATCATCAATCGTCGGTCCTTGAACTGCATCATGTAATTTGAATTTTATGAATTTATTTCCGTGAAAAACGTTTGAATACACAGTTCGAATGACCAACGCACTTGTCTCGTGTTGTCAAGCTCACTGTTGTTGCCTCCCGCCCTCTAGTACAGTAAATGATATTATTAACCTAGTTTTCAATACATTAAACTTGGAGCACACACACATGCGCAGCTTTTGCCATGCCTCTTACTCCACCATTTTGCGCTTTTACACCCAGATTGAAATCTAACATAACAAAAACTTCAAGCTCAGTTTTTAAGCCACCAACAGCAAATACACTTCATTTATGTTGGCTTACCTGCAAGACGGTTGATATAGATACATATCAAACGAAAACGGCTGTTTTCTTATATAAAAACATATTTATTTATTTAAAAGAAGAAAAATATTATTATCGGTTTATGAAAAGTAACATAATATTAATAAAGGTATTTATTTAAAAACCGTTGAAATTTTTTGTTGTTCCTGATTGGAGTTAAGCTGCATTATCATTTACCGACTACACTTTACCGCTCTTTGCAAAACTTGATTAGATCTGTCAAACTGTGGAAAAGCGTTTTGTTGTGCTATTAATAATTAAAACTACACTTTTTAAATGGTCCACCTGAAGTGTTTCACAAAAAATAATGAGAAAATTATACCTTTCAAATTTGTAAGTTTATTTTTTAAAAAAATGTAAATTAAGATTAGTCGGCTATTTTATGTACTATAAAAGAAAGTGTATCACAAAAGTAGTCGCTTGTGCCATTTTAAGTTGTTTGTTATTCGCTTTACATGCTTCTTATTATACTGCTGCTCGTTGTTGGTTGCAGTTGTGTTGTTGGTTGGTGTTAAGCTGGCAACAACAGCAGCAGTTTGACAACCCACCTAAGTGGTAAACACACCCATCAACTCGACAGCGTACTTCTTCAAAACACTTCAGCAGTCAACGCCTTGCGTTCTAGTCATCATTATTATAAAAAAAAAAATAAAAATAAAAAAAAGATAACATAAAAATAGAGAAATTAGAAGACACCATAAAAATAAAATATATCTCTGCAGCAAAAAAAAGAGAAGCAACTGACGTGGAATAAATACAAATATTGTTCAAGTCTTTATGTACTTTCAACTCTACACTCCCTCCCCGCATAAGAACACAGAAATTTGCCTAATTTTACGCATTGTTTATACAGTGGAATTTGCTGGCCTTGACTGATACAAATTGAATTACCAATATTCTGAGCAAGGGGGAGCTTTATAAACATGACTGATAAGAATGGCATAGGCAATGGCACAGCATCTAGTGCTGTTTGTGACATAAACAGTAAGATAAGTTTAGCATAATCTTTGATTTATGAGTTAAACAGAAGCTAAAAAATATTTTCCATTTTCAAAGTTGTTGAGTTATGAGAAAAATAATTCAAAATTTATTTATACTACAGCAAAAATAAAAATTTGAATTTTTATTTTGTTTCACTTTGTAAAGCTCACACTAATTTTAAGTGAAGTGTTATTTTTCAAATGTGCAATTCAAAACCGTATTAAACTTAAACTTTTATTTAATACTTTCATTTTAACAAAAATATTTGGAGTAAACAAACAATCAAATTGATGTTGAAAATGAAGTTCACTCGACCGATGCTCATCGATAGCACCAAAAAATTTAGTTGTGGCCATGCAAGCTGAGTGTAATGCTTGCACTTTTGTCTTTAAATAGCCTTTTGAAAATGAAATGAAAAGAAATACGTTTCTACTAGTTATGAACAGATTCTACATACATTTGTTAATAGTTTTACATATGTGCCTCAATTTCAATTTATTTAATGCGATTCGACTGTTATGCTCTTTCTTGTCTTTGTTCTGTACACCTTAATACGCTTAGAAAAATGTTGTGAGAATATTGGCATTCAGGACAAGTCAGTTAACAGTCAGATCTCGTTGGATCCCGTGCCATTCATTGCTCGAACTATGTCAAAGCTTTAATTAAATAAATAAAGTAAATGCCCCAGTGATTAATTTGCAACACACTGGTCGCAGTAACCGTGCTGAGCAAGTTGGCCACAGCTTCTGAGTAAGTTAGCAATTCCACCTTACCCCATCTCTCATCCTACCCTCACCTCTCCTCAGTGAAATCACTTGTTATTTCTTACGCTCGCATCGCATGCAGTTTTTCCCTTTAACGCTGTGGCATTTCATTTCGCTTCCGTTGCATTGACGACGACAATGTCGACAGTTTTTCTGCTGTCCTGGCGACCATGAAACAAGAGCTCCGAGTATCGTTACACGGCTACTTACGATACTCACGCCAGAGATGGCGGCTTATGTAGATGGATGGATGCTATCCCAGAGTTGGGTTCGGTTCAGTTAGGTTAGTGCGCTGCACATATTGTTGTCTTTGCCTCGCCTGCTCATAAATCCAATTATAAGTTGGGAAACTATGCTCCTGGTTACTTCTGTGCCAGTGTCATGAAATGTGTATACATAAGTGAGCGAATGAGAGAAAAACGGGCTACAAGGCAAAACAGCAATAACAAAGCAAGCCTTGCAAAAATAACAAGCTGCTCTCTATCTCTCTCTCTCTCTCTCTCTCTCTCTCGTGTCTTGTTGGCTTTAAAGTCGAGTGTATATTAAACTAGAATAGTATATATTAAAAAGTTTTGCCCTATCACTTTTTTAAAGCTTCAAATAATGTGTAAAATTTAACAGTTTATTGTTTATTTACTATATGATTATCTGAACAATTATAATCATAATCACACAACGAGAACCATTACTCTGTAGCTGCCGGCAAATGTATTGAGACCTTATGCTACCCAGTGCAACTTAATGATTGGCTGCTGCCAACATATGAAACGGAATAATTTTAATAGATGAATACCACAATATAATAAAATTTTTTTTTTTCTAATATTTAGCTTATACATTAATACATTTGTTTCCTTTCTTTGCAGGTAAATATTTAAAAATCACCTGAAAGTTTATTTAACTTGGATCATTTGTGTAATGTGTTAAGCCCAGTTTGTGCATTTCTTTTTTGTATAAAAGCACGTTTGTTTACACACCTTTTGGTAAGGCAGCTAAGGTTTTACTCAATATTATTTATTAATTACTATATCCCTGTGAAGTTCTATCTTGAACGTTGATATACAAATTGTGAATAACCGTTTAAAGCTTAGAATAATATTATTATTTATTATTTTCCTACTGTGAAAGTATGAATATATTCATGTATCAGAGGTCGTTAATAGATGTGCAACAGCAGTTTGAATATATTGTATATATTATTGTAGGTGGTACTTAGCAGTCCTCTGATTATTTGGCTGTGTAAAAAGATTTTTTTTTAATTAATTAAAAACTAATTTGTGTATTGACGGAGTACGCCTTGCGCTTGTAAAACGTAGTTGTTGACCTGATTTGTAACCGAAGAAGCGCTGCCTCCTACCCCTTTGAGGAGTATATTACATTTGCTCGCAAAGGGGAATATCGCATGCTGGGGAATATGATTGTGTGATTGGTTCAAGTGGCCTTGCAGCTTCAGACTGCAAATCGCCTTAAATCAGACAAACGGCTCCTTTAACAGAAGTTTATAATGATTTTCGTGGGGGTTGGGGAGGTGGGGCATCCCAACTACTTTTAATTAGAAATCTCGCCTCAACTGCCAGCAATTTATGTTGCACTTGAGCAGTGCATAAACTTTTCAAGTGTTGCAAGCCAATTTCGCACTTGGCTACATCTGTGGTCCTTTGATGGGAATGCCGTGTGGTCAACTGTGTGATGTGGCTCATGACGGGCTAGCAATGTTTAAACACTGATTGCCACGTTCAGCTAAATACTAAGTTAAATGTAAATATAAAACAATCTTGCGTAAAAGAGAAAATTATTATTCAGCTTACTCTTTTAACTAAAATTGATTTAAAGTTCTTGTGAAATACAAGTACATTAAATTCAAATTTACTTTTTTGCATGAACTCTTGAAGTTAACGGAAAAATAAATTACATTTGAGAAGAATTTTCTGGAACATATTGTTCTTTCTGAAAACCAAATGGATTTTGAAAAGGAGTTTGTATTAATTGTATATTCTGTTCGATGAATCTGTCTTTTAAGGAAAACTTTCGGCTTGAGAAATTTATTTAAAATATAAGTTACAACTACGCAAGTCATTAACAAATGCAGCCTTATCTCGGTAATATAAACTATATTGAATTTATGTTAATAAATACATTCATTGCAACTATTTTGCAAACTTAATGCTAGAGTTGCTGATGTCATTAAAGGAAGTTTGGGTCATTAGGCTCTGCTTTACTTGGGCGATGCTATGCGAAGTCTTGATGATATTTCCAAAGCTTATTAGTTTCAAGCAAAAGTTTTGTTTACTATAGCCTTGCTTGCACTATCATTCAACTGACTATGTTATGTAGTAGTATATGTATAAAATTTTATATATATTTATATGTCCGACAGCCATCGACGAGTCAGTAATCATCATTGTTGTCTCGTCATCAGTCGCCCTGTCGGCAAAAGGACAAAGTTTTGATCCCCTGTCGTATATTCATTTAAATTGTTTTGTATTTCGTGGACTTACAGAGCTTGGTTGTTGTTTTTGTTGTTTCTTGTGGCAATAGGTGGTAACGACGACGTTGGCAATATGTTGAAACTGTGTTGCCAGTATACAGCGCTGAAAAGTTTTTTTTTATCATCATTCATTCTACCCCGATAAACCACAAATGGAAAACACCCAACCAACACCACAGAGTCAAAAAAGCAAACATAATAGTTTTCCAAGCCTGTTGTTAGTTTTCTGGGAAAGTTGATAGAAGTTTTGCAACACTGAATCTAGCTCATGACATAGGTTCGCCGATGAGTAACTGATATGATAACGATACTTGCTGTGGAAATGTACGTATATCCTATTAACAGATATCAAAAATGAAATTGAAGTTAACTAAAACCACTAAGCGGACAGTACTGCTTAATGCTGAAACTCAAATCCATAAAGTTTTTCAATTGAAAAATGTCAGGTGGGCAAGTGGCAAGTGGGAAGTTCACATTCTAGGTGCACGTGACAGCATGCAATTAAGCAATTAAGAAACTTGGACAGCTACACCTTTGTGTGATTATTCATATTGGCAAAAGTTTTAAGTAGACATTATTCAGGTACATTTGTAAGGCACATTTCCCAAACACACAAAAAATCAATATTAAAGATATTAAATGTAAATAACAAGGATTTCCTCAATTTGGCTTTGTAATAAATCCTATTTTACCCATAACCCATTGGAACTTCGTAAGAGGTGTATAATGGTCTTGTGCAAATGTATGTATGTTTATAATCATGTGCGAATCCATAAGGTATATCCAATTGATCAGACATTGTCCGTCTGTCCGTCTGTAAGAAATTTCAGTATCTCAAGCATCATAACACTTGGAATTAGGGTATCTGCTAGTCAAACGCCTTCGACCAGAGCATTCTTACTTGTTTGACTTTTATGTAATTTATTACATTTGGAAAAATACTTTTTGCCAGCAGCGTTTCACTGTCAGAAACTGTCAGATAAGTCAGAAAATTGGCAATGTATAGACGACTGCTTATGATGTAATGTTTTCAACTAAAAAGTCCCCTCCTTCATATGTATATGTACTTTCAAATATATTTATTCTACTGACTTTGGCAGCCTTTGACTCGAAGTAGTCGCTGGCGTCTTAGAGCCGCAATCGACCATTGTTTTCGTTGTTTGAGCAGCGTTTCGGCAAGCGGTTGACAGCTGCCTGCCAATAGTTGATTTTCACAATATACTTCTTATTTTACCCTTGGTTGGTTCAAATTCTGTTGCACAAGAAAAGTCTTGAGAGCACAAGTGGCGTCCAATCGCAGGCTCCCTTTTTTAAAAAACATCGTTTCCCGCTCTTTATTTCCACATCACACTTGTCTGGCCGTCTGTTTCTCCGTCTGACTCTTTTGAACGATTTGAGTCGGAGTCCTTTGAATCCTTGGCTGCTTGGGTAAGCCAAAAATCAAACCAAATTTAATGTGTGCCAAAGTAACTGCATTTATTTGATGGAATCGAGCATTCTTGGCTAGCCAATCGTTGCAGCCGTGAAGGCAATTAATATCATACATAGTTAAAACTTCTATATCATACTTGGTTATTTTTATGTTTAATGTTTGCTTCTTAGATTCCCTGTAATTTTCTCTATTATGTGTCCACTTTTAATCAATGAATTTTTTTTTGATTAATCCAATTGTTAGTTAATGCATATCAGAAATAAATATACTTATTATTTTATCTTTTTAAATTTATGAAATTATTTTTAATCTGATTTATATTTCGGATTAAGAATAATTTCATAAATTTAAAAAACAATAAAATATTAAGTACAGTAATAGTATATATAATTATATATATAGCTCATATATATATATATGTTTAGATATAAATATATGTATATGTGTAACCATTACCTGGAAATTACAAAAACTTTTGTTTACATTTTAATGTGCTGCACATATTCTCTCTCAACAAAGTTGTGTGTAAATATTGATTCTGCACATAGCACGTACGCTACTTGAGCGCTAAGATTTCTGCACTGGAATCGAAGGGAGAAAAAGAGGTGCGCCAAAGAATGCTAGAGTGTGAGATTCACTACGTAGTGGGAGAACTTAAGCTACATATATATGAGCTATATATATATATATATATATATATATATATATATATATATATATATATATATATATATATATGCATGCGTGTATGTGTGTCGTGTGGCACACGTCCTTGTGCTAGTTTCCCGCTGCTGTTGCTCTGCTTCTGGTTGCCTTTTTCGCTGACGACTGCCTTTTTGGCTGCCTGCCTGGAATTGAAAGTCGCTCTGTGCCACCAGAGCTGGATTGTTCACGAGGGGGGCGGAGGCTGAAGAGTGGATGGATGTGTGTGTATGTGGTGGGAGGTCGGGAGTGGTTTCCTTGGATTTTGCGGAAACATTCAACGTAGCGTTAAAGCTTCAGCACACGTGCTCCAACCATCAATTGATCTGTTGTTTGCCTTTTATTTACCTAGGCTGCTGCCATGTGTTAAGTGCTAATTGGGTTAGCAGAACGCTGCTTTTATTTCTAACAAACCCACAGCCACCTCCTGTGTTGTTTCTGCAGTTTATTTGGCCAATAATTTACACTACAATCTGATTAGGCTGTCAGTTTGTGTCTAGCTGCTGATTAATTTTTAAAATAACTTAATGGCTAATACCGCTAATTATATCAAAGTATAGCCAACTGCCTCCCTAAACTAAAGTTTCTTGTACTCGCATTTCTCTCTCTCTCTCTCTCTCTCTCTCTCTCTCTCTCTCTCTCTCTCTTGTAGCTCTCTCTCTCTCTCATTTTTGCGCCCTCTTTGGGTTTTTGCCCATCAACAGGGTGGCTAATTAAAGTTTTAAGTGCTTAGGCAAGATGGCACGACAGCTGTTTGGTCATTATTTTTACCGTTTAAGCACAAAAATGGAACCCTTAAGGGCAGGCAGCGTAAATGTGTTTGCTTAAGATTCTAACTAATTAGATTTTTCTCTGCGTGAACAAAAAGAAAACGAAAATGCTTACTAAATATACAGTTGTCTGCTCAAAACATTATTAATATGATTTTAATTTGTTTTGTTTGAACTGCCGAACTTCAAAGTGGGTGAAAACTTGACTACATAACTATAAAAATTATTTTAAAAAAATAATTTTTTATTTGTTTACAAAAAAAATGTAATGTGATTTGACGAAGACATTTTCTTAAATCATACGCATTTACACATATACAAGTATTATTCTTATGCATCTTAGTGCTGTAGCATAATAATTAATAGCCGTAGGCGCTACTTATTTTATCATCAGAGCATTTCGTAAATCTCACTTAATTCCGCTCCTGCTGCTGACACACACATCAGCTGGAGGCGCATTGCAGTCACATAAACTGTGAGCTAATTAACCACAACATACTCGCATAAATATGATGATAAGCACATCAACAGCAGCCAACATTATCGACATCTTGAGAGAAGTTAGATAGAGTTAGAGAAAGACAGAGAGAGAGATATGTATATAGGGAGATGATGACAATATCGATGGCAAAATTTAATGTCTCATCGTCGACATAAATTTTAATGTCATTTACATAAACATATATGCATAACAGTACAGAACAGAAAATATCTACCGCATTTCGTGTCAAGCCAGCAGTCAAAACAAATGTTTGTCAGAACAAAGAGGCAAGAAGCAAACAGCAGAATGCGATAGAACAAATGCAAGTGCAACTTCGGCGTTGCCACGTTGGAACAGCTGCTGCTGCTGTAGTTGTCAAAGTCTCCTTGTTGTTGGTTGTTGCTTTTGGTCGACACTTTACACTGTGGCACAGGTCATAATTAGGACAAGTGTCCTGCAGCTGCCTGCTGCGTCTAGCTGCATTATGTGTTATTATTTGATGCATTTTACATAGCAAGAAAAGCCGAGTTACTGCTCTCCAATGTGCAGGTAATATTACACACGGGGAGCAGAGTCTGAATCTGGAGCTGCTGGCGATGCTGAGACTTAGCCTTGAGCACGAGTCTTATGATTTATGCATGTGTTAAGTGTGAAAAATTCACATTAAAAGCAAAATCTACTTCGACTCCAACTCCAAGGGAAAGTGTTGCCAAGAGAGACAGTGTGTGCAAATTTTGTTTTTGTTTTCATCTTGTTTTTTTTTTTACACATTTCAGGCAGGAAGTGAAAGTATGTTAGACGACGCGCATGTGTTGCTTCTTGGTGCTGGTATTGAGGTCACTGGTCATTATCAAGATGTTGCAAAAGTAATGCCATCAAGTGCTGTCCTGCTCCTTGTTGGGAACGGAGCGGCTGTTGACGGCATGTTCAGTTTCAGCGTGTGGCCATTTGATATGCAAGGCAGATAAAGGCCAACGCGCATTCAGTGTCTGCCTGGCCAAAAGCCAAAAGACTGCCTACAAAAGGGGGCCAAGAAGAAGAAGAATCTAAAGCAGAAGCAACAGTAAGCAACATGCCTCAAGTTTACTTCTTCCAGGAGATGGGGCAATAGTTTAACTGCAAGTGAACCTACAGCAAATTGTTGACAAAGCAGCTTCATTGGCTAGCGGGTGTCCGTGTGAATGTGAGTAGGTAGGTGTGTCAATTGAAAGGTTTGCTCTTTACTTGTTCGCAGTGGAATTTAATGTGTTCAAATCGAATGATTATATAATTTGTTGATTTTCAAACTATTTTTCTCAGCTATTTTATTAAAAATTAAGGTAACAACTGTATTAAAAAAAAAAAAATATATTAAACTTATATTATTTTCAACAATTTAATTATAAAGGAATGTATTTTAATTTTTTGATTATTCTTAGAACAATAATGTAAATATCTTAGCACAATTCTTTTTTATCAATTCACGTTGATTAAATAATTATTGAGTCTAACATTACTTCACAAAACAAAATATTTCTGTTAATACATATCTTTGAATATATATATAAAAAAAAAGGTTTCATGAGTGCAGTTAAATACAATCAAACTGCAAATGTGAAGTTAAACTTAATATTAGTGAGCATTTATAAGGCGTTTGTGTGATAAAATTAGTTTTTCAAATTAAGTTTGAAGTAAATTAATAGAACAGACTTTTTTTTTGCTAATACCAAAGTGCTTTCAGTTAACATTTTCCCCTTGTCGTTCGGCACTCTGCCAATGTGCCTGTACTTAAATCATTAACGCAATAGAAATACACTGCGAAATACGATTAAAGGTATGATTTTTTCCTTATAAAATTAAAAACAAAAATTTCTTAATATTTTTTGTTCCCCCAAAGTTAGTTGTTTTAAATACACGTCAAATGAAAAAGGAATTAAATTTGTAACATTATCAAACCATTTTATATTCATTTTATTTTATTTTTTAAGTGAGCTTAAGGTGCAAAATTTGATGAGGTCAGTGGTAATAAAATTTATACAATATGCAGAAATTACATAAAAATAACAAATTAACTAAAAAAAAATCGATTTGACATCGATTCAACAACTTTTTAGAACTCAGATAGTGGAAATTGGGGGCATTCCTTTGCGACAGCCTTCGTATCTGCTCAACTGTCTCAAACTCTCGATTACCTAGTTAAACTCGACGGTACAGGTGTACCCAATCCCATGTTCTCTATGGGATTCAGGTCGGATGATCTGGCTGGCAGAAAATACCACATTTTGCCACTGCTGGGTCCAGGACATACGTTCTTTTGCAACATTTAATTTGGCTATGTGCTTTATTTAATATTGGTTTTCTCCTAATTTTCATCCAAACCAATCGATTAATACGTGATAAAATTAGTTGAACACGATTCTCAGATATTTGTAATTATTATTGGGGAATCTGCACCGCGACCTATTTGATCTATTGTGCCCCCTTCTGAGCTTATAGCTCCTCCATCAGCCCCAACTCCAGCACAAACGTGAGGATCTTTGTTGGGTTGAGGTCTTCTATGTCTTTGCAATCCAAGACATGCGCCCCTAGGATGCTGCTTCTTCTTCTAGCTAAGGCGACACATTCTGCCAGGATGTGCATCGAGGATTCCTCCTCTCTTTCACAAAACCTGCAGAGATCGCTACTGTATATACCCAATTTTGTTAGGTGACTCCTTAGTCTACAGTGTCCTGTCAATAGACCGGTAAGTATCCTAAGGCTGTTCTTTCCCATGGTTATAATCTGTTTAAAACGTACAAGATTATAACCACCAAGGAGACATCTGGCTTGTCGGAGTCCTACTGCCTCTGACCAGCTCTGATGCCGTCTCTGTCTCTCCTCGTTTCTAATCCAGCCCAGCCCGTACAATTGCAGATTTTTGTCTGTGTGATAGTTTAGATGATGTGTAGTTTTCTTTTAATTTTAACATGTTATCAATTGCTGATGCCGATCGATGTAATTTAATTGATATATTTATGTTGCTCAATCCAGTATTCTTGTAAGCAAGGATATTAGCTATCTCCTCGGGTTAGAGTATTTTTTCTTTCCCATTCCAAATTTTTGTATGCAACTAATCTGTTTCTTTATGTAAAACATTAAAAACATATGTATACTTTATTATCTAATTCAAAGAACTCCCATACTGCCTTTAATCGAATTTCGCACGCAAACTATCTCAAAAAACACAATTATACAAAAAACTTGCGAAAAAAAAACGAATGGTACTTTCATGCCAATGCATCATAACAGTGTAGGAAGTAGAAGCATCATTATAAAATGCGTGGACGAGGTCCTGTTAGACTTATTATAGTTCCATAAACAGGAGTTCCTTTAATCAAACGTTGCGGAGTGTATTTGGTAACGCTGGCATCTTGTTTGAGAGCTGGTGGGTGCAGTCCGATTTCTATTCACTTCGTTGGGCAATATCCCGCATAATTCTTTTCACAATTGGTACTTTCTCAATTCTACACACATTCACGCCCAAAAGCTGGCAATAAAAGGAGCGTTTGTTCTCAAAAGGAGCGACTGCGAGCCACGCCCACACAAGAGAGCTGCTTTTCAACTTCTGTTGAGAGTCACACATTTTTGCATGGCAAGCAGATGGCAATAAAAAAAAGAAGGATGGCCGTTGGCAATTGCCAATGGCATAGGACACTGCAATGACGACAGTTCGCAATTGTTTTCACTTGCTCTATATTCGTTTTTATACCCTCTTCCAATTAAAAATGGTTAGGTATATTATCATGAAGGTATGAGAAAAGTCAGAAAAATAAATCTTCGGCCCCATAAGGGGTAGCTTGGGACAAGCTAGCAATTCGGATCAGCTTTACACTTTAAAACTCAATACCTGTATCTTTATAACCCAAGAAGGGGTAAACGTATTTTACTTCATTGTAAATAATTTTGTTTGCACTTACACATTTTATATGCCGATCTCAAAATAAAACATAGAAACTATTTAAGAACCAAATTAAAATAGTGAATGGCTCAGTGTAGAAAAGGTATGTATGTAAAAGTAAAGTAAGTCTGATAGTGGGGTATCTTTCAGTTGAGCAGTCTCCTTTTTGTTTTCATTGTGCTTCGTTTTGTTTTTATTTTTTGGTTTCTTGTGTCTTTTGGATGCAATTTGCGCGCCCATCCTTGATCAAAAGAAAAAAGAAATGAAAGTGAAAAAATTCAAGAAAATTACACAACTCTCCTTTTGGTAGTGCGGCGGTGCCTCCCTTTGAGGTGCATTTAGCGGAAAGTGTGTATATATTACCTGGCTTTTAAATAAATTGCATAACCATTTTTTACCTGACAGCATTTTTTACGCTGCCTTACACACATATTCATTTTATACACCAACTTAGCAACATTTAGGCTTTGTATGTTCTTATAGCCGCTCTCTGATTTTACGTTCTTAAGTCCTTTTATACCTACTGTTTATTTATTGCATTTTTGTAGGTTTTCCCAGTATTTTCTTTTTTATACCCTGAACCCATTGAAAATGCATATAACGGGTATCATACAGTTATGGAAAAGTATGTACCAGAAAGATAGCGTTTCCATCCCAATAAAATATATATTCATAATCAGCATCAACAGCCGAGTTGATTTAGTCAAGTCCATCTATCTCTCTGTATGATCGAGCCGATATCAGAGATAATAGGAATTGTTTGCTTAAAGTTTTGAATATAAGAGATCGAATACCGTACTCTGATATACATTTTTTTTTAAATCATTTTATCGATAACTTCTTCCATTCACCCAATATTGATCAAAATCGAATGCCGATTGGAATCAAAGCCGCAATTCAGAAGATATGTCTTTCGAAAGGTATACCTTGTCATAATATTGGTAATAGATAGACAAAATACTGAGCTAAAAAATAAATGAAAATGTAATTTCAACATTCACACACATACACTTATATGTGTATGTATGTAGGCGTCAAATCGACTCAAAATTGATTACTTGGAAAAAAAATTTTTTGCCATGGGTCGCTGACTGATTCGGATCCTGAGAACATTCAATGGTCTGCGCGATCTGCTATTAATGTTGATGGTATTTTCGCACACATTCATAACCCTTCAGGACCGGTAGAAAAAGTCCGTACCTTCTCGCACTTCTATTCTACCAGCAATGGCAAGTGAAAAAATTTTCTGTGTTCGCTGCGTGACACGTTCTGCTTGCAAAATTTTCGCTCTCCGGACCAGAAGCAGATTTTTCATGTTATCAATTTTTATTCAAATTGAAACCTCTATGTATTGTGTGCTTTGTGTTACAAGACATGAAACAGTAAATATCTAAACCTATTTTACAAGATAAACAAATTTATATGGGGTAAGGGGACTATCAATAACATTTTCTTCTTGTTTTCATCGCAGTTTAAAATCATCATCTTTACTATATATAACTCTATCTAAACTAATATAGTCTACACGACTAGAAAATATATATATCAATGTGCTTTTTAAATATGATGCGCTCATTAAACAAAATCACCATCGCGCGAATTCTGTATTTTATTGTAACCGCAATAATCCATTGCGTATATACAGTGTCTCACAGCTTATTTCGGCAGTGTCTAGCAAAAATTTTAAAGTGCTGTAAAGTTTAAACAAAGAAACAAACGCAACATGTTTAAATGCCAATTTGTTTCATGTTATATCACGTTTGAAAATGAAACTTCAGTTTTTATTAAAATATTAATTAAGTAACCAAAATTAGTCAAAAACTGAAAACTTATCCAAAATACAGGTCAAAGCTTATTTCGACAGTCTTGGAAAAGTAACATATTGGGCGTATAAAAATTTAAATAAGTATGTTAATACTTAGTATGATATCCTTTAGCCTTAGTAACTTCCCTTAAACCTATTATTCCTCGAAGATACCAGCTTCCGGGTAGTTTCTGTACTGATTTTGATCCACTCATCCAGCAGAGCATTCTTGAGATTGATCTGTGATTCCGGACGTTATTTTCCAGCAGAGCCCACAAATTTTAAATAACATTTAAATCTGGAGAGTGGGCCGGTGGAAATATCATGTGGGGCAGTTCCAGATAAGCCAGGACTGTACTAATCCAGACTTATGCTCGGATGTTGTCCTGGTCGTTGTCGTGGTAGAACCGGAAAATACGCCGGATTCCTAGCTTCTCGTCACTTTGGAGTACATTTTCCTTTAATATATTGAGATACACACTCTTGTCCATTGTTGTTTCAAAAAACACCAAATTCCCGACGCCGGCTGCCGATATACATGCCCATACCATGACACTTCCTCTGCCGTGCTTGACTGTTGCCTTTAGGATTTTGGGATTCAGCTCAGTATTGGACTGTCCCCACACATAATTCCGTCCGTCTGAGCCAAAAATGTTGAATTTGGGCTCATCTTCAAATATGAATGTGTTCCAGAACTCCAAATCCTTGTCCAAGTGGGTTTTGACGAATGTCATCCTAGTCCCTTTGTTTTATGCGCTTATAAAGGGTTTCTTCCGTGGTACTCGGGCATTAAAGTCATGGTTGCGCAGAACCCGGCGCACAGTTTCCACACTGCACTTTTTCCCCATTTCATCCTCCACCTGTTGAGTCAGTTTTGGAGCCGATAGCTTGGGATTTGCCCTTATTTTCCTGATGATCCCCCGCTCTTCCTGGTCGGTGAAAATCTTGTTTGGTGCCTTTCTGCCCTCGTCCTCTGTCCGATTTTCGTCGACGAAGCGCCGAATGATGTTGTATACAGTTGATTTGCTTAGATTTACCATTTCAGCTATTTGGCGATGTGAATATCCAATCTTGAAGTGTTCCAGGATGAGATTTCGTTGTTCAATGGTAGTCCGCTTGCCCATAGTCCTTGTTGGCTGGTTGCACCCGAGATGCAGGATATAACTAAACTGACTACGAAGGATTGGTCTATTGATACCGAAAATAATCAACCTGACTTAAAAAAAATCCGGGTTTTACCGCACCCAGGTGTCCATAATGCCACTGTTGAAATAAGTTGTGACCATATTTTAAGGTTCTTTTTTACATAACCCGACCTAGCAGGTGGGAAAACCCCAGTTTACGGGGGTCACATATTTATTTAGATGGTTAATATATGTACCTGCCATCGGTCTTTGGAATTTTTGAAAAATATTGGATAATTATTTTATGGCAGGCAATTAAAATTTTTGCTAAGCTGTGAGACACTGTATATATACATATATATATCTGTAACTCTACTGACGAAGATGTTGATGGAATTGAATGAGAGAATTACATTTTAGACAGCTCAACATTTTAAAAATGATTATTAGTGTTGAATTTACTAGATCCAAGCGCACAGTTTTATAGCGTACACAAATAAGATATCGATATTGGAGAATCACATTTTTATTAGTCTAATAATGCGACCCATTCGGTAGTCAAAAACGGAGTGAGTACAGAACTATTGAGAGATTAATATTTGAGTACATGCGAACGAACGGACAATGCAACTTAGGATAGGCTAAACGAGGGTTGCCAGATTGTTACATTGCAAACATTTGAGTCGCATTTGCAACAATTAAATCCAGCGTTAACACTTGAATTTTTCATAATAATGCATTGTAAATTGAATTTAAGCAGAACTTATTTTTTGGGTAATAAAATACAATCTGGTTTTGGAATAAATATACATTATTTTTGTTGGCAGCAGCAGCAATGACATTTAAGTGTTTATGAGTTGTTAACATGCTTGAATTTGGACACCTTCGTGGCTTAATATAAATAGCTTATAGTTAGTCTTAATTACATATGCACATTATGTTAAGTGAAGTTTGAGCTGCAACAGCCAGCGTTAGCAGCGCTCTCTTTGTACAGCGCTCTCTCTCTAAAAGTGCGTTCGCTGCTCGGCCGGCTTCTGCAGCTAATTATTCGCAGGACTCCAGCTGATCGATCGTTTCATAATTATTCTCGTTGTTGAAAAGACTAAGCATTGGGCTTCTAGTCTAAAAGTTTAGCAAGTGACTTCAAACCTGTAATAAGAAACTTTTAATAGACAATAAACAATATCGTTGATGAAAGGACTAAGCATTTGGCTTCTAGTCTAAATGTTTAGCAAGTGGCTTCAAACCTTTAAGAAAAGACTAAGCATTTGGCTTCCAGTTTAAATACACTCAATAAAGTTTATAACGTGAAAATAAAATAGTGTTGTTAATTGTAAAATAAAGCTATCAAAAAGCTGATAGCGCAAACATTTAGTGACCCCGACGTGATTCTTTGTGATTCGCGTATTGCAATAACACAAAACAAAACATTAGTGAACTAATTTGCAAAAAAAAACATATAATTTAAACACCAAAGGTGCATAAAACAGACACAACAACAAGTGAAATAGAAATCCGCTACTCAATCACCGTTTAGTGTGTGTCTTTGCTTCACTAGAACTTTCGAGAACCTTTTTTCTGCGTGTGGTGTTGTTTTCGGTAGTTTTGTGCATTTGGCTGCAATTTTGCGCACGCATTAAGCATAAATATGAATACAAGCACAGTCGCGTACGCAGATAGTGTGCCTGCGCAAATATCGTTTTATAAGCGGAAGGTTGACGATATATATAATTTGTTAAAAAGTTTTGACATTTCATGTTCGGAATCTGAGATTATTTCGTTTGATGCTGTGCTGCTTAAGGAAAAGTTACACTTAGTGAATAAAATTGAAAAATCGTTTATCCTTGAGCATGAGAAACTGGAGTGGCTTGACTTTAATGAAATTTATAGTGAGCTCTCCCAAAGCTTTCAATGGCTGGGTGCGACATTGAATGTCCGATTAAAAGGGCAGCTTGAAAAATGTGAATTGCGATCCATATCGTTCATATCGACACATGGAGTTGGTAGCTGATCGGTTGAAAGTTGATGATAAGAAGCGTTTGGTCTGAACCGCTTATCATAGAGAGGAAGATGCTGATGCTGGAATTGGAGCTGGATATGGTGAAGACGCACCCACATCCAAACCAGACATCACTAAGGATGGCTTCGCCGAAAACTATTTGCTGCAAAAGATATCCATACTGCCGCTGCGTTTGGTTGAGGCACAAAAAACCCTGCAGGCAGAGGGAGATGAAAAGCACGAGCTGCACAAGATTATCGAGAAGCTGGCTGCAGGAGCTACAGGATGTGCGTGGACGCCAGGAGGGGTTGCGCTCTGCCAAGCAGGAAGCGGTGCGGGAGCTTCTAAAATTACAAGAACAACATCACGCTGAGATGCGCATTGTGAACAACTCGCTGCGCACAGAGCATTTGAAAGCCGAAAACGCTTCGGAATGAGGTAAACGCGAGCGTTTAGAATCTGAGAAGTTAGCTCTTGAGCGGGATAACAAGAAGTTGCGTGCCGAGCTGCGCGACTATCAGGAGCGTTCGGACCGCAAATGCCGGCCGATGCAGGCCAACGATGTGGAACTGCAGGCGCTGCAACAGGAGTTATCAGAGCGCAACAAGGAGATCAGCGAGACCAGCACGGAGCTCGGCCATGCAGTGCGACGTGCGGAGCAATATGAGGCAGAGGTGTGCAACGAGCGTAATAAGGCTCCCGAGGCATCCAAACAGTTGAATATCAAACTGGACGTCGCCATGAAGGAGGCATATTCGCTGAAGCGTGAGAAAAATTATCTGGAGCTGCAGATAACGCAGCTGAAGAAAAAAATGGAAAAGGTGCACAAGCTGATGATGAAACACGCCGGTCAATTCCATCGTGCCGATACCAATGAGGATGGAGAGCAGCGCACGCAATTCGATCAATGAGGATGGACACACTCAGAGCCACGATGTGAGCATCATTGAGGATGATCTGTCCGATCTGGACTCGGAGGTTACCAACGTCGAGGAGGACGAGGATAATCGCCTGAGTGCCGACGAGTTGCAAAAGAAGCTCAACAAGATTGTGCGCGTCTTGCTCAACTGTAAAAAGGTGCCAGAGAAGAGCACCAACCAGTTGAGGGCCGGCTGCTTTGGACAGGATCGGTTCTGTCGACGCTACTGGAAGCTGCTCAAGGCGGATGGCATCTTCATCGAGGCCCAGGAATCGGCACAGAATGACATCTGTCGCTATCAAGCACTCGAGTCCATGGACGACGAGGATGTTCCTGATGAAGAGCCACAGTCAGCGAATCCAACAGCAGGCGCAGAAGGAGCAGCAGCCGCCGCAGTAGGAGCAGCAGCCGCCGCAGAGCCAATGGAAGTGGATGATGCCGGGTTGGTGAAAGCCGCCAAGCAGGAGCCAGCGAAAACATCACCCCAAACCTTTGGCTGGCGCTTCATCTTCCCCCGCTCTCCACCCTTTGGCGGATTGTGGGACGCGGCAGTGAAAACCACAAGGCATTAGTGTTGTTAATTGGGCATTTAGTGTTGTTAATTGGAAAATAAAGCTGTCAAAAAGCTTATAGCGCAAACAATTGTATTGTTTAAATATATTAAATTACTAAGTTTGTGTGTTTTGACAATTTTTTTAAAATTATGCTTTCATTTATAATCATATTACATACATACAAATTGTAAACAAATCTTTTCATTTCCTTTCTCAATTTTTCTTACAGGTAAGCTCCATTATAACTGGAATTTAATTTGGCCAAAGCTAATCAAATTAACAAAGGGTAAATATTATCCTTAAGTTTTATAGTTGTAAATGGACCATATAGACATAAATATCAACTTTTACGTTTTCCTATCAAATAAAAAGTCGAAAAAAAAAACATTTGGCTGACAGCAGTGATCGAAGACATTTCGAATCGTTTTTCTTCATAAAATGCCTGTGCATGAATAAGCTTTAATAAATGCTTAATAGGAGATGCTGCGCTCTGATCGATGACAAAAAGCCTTACGATAAAGGACATCATAATCAAGTCGCAAAGAACAAACGGATGAGCAAACAGCAATCTGTCAGGGAATATGAAAATTATATACAAGCAAAACTTATTTATTAATTACTCACACCACCATCTCTTGCAGATGCCGTGTGTGGCATATATATCTATAAAACGAAATGAATGCATAAATAATTGATATAATTTCCTCGTTCAATACAAAGTGAAAGAGTGAAAGACAGAAAGAGCCCAATTCTGTTTCTGGTTTGGGATACGCGTTCCGTTTCCATATTAAGTTATTATAAATATACATATGGTTTATGGTTTGCCAGGCAAATTATGTCTAGAGCACCCATTTGTCACAAAGCGAATTATGTGTATAAAATGAAATATGAAATACAGTGTCAAATGTATTCCACAGTTTACTTACATTAAAAATACCCTCAAACTCATTTTTACCCTTCTCTGATACGATTTTGTTATTCACCTGTGACTATTTCTTTTTCAAAATAAAATTACAAATGTTTCATACACAAACACTTTGATTTGAGATTACAAATATCGAAAAATCGTGTTCAACTAATTTTATCTGATAGTGATCAATTGCTTGGAAGAAATGCAGTATTTACACACCACATAGCCAGTGGACCCAGGAGTGGCAAAATGTGATATTTTCTGATGAGAACCAATTTAATCTCATACGATTTAAAGAAGTGTCAATTTTTGAAATTGTTAAAACAACATATTTTAAATTGTTGCTTTGTCTGGCATATAGCAGCTGCTTAAGAGACTCTAATGCCGACATAGAAAATCTCTCATTAGCACATAAGTTTAGCACCAATTTGGCAACTGGACTATGTGGTTGCTTTCTGTATTTATCTGTTTGCCCAACTTGTGAGACGAGAGAAGCAACAATTACATTCTCGGCACAACTTCTTCATGTTTAACAACCATTCTTTGGGCATTAGAGACCAGCTACTGTTTTAAATTCGGGTGACGATGGCGCTGAGTCATTGACTACAACAGAAACTGGGATGGAGATAGAGGTGCACATTTTGACTGCATGACAACCTCAACTCAGTTCATGCGGATCTATTCTGATCGTCATAAGCTAAGTTGAAAATAAATCGATAAGGGTAACTTGATCATGGAATGAAGTCGACGTCAAGTTGCCTTCCCTTTTCCAATTCTTCTACTTCTATGCGGTAACTCTAGGTGTTTTGGGGCTTATATCAATTATTGTATTGAAACATAATCTTTCATTCGGAAAGCCACATTAAGGAATTGGAGATAAAGTACAATATAATCACATTTCATACGAACTATAATTGAAATTATTCTGATTTTAAAATATAATTTCTCATAAGCTAAAAATGATTTATGACTTAAATAAAAAATTGTATTCCGTTTTGAAAATAATATTTAGGGGCTATCCAAATCAGTTTAAAATACAAAAATAGCAAGTAAAATATTAAATTTTTAAATTGTATTATTATATTTAGCAGGATTGTTTTAAATATTAAGTTAAAAAGATTACAAAAATAGAAGAGAAAAATAATGAAAATGTAAATTACTTAGATTAAAAACGTTAACCAAGGTATTAAATATTCGGCGACCCGAAGAAATTAATTTTTGCTTCTCTCGTCTCAATGTGAGCGCTATTCGTGCGTTGCCAACTACGTTGCAACTTGGGCCTTTGTTTACCTATGAATACGAGTACATATAATGACCAAAACTTCTTTCTTGGTTCTGCTTGCTTACTTTTGTTTAAAAAAAAAAACACTCGTCTCTTTGGAAACTACGCTTTGGCTTATGGCTACCTTCATTCACTTAGCCCGCACTTCTCTCAGGTTTTCGTTTTACTACTTCGAATTTTGTTCATTTCCGTTCTTTGGAGTTTCGACTTATTTTATACATTTAGCTGAAATGTAGGTCAGTACTGAGCAGTTTTATATTAGCTTTATGGATTTGGGCTCAAACGTTTGATTTAAATTTGTTTTCATATAATAATAAACCTTGGTTTGACTCGGCATTATAATTTTATGAAGCAAACACTTTTTCTTTAAGCAAAACTGTTTTGGCTGCCACTGTAATTAGTTCAGAGCGTTCCAAAGCAATGGTTTCTTCAATTTAAAAAGTACATATGAGCGCTTTCTTATCATATAACACAAATTTCATTGAAAATGGGTTATGAAGGGAAAGTTGTGCATAAGTATGTCACAAGCGGGAGTAAGCATCCACGACTCTATACAGCATACACATTCTTGATCAGGATTAACACCCGACTCTTCTTATTTACTTACTTTTGCTCATACAACAATTAAACACGAAAATTCATTTAATTCAATATAATTTAAAAATTGGCGACAATATACGTCAAATTAACACTCAAAATTCCAGCCAGCTGTAAGCTTAGATATGCATGTGCAATATAAGGAAAATCCAAATTCCGACTACCGTTTTGCGGTCGAAGTGGGTTCCAGTATAAATCTTTTGCCGTAAATGAGGAAATTAATTCTTAATTAATTAATTTATAAAATTAAAATTAAAAAAAATTAATTCTTTAAAAAAATTTTTAGACATATATATGTTAACATAAGAAATAACATTTTACTGCGTATCTAATATGTTTTAAAAACAGTTTTTTTTGTGATTTTATTTGTTTTAGTTGATAAAATATCAGATCAGATAAATTCAATTATGCTCAATTTACATATTATGTATAATAAGTGTAAAAACTCATCTAGAAATTAATTTTTTTTTATTTATCACCAAGCTTTAGTGATCTTTACCTAGATGATAACACAAACTTATCATAAAGACTGACCCCCAGCATAGAGCATATAATCTAATGATTCCGAAGACTATGCAAAGACAGACAAACAATAGCCAGATAAATAAATCTGCTAAATAAATGACTTAATATATCAATTCGTAAGCATATGCCCACCTTCATCACAACAAATCATATTGGGATTGTCTCGTGTCGAAGTTGTTCACACACATATTATTTTAAAATGTTTATTTGTTTTAAATGCTAATCAATTATGCACTCACATATTTATGCTTACAGGAAATGCCTACGTCTGATGATAGTAATGAGATCAATATGACAACATTTCGACTATAACTTGGGCGTTTGTTTTTGTATCTTTATGAAATTTGTTCAGTTGATCAATAATATGCATATGCATATTATATATTAATTAGCCTCTGCTTCTAATATTGCTAGCTTAATACAATATGTATTAATATTTGTTATTATGTTATGGCAGAATATGTGAGAGTATATTCCTTTTGCGTTGGTAGCTGAATCTTTAGCCGAAATAAGAAATAAAGAAAAATATTAATATCCACCTCAGTTTTAAGTTGATAACAAACAAATTAATCGATCAATTAGAGTTCACTCAAGTAACTATGAGGTTTCACGCTTAAGTCGAAATTCATGGACAATATGTATAGCTGTACATCAGTTATAAGCCGTTAAAATATAAGGTGAAATTAAATTATACTTAATACATTTTGCAAAATGGCTAATAGCTTAATTTACAAAACCGCAGATAAGCTATGCAGCGAGTAGGAAGCGATTGTAGTAAATTTAAGGAAACCATTAAACATACTTAATTTCAGGTGACACAGAAAATATCCAATCTGCAATTTGAACTAACTTAGGAAATTAGATTGTTCAATGTGTTTGAAAAAAAATATAATAGTTCTAGATCAATTGTTGAAATCAATTAAAAACACATCACATCAAATGTTACTCATATCAATGAAAAATATAAAAGCAGTGCACTTCCATCAGCTACAAAGACAATCCACTATCTTCGAATAACGAAACCTTTATCTTTAAGCTGTCTGTGTAAATTAACCAATATGTTTACGATTAAAGTGCCCGGAATGGATCCATTTCCTGTACCTTGTGACTCGCATATGGCCTGTAATGTAGTGTGAGTTTTAATCGGAATGCTACGAGGAGAATTCTTCATAGGATTAGAGAAACTACACTTAATTAAGCAATCGCAACAACTCGAATAATATATTTTTCTTGAGAACTTTAAAAATGGAAAACGATAAGCCAAATATAGTAATTTTCTCGTTGGAAATTAGAAAGAGTCGCATGCGTTACAAATGTTGGAGAATCTTCTGGAAATGCAGATGATTCATTGCAATATCATTTAAATATCAAATTTTCAACAACTGGGCGGAATAATGATATTGTCAAGGAAAGTTTCGCAAAATTATACGATTCCGGTTAATGATAGTACGGCTGTTACTTGTGGTATGATCTCACAATTGAATTAAACTTTAACCATCGTACTAATTCTGTAATTTATTGTAACCGCAATGGACTATATATCTGTAACTCTACTGACGAAGATGTTTATGGAATTGAATGGAGAGAATTACAATTTGGACAGCTCAACATTAAGCTGTCCTTTTTTTTTTTGGGTAATAAATTACACACAATCTGGTTGTGGAATAAATATGCATTATTGTATGTTATAAAAAGCCGAGAAAAATTATTTGGCTGACAGCAGTGATCGCAGACAAAGGATAAACGGATGAGAAAACAGCAATCTGTCAGGGAATATGGAAATTACATACAAGCAAAAATTTTTTAATAAATTACTCACACCACCATCTCTTGCAGATGCCGTGTGTGGCATTTATATCTATAAAACAAAATGAGTGCATAAATAATTGATATAATTTCCTTGTTCAATACAAAGGGAAAGAGTGAGAGACTGAGAGCGCCCAATTCTGTTTCTGGTTTGGGATACGCGTTCCGTTTCCATTTATTTATTTGCATATATGCTTTATGTTTTGTCAGACAAAAGGTGCTTAATACACCCGTTTGAAAATGTGCGTGTTGACATAAAGCGAGTCATATATCTAAAAAAAATAAGTATTGGGCGTCTGTCAAATGTATTCCGCACTTATTAACATTAAAAATACAATAGATTGTCATTTTCTTCTATATCAACCCGTTTTCATGAAAATGAGCGTAAATGCTTTTTTTTTCGAAATGTTGTTGATCCGAATTTATTTTACTCTTCACTGATTAAATATTGTAGCTGAATTGACTAAATTTTATCGTATGTTACAAATTTAACGTATGCGCCATACAAGAATATTTGGTAAATATCATATATTTATATATTTATACCCTGAGAATTTATAGAATGGTATTGTATAAATGAATGTGACAGACAGAAAGAATCATCTCCGACCCTATAAAGTATAGATGTTCGTGATCAGCATCAATAGCCGAATCGATATAGCCATGCATGTCTGTCCGTCCGTATGTCAAATTTATCGCGATCTCAAAGACTATAACAACCAAAATTTTAAATATGAGTTCTAGTGACGTGTAAATTAAGATTAAGTTTATTTAATTTTATCGACAACTGCTTCCGTTTCGCAAATATCGACACATATTGTTTTAAGATAGCAATAAAAGTCTCAATTTTAGAAGCAGAGGCTAATTGATATATAATATGCATATGCATTTTGTTGGCAGCAGCAGCAAAGACACTAAATTGTTTATGAGTTGTTAACATGCTTGAATTTGGAGCCCGTGGCTAAATATAAATAGCTTATAGTTAGTCTTAATTTACATATTCACATTATGTTAAGTGCAGTTTGGGCTGCAGCAGCCGTTCCTTAGCAGCTCTCTCTCTCTCTCTCTCTCTCTCTCTCTCTCTCTCTCTCTCTTTCTCTCTCTCTCTATCTCTCGCTCTCTCTCTCGATCTCGATTGTGGTTGTTGTATTTGTCTTTTAGTCTTATGGTTTTGCAAGTGGTAAAATGATAAAATGAAAAACCCCCAAGTTATAGTCGAAAAGTTATTGTACTGGTGATCTCATGGCGTAATCTTTTTCTGTAAATATTCGAGTGCATGCGTGAGAATGCTTATATTACCTACGATTAAATCATTGAATTTTCTTGTTAAATTTCGCCGCTCATTGTCTGCGGATCAATTAGAACATTATGATATATACATTATATATATACATATACAAATATACGCGTATTTATGCATGTATTTGTGTATATAAACATGCGTGACTCATATTCAGTTGAGTCCTCCAAATTACAAAGTGAGTAAGCCACTAGCTAGCATTACTCTATATTTTTTCTTATCTATCTTGCTGAAAATGCAGTTTACATATTGATGTGCTCTTATTCGATTACATGCTAAGAATTAGGTAGAATTAGGTATAAAATCACATTCTCAAAACATACAGTTGCTATGAACTAATCATTTAACCTAATTTTGCTTTTGTTGATGAATTTCTCATTTCTAGCTAACATTTCGATACTTGTATTTCAAATATACATTTAGAGGTATGCAAAAACTTTTCTTTTTTATTTAGATTTGGAGAGAATATACATATATATTTATGTTAATTCCCACAGAAGGTAGCTAAACCTCATTTAACTTAAATAATGAACCACTACTTAATGAAAATTGTGTTAAGTGTTTTTTTATACTGCTGGAAAAATCTTATTTAATTACTTCTGTTTTTGCATGTGCCTTTGAAATATTTATAGATTTTCCGCAGACGTTATATTGTATGGAATACAAAAAAAAATCGTCCATAAATCTGTTATGTTATTTAAAGTTTATTAAATATTTATGTTCGTCATAAAAAGAGAGTGACAGATAGTGCGAGAAAGGGAGAGAGACCGAGAGAGGGAGAGAGAGACGATGTGCAGCGACTGCATATTATATATGTATAACTGACTCCTTTTTTTAATATTTAAATGGGCTTTTTTCATATACAATATTTCCGTATGGCACAAGTCTGCCGGGCAATTATCAATGTTTTACAGTTCAATTGTGCGACGCACAGAACTGTCGCGTGGGCAATAGCGATAGCAACAATTAAATTAACTTTTACTGAACAGCTATTTATATTCTTTGACTGCTATCACTGCAAAGAAATGAAAGTCGTCTTGGCAAATGCGAATACAACGAATGCCAGGGATATGTGCGTATACTTGGCATTTGCATGCAATTGACAACTCTAAGCGCAGACAACGGCGGCAGAAAAAGATCTAACCAATGTGGGTGACAAATTTATTAATTTTCCATGTATAGAGAGAGACGTACACTTTCTCTCTCTCTCTCTATCCATCTCTCCTTGAAATTGTGCTTTTTCTCTATGTGTTGCTGTTTGGATGGGATTTTAGGGCTGTTGCTTAATTTTTCTATTATTTTCTAGGATCATAATGAAGAAGTGAATAGAAGTAAAGGTAGTTGTAACAACGTCAATACTAATTACAGAGATTGCAAAAATATCATTCGCACAAGTGAAAGTAATTAATCAGTGGGATGCATTTAAAATAATATAACAATAACACTCAATAATTTTAACAGTGATTATTATATGATGGTAGTAAATGTGTAAGTTAAGTTACAGTTGCACTAACTTTAGGAATAATATTTTTATTGCAATAGTAATACTTACTTACCTCAGATTCGAAAATAAAATAATAATACTACATTTAGTTCTTAGATACAAAAAAATAAAATATATAAAAAAATTATTATTAATTAAACATAAATTTCTACATACTTTTTAATAGGACAATTAGACATTTAATTTAAAAGGAATTTACGCATGTGATTACTTTGTTTATAGTCAAAAGAATAACGAAAAAATAAACATTAGCCAAAGAACAAATATCGTAATAAGATGTCGAAATCATTCCATTACACGATTTCAAATCATAGTAAAACAACTATTTCATGTCAAGCTTTTATGTGTACTTGTAGCTATTATGTATAACTGGCGTTGCTCAACACTGTCCAGCTACAACTATTCTGAGTAAAAGAAATATAAATTCAAACATTGCGCGCATTAGTCGAGTAAAATAAACAAAACTTTCCGCCTGCACGACGGATGTATTTAAAACTTTTTTCATGTGCATCGTTCGCTTGTGTTTTTGTTTTTGCTGCGACTCTTTTCATTTTGTTGTTTAATTCAGACAATACAATAGGAAAAAGCAAAAACCAAAGGAAAGCATATAAAACTTATATTTTTTATGCTTCTATCTCATTTTTAGTTCACTGTTTACTGCTGAGTGAATATTTCAGTAATTTTTAATATTGCCGCTCGCCGTTTTTGCCAGTTCCAATTGCAAAAGAATTTGCTTGACTGGAATCCGATGCAGCTGTAAATCCTTTTTGGTATAGCTTGCATGCTCTGAGACTCTGATTGAAAGGCATTTTTGCCTTTTTTGGAGATGTGATTTTCGCTCTGAACATTTGTTGCTTGTCACATTGTTGCCGCTGCTTGCTGCTTGCTGAGTGTAACATAGTTGTGCGAGTAGTTGAAGCTGCTGCCTTTTGGCTTTTTGTTCAGCGTGGCTTACAAATGTGGCAACGTGCAACTATTAAATAGTTTTGCAGCAGCTGCCACTTCTATCCAAGTGGCTGATGCTGCCACAAAAACTTTGTGCTTTTGTGCCACTTAAATGTTAACCAAAAATTGCAAAGACCTAAAAAACTTTTATCCTCTCGCTGTTTTGACCCCTTAAATAAAAAGCCAGTGTTTGATGTTGATTTGCCTTACGCTCCGAACAGAGAAAACTAATCAAAAGTATCCAGAAGTGTTAATTTGCATTTTCCTGGCACTATTATAACTATTTACAGTTTTGTTAGCTCAACGTTCTTGCACTTATTTCAATACTTTGATATGGAAGATAAACACATTGTTTAGACTTTGTTTATATAGTTGCTTAATACGCTTTAGATATTATTTAATTTTTCAATGTTCAGTGTAAACGATATTTTTGATAAAATATAAATAAAATAAAGCTAAGATAAAAACAAAAGAGAAAGTTTGTTACTTCGATACCCTAGGTAATACTAGCTGATATCATGTAGCAAAGAATAGGGTGAGTATTGTCGCGAAATACCGTTCAAGTTGCCTTTCAAATTTGGGGTCGTGAGTCGGTGTGGCCAATAAAAATTGTTGGAAGAGTTTTCTAGTAACCTTCTCTGCAGCTCTTAAATTACGGGAGATATGTGCTTTTGGGAGTTTTGGAGGCGGGAGTGGGCTTGGGCAAAAAATTTTTTTTAAGGGTGTTACTAGCAATATACCATGAAAATTTGGTGACTCTAGATTTCAATTTGTGTGAGATACATGGTTTTATCGATTTATTTATTATTTATCGTGGCCATTAAATTATTTATCGATCTCTTAGGGGTGTTGTTAGTCACATTCTTTCAAAATTTTATGGCTAGCTTACAAATTTGTGGGAGATTTCTGTGGCCAACGTTGCTGGCGGCGGCGGGTGTGGGCTTGGTCTGAAATGGATATGCCGATCTTTGAAGTAGGTTACTAGCAAGTTAAAAAACCTTCGGTGACTCTATCCTTAAAATTATGGGAGATATGCGAATTTATCGATTTACACTTTCTGAAATATCGGCTTTGGCATCGGCCTGGGCGGTAGTGTGCGTGGCATATGCCGATCTTTTAAGGACTGTCTCTAAACTGTGGAAGATATGCGGATATTGCACAGACCTTCGATATCAAAGTATAAAGTGTTCATGCATGTCCGTCTTAACTTAAAAGACAACACTTCAAGTTATATTTGTTGATACATAAATATAAACACATGCCTATAAATATAACCATTCAATGGTAATATATACACACCAAGCATTCATTAATTTATTAAATCGTAGTAAGACAAATTGAAATTGTTAAATTTATTCGAGTATACATCCTCGCTCCCCTTCTCTATATCTTCATAAAATATTGTTAAGTTGGGGAATCACAATCTATTTATTGCGCATTCATTTGCGTAACCGAATGCTGCGTAACACCTGCTCCTCAAACGGTGCTAGTCTCAGATGTATCGGTCTATTCGGTTGGGGGAAAGCAATCAATTGTATATTATTTGCCGTGTGGAGCATTTCGCAGACACATCTTGATATCTAGACGTCATTAATAAATAATAAACAAGATAAATATCGAACATGTTTGGCTGTAGTAGCTGTTTCACCATCTTTGATCGATTTAGTGCCTTTCAGTGTTGTCTTAATATACATATTAGAAGAAAAACATTTCACTAAAATTATCAAACAAGATATTTATTTCCATACTCAAAGCTTCGTTTGCACAAATCTCGAGTTAAGTTTTTTGGCAAAATTGGCTTTGATTAAATATTCTATCCTTTTTTTTTGGCAGTTAGCCTAAAAATGTTGCATACATATCAATGTAAAAATGATTTAATTTGGGTTTTTAATTGATATACCAATTGAAATCATATTAAGATTTTTACGTTCATTTATAAATACACAGTTTTCATTGATATCTTTCAGTTTATAATATTTCTAATCCCATTGAAAATAGGTAAAGAGGTATAGTGGTTTTCTGCAAATTTATGTAATAGGCAGAAATAAGCATTTCTAATCTCAAAAAGTATATATATTTTTGCTCAGGAGCAACAGTCGAGTCGATATAGCTATGTCAGTCCTCTTGTTCGCCTGTATGCACATGCAGATCTAAGAGGAAGAGACTTCAAATTTTGGGTATGAGTTATTGTTATAAGAAATCATACAAATTTCACGCAAAATTCTGAAAGGAAAATTTTGCAATAGAAGATATTTAACAGATGGGTAGGTACAGTAATATTTGTAGTTATTTTATAGAAATATATGCACAAAAAGTTGGAGGTGACAATTATTTTACATAAGTCTGGCAATGTTTAATTAATTTTATTTACTGTACTTTTTCATTAACATATGTTACAGAAATAACTTAATCAATGTATGAGTTTGGCTGTTTCTCACATAAAAAAAGGGATAAAATGAATAGTGATACTTCACCAGTCAAATGCCAACTTGGCAACTCCGTATCTATAATTGTTACGCTCGCCCACATCCGGAACTTGCCCAATTACTGCCACATCAGTTGTTATGGCTTCTTGCACAGCTCGTGGACAGAGATTATTCAGCTACATATATGCACGCGTATATACATATTTGTATCAAATACGCTGTCCATTCGATTGGTCGCTTCCATTACGGCCCCATTGAGTACGGAAATAGCGTAACGTTAAAATTAAACTAATCAGTTAAATGATTGACCTCTGTCCAGTAGCCACGTTGACAGCGCGCACAATAGCGCACATCGATCGTCTAAAACCCAAACCCAAATCCAATCTCAACTAGCTCCCAACCACTTCACTGCCCGCAGCTTCATTCAAATTAAATTCTTGTTCTTTCACTCTCCCTGTCTATGGATTTTGTGCCCCTCGTGCGTCATCTAACTTGGCTACCTTTTCTTTTATGCTGCGTTATTCTCGACTTGGCTGCCGTTAAGTTCTTTTGTGACCAGCGACGCAAAGGAGTTTTTTTTTCGCAGCCGGGTGCTCATTAAATGTGTGTAAACCGTTCTTTTGGAGCCCCTGCTCTCATCGACATTTAAATTACTTTTGAGCTGCCTTCATTTAGTTAATAATACGCCGATTTTCTCGGGCACATTTCAACTGCTCGGTTTTTGCTAGTGTTATCTATGTTTTTATTTCCTTCGCTTTTAATTGGTCGCAATTTGAAGATTGACGTTAATTACACTCCTTGTTTAGTTGTGTTTTCTGTTAGTTCTTGATAGTTTTAAATACTTATATTTTTATTATTTTTATTTATTTTTTGTTCAGGTTTTATCTAATGCACGACTTGACGACTAGATATATAGGTAAAATTCCTTTTTTTGCAACAGTAAAAAAGTGTTTTAAATTTGTTTCGTGCGCGTCCAACAATTAAAAAGTCTGAATTTATTTACACGGAAAACTTGAAAAGCTGCTGACCTAAACAATACACACGCCCACAGAAACACACATACAAACACAAGCACACACAAACACCCCCACACACATGTATGCTAATGTCATTTGTCTGGTGCTTTTATGTTGTCTGCAGTGTGCGACGCCCAAATGTAGGCAACATTTTTGTTTCTCTGGTATCTGAACATTTTGCACGGGTCACGCCCATAATCCATAAGTTAAACTCGCAGCTTAGATGGGGGTGTGTGGTCGCTAACTGTGTCTAACAGCTAATAGCTCTCCGTCCCCGTTCCTATTCGCTGCGGCCGGAATTGCCAGCAAATAAACAAAAAACTGAAAACCGAGAACCAACAGAACTAGAACCAGAACCAAAAAACCTAAATCGCACGCTTCAGTCGAAAGGGTTAAAGTGGCTTTAAACATTGCGTTGCGTAGAGTTTGGAAGAGGTAGGGGCGTGAAGCGTGTTGGAGTGACCTGTTTCTATGGCAAACAGGAGGCGTGTATTTTGTTAACAATTTATGATTATTTTTACTCGCTTTTGCTTTTTTATCTTACTTTTAGTTCGCATTCTTCTGTTTCCAACCCCATTTGTTTGGACTGTAAACTACTGACCCGCATTTGCACAAGAATGAAAAAAGGTTAAAGGCCCTTCAAGATAAAGCTGACAAAATATATATTTAGCATGAATTGAAATCTTCGTTGTGCCGCATTCTTCAGATGATGTTGCTTCTGATGATGTGCTAATCCTGACGCACCAGAGTTTTTCATTCGCCACATTGGCCACTTAAAAAGAAGATGTACGTTTGCGTGTGTTACGGACAAGAGTAAATATAGCGGAGATACAAGCAGAACGAGTGGCCGCTGCAACGACGTAATCATTTCGATTTTATGTATTTTATATGCTCAGTTTAACGATTATTTTGAGGAACACATAAAACCCGAAAGGGGGGAATATAAATTAGCCTGAGAAATGTGAGGTAAATGATGTTTTTTTTTGATTAATCTGAATGTCTTATAACCTCCGTACTATTTATAATGTTGAAGAAAAACTATTCCAATACATTGACCATACAGTATGTGATTCTGAGTGTGAGCAAGGTGCAATTCATTTTCCGCGGAATCTATAAGATTCAAGATTTAATGTGATTAATTTTGAACACATAGAGTATTGAAGTTTCCTATTGACACCTATCTCATTAGTTTTTTTTTTTTTTATTATTTGCACAAGTTTAATTGCAAACTTGTTATTTGATATGTTACATATATGTCTACATACTTTATTTTTATTAGATCATTTATTTTCGTGTCAACTAAAGACGTTGTATGTATGAGTTTTATATTATTAATTTTATTTAAGAAACAAGAATTTAATTGAAAAAATATTGTGTGTAACTAAAAAAAAATATGTTTCTAAAATTTAACCATTGTTTCATATAATATTAGAACATTCCAATTTAAAATTTCGGTTACGATTGACCTTTCGGAGGAAATGACCAAATACATCTTAGCAACTGTGGACAACTAAATTTAATTATAAATTTAAACAAGAGAGAACAACAGTTCCAGGCTAGGCTAAGTGAATATTAAATACCCTTGTAGACTGAATCAACTAGTCGAAATTTGCATTCTGTAATTTAAAATGTTATTATAGTTTTGCACCTATTAAAGGGATTTTATTTATAATTTTGAAATTAATTTAAATCAATTAAAAATTACTTTAAATCGTACATGTTTATCGGAAATATGTTCTGAACAACATATGAACATATAACATATGATAAAATATAAAAATGTATTTCATTCTCGAATTGCACAATCGCAGAGTGCAAAAATTTAAATAATTTGTGCTGCGGCTGAAAGGATGTGCATCTGCACAAATTTGGTTGGTGTTTGTCTAATTGTTATTTATGTCCAATAATTTTTGAATGTTGTCCAGAAATTCATTAAATATTGATTACAGATATTCAAGGACAGAGTTTGTATTTTCTTGGCCTGCAGCTGGGCAACTTGTGCAAATATGACGGGATTGTATAATACATTTACTTCATATCACTGCTGAACTCTTCTGTTAATTGCAATTTTAGAGTTAGTGCTTCAAAATGTTGCATCCTTGTATGGTATCGTTTACTTCTTATCATCGTTGTTTTTGTTTTTATTAAGTTGTTGTCCTTGTCAAACTTGATTTTGCCGTTTTCCCAGAGCTGCAACTGCTGTTGCTTTCAACTAATGCTTTCAGGCTATTTGCTTATTGTGCTTCTAAGATCGTGTCAATTGCTCATTAGATAAATTGTGTAAATTTTGGGCTAAATTAAATAAATTGCTATTATTTTCAATTGTTTGCTTGTGATTTGCGCAAATGAATGTATGTGTGTATTTCATTTGAAATACATTCAACTGACGGCATTTCAAGAAATGCTTTAGCGTCTCATGATGGTCGGACTAAGTTATGTGATTGGATTTGTTTTAAATTGCATTTGTGTTGATGGTATTCAGTTTTTCTTACACATTACACATTTACATATTCACAGCAAAGGCTTTTGTACCTGCTAAATAAATTATAATATAATATATTTAATTAGTTTGTTTTAGAAACCAAGGGTAATTCACCGTATTATTCAGAGAGTAGATTACTAAAATATAGAAATAGAAACTAGGATTTTGCTATTCTTAATTCAAGAATACATTTTTTTTTTAAATTTAAAAATAATGTGTCCTATTTCCATTTTTAGTAATATTTTCTTCTATTAAGAAAAATATAACCTTTTCAATTTAAAGTTTTTTTTTGTCGAAATTAATTTTAAAAACAACAAAAACTTTGTAGTGTCTAAATTGTAGGCCGACACCTTTTTTGAGTGTAATAAATATAATTTATTTATTAAAAAAAAAATCTACTTAAAATTCCAGCTGATAAACTGAAAAAAAAAAACTAAATTAAAAATAAAACTACTACTACTACATACAATTTGTTATCTCATTTGCTGCAGCTGTTTGCTTTCAGCTTTTCCACAGCTTTTGTGGTCATTATTTTTTTAATAACTATTGTTAATATTTATTATGCAAATGGCGAAATTGCGCTCAATAAGCAGCGTAGCAGAAGAAGTTATTTACCGCCCCTATTCAGTGACCCAAATGCATTCCAACTGCCGCTTACAAGATACTCACAGTAAAGCCACAAAAACAGAAAGTAACAACAGCCGCCATTTCCATACTATGTGCTATGTGAAGTGGTTGGTGAAATTTGTTTAGTGGGGTGTCATTTGGTGTACCGAAATGTCGCTTGCATTCAAAGCACAACATAAATTCAGTATAATAAACATGTAGATTGTTCCACACACCCCAAATCCCCAGCCACCATTCTTGGTAACAATTGCAATGTCCAAATAATAACATGGCTGCAAGCTCTCTACACAGTCGAAAATTTTAAAGATATTAAAATTTATTAGAATAGAATTTTAAATACTTGTAATTAAATTACGGTATTTTTTTTTTAATTTTAAATTTATATAAAGATTATAAAGTACTTATTTATAAATTATTTATTTAAAACTAATTCCTGTTTGTTTTGGTCAAGTAGGTGTCTATATATAATTGTAGTTTAATCTAACACATTTTTGTGTATTTAGTTTTAAGCTAGTTCTATTATATACTAATATATATTTTTTGCCCAGGGTATTATAATTTTACTGCCGATACTTACCCTACAGATTAAAGTCTTCAAGAATACTCAATATGTTCTGACATGTAAATAACAAGAGGTATTCTATTTAATTAACATTTATGGTTTGTGTAAGCGCTGTGTCCCTGATGGCCCAGTTATGAAACGCCCAATAGGCAGAATGGTATTTACTCGGTTTATTTGGTTCACTCAGTTGACTGATGAATGCGTCGATGCCATATTTTAAGTTGAGTTTCGTTTCGCATTATATTAAAGTTTCGGACCACAGTTGAGCAAGGGCTGGCTGGTAAGTAGCAAGTAGCAAGTGAAATTGCTTGTAATGCATTACAAGGCTAAAAACTTTTATATTGCCTACTTTGAGGCGCCCGGTTTGTGTCACAGACTTTGGCCCGGCCTCGAGCTGTCTGTCTTGTGTCGCTTTACTTATTTTGCCTTGGCTTTGTCGCCAACTTGCCTGCATTTGCTGCTGCCTTCACATCGCCCCAGACCGACTGGTGCCTTGAGTTTGGGTTTTGGTTAGAGTTTAGTTTCTGTCAGATTATTGGCTGCTTTATGCCACTCGCACTCGTTTACGGAGTGACATCCCATGTCTGTCCGCCCTGTGGCGTTATCTTTCGATATGCAGCTCTTTTGAGGCCAGGCGGTCAACTTTGTCTTGATTATTTTTGCAAGCAATGCCGGACAAAGTTTTGCGAAACTCCAGTGAATTTAATATTGGTAATTATTTGTGAAGAATGCAAACGTCCAACTGTGTATTGCACCTGCTTTAATACTGCAATTTATTGGCTTTAAATCGATTGGGTATTAAGAACTGAATGGCTCTTTGTTGAACATCATATATATAGTCTAAATATTTAAGCACTAAATACTATTTTTAATAGTTATTTTGTATGAAACAATTTATCAATTTATGTTTATTATTTGTTTGAATGTTTTAATATTTTAAAATTTAAAATTGAATTACAAATTAAAATAGTAAAATTAAATTTAAACTTAAAGAAAGAATATGTGAAAAAATAAAGCGTTAATAAGTATGCGGCATTGATGTAAATTGTATTGAGAAGTTTATTTGTCATAATAATAATCTTGCGATCTCGTAAACCCAAAAATGTGACTTTTCACATGTTTTGGCAAACTCAAAATAAAACAGGAAGACACATTTAGAAATCTTGAAATTCTAAAACTCCATGTTTAATGTAGTAAATTTTTTTATTTGAAGCCCGTCACTTTTGCTGCCAGCAATTAATCAATAAAATTCTGTAAATTTTGAGAAGTTATGCGAGCTGCTATCCGCCTCGTTTCAGTTTGTTAATAAGTAAATTGAACCACCTTGGAAGAGCTTGAGCTATATTTATGCAAATTGCCAGCCAGTGTCTAATGGCAATATGCTCTCAACTCATCACCCAAAATTTCCACACAGTCTTTTGCATTTCAAATTCAGCCGACTAATTCGCATGCCACTTTTACTATAACAACCGCCACCACGCCCACTTGCCACTCTTCTCTATCTGGCAGGCCCAATTCCCAATTTCATACACTCAGTCACGCAACACTTGCGCGGCTTATTAACTAAACCAACATTACGCCGAAAAATACTTTTAAATGCTTGACGCATACGTGATGAGATGTAGGGCATATTACGCATACACCCTGGCAGCCAGCACTCATTATTCTTGCGCCGCATAATCCGCTGATTGCTCTGCTCATTTTTTATGCACTTTGGAAAAGTTTTTCGTATGGTGATATCTAATTTTGTTATTACAAATTGCGCTGTGGCAACCAGAATAAGAAAAAATAACAAAATTATAGCATCAGTTCGCAATAGCAGTTGCAGGGCTGCTTGTAGCGTTCTCTGCAAAACACATTATCGAAATGAATTTTTGGCTAAAACATCAGCAGCAGAATCAGCAGCAACAGCAGTCAAAACAACAAGCAAACAAATCTTAAACACTCGACGGAAGGGTGCCATAACATGCTCGTTCTCCTCTGGCACTTCGTGGCCCCTTCTCAGTTGTCATAAATACTAGAAATATGTTGTCTGACAGGCACACACTCACTGGCAGTGGTATATATGCATAAGTCTGTGGGTAGGCACACACATACACACAAATAAGACCTCAAAAAGGATTACACACATGCTGTACAAGTATTTTTCAGCTTCAATTTTAATGCGGTTAGCATAAAAAAACTTCAATATGGTTGAGCAAAGTTTCTGTTTATCGATATATACAAAAAGAAAAGTAGGCATATGTTCAAATACGATTTCGGTGGGCCTGATTTGTTATCAAGTATAAGGTTTTATTTGATTCCATCTTAAAGCAAGCACAAAATTGAGTATGGACTATCCCCCTTTCCAGATAAATAGAGTTTGCCAGCTCAGGTAGTCAGTGAGCGTGTTTCTCGTTGATAACAGAGTATCTTGCCGTCTGTAGCTTTAGTCGTGTGAATCTTAACTTTTATTCGCTGTTTTCACGTGGTTTTTAATTTCGTTTGTTGTTTTAATTTTTATTTAAGCTGATTTACTTTTCACATTTGTTTTTTTCTTTGTTAAGAAAATTGCGTTAAACGATTCCTGCGTTTGAAACGATGCACAATTTATTTTCTGGTTATTTATTTCAATGCTTAAATATTAATATAAAATTCATAGCGAAGGGCAATTAGAATTAAGAAATCAACAATTACAAATTATATCAATAAATGTTGTATTAAAAATTAAATCAAATTATTATCAATTAATTGCTTTATTAATATTTCGATAAACAAGCAAATACGAAAAGAAAGAAAATGAAGATTGTTTAACAATAAAATTGTGGGAATTATTAAATGCCGATTACAAAAATGTATAACTATACATTGAAAGAAAGAACAAAACATAGTTATTTTGAAATATAAGTCAAGTAAGTATTGCTGATAAATTTGCTGTTTTAATTTTGTGCTTCCATCATTTGGTCAACTAAACATTTAAGTTTTGTACAAATTGAGCAGCTAAGATCTTCCATCAAACACACTGACAGCTACAATACATGTGTATCTATTTGATGCTGCAATAGTTTAGGGTTAATTTTCCGCCTCAGCACAAGCGCCATTTCAAACTGTTGGACTACCTGAAACAAGTTGGGGACTTGCCACAAATACAACAGGAGCTGCCAATGTGTCTTTGTCTTCAAAATTGTGCAAGTATTCATGTGTTGTGTGTGTGTGTGTCTACACTGTACAAAAAATATTGACTTCAATGAAATAATAAATAAAATGTGTCCATGGGTGTTAATATTGAATTTTTGAATTTAAAGCACATGAGTTTATTTAAATTCTCTACTTTAACAAAAACTATACTCTTAAAAACACTTTGATGATAGTGAAGAAATTGTCAATCGAAATTTTCTTTAAATGTGCTTCCTTTAATTTTTTAAAAGTTTTCTTTGAAATACCTAGATCTTTTAATGTGCATGCATGTGTAATGCATTGTTGTTGTAATTGCTGCAATTTCAGATGTCTGTTTGTTTTGTTTGCCTGTATGTATTGTTACTGTTGCCCTTAAGCTAAAGACTTAATGCGCTTGCTGGGCCAACATGCGTTGCTTGAGTAAGAGGGAGAGAGAAGCAAAGATAGAGAGATAGAGAGGAAAGGCGGTATAGAGAGAAGTGTGGGAAGCAAGGTCCCATTCATACACACATACACACAAATTATACACAAAAAGCGAAAATAAAAGTTAAATCAGCGCCAGTTGTATGATGCGCTTGAAAGCAATCCTGCGAAAGTGGAAAAATGTTCATGTAAAAACTACCGCATATATATACATTTATATGTATGTGTGTTCGTCTGCTCTTTAGTATATAAAAGCACATTTTGCCAATATGTACATACAAATCTTTTGTCAGCCATTGCTCCCTGCCAACTTTGCAATTTGCTTGCTCTTCGCTTTGCTACGGGGGTTTTCAAATTATGCACTCCACACACACAAAGAACACCTCCTTAGAGGTGTGCTGGGATGTGTTGCTTTTGTGACTGTAAACTTTTATATGCAGCACACTCTGAAGTGCAAACAATGTCAACATGTAATTTTCTTGCACACAATTTGCTGGTTTAGTGCAAGGCCATTTTAAAACTTGAAAATCCCCCAACATAGTTTTTCTTTTTGCAAGTGTGGTAAAAACTTCAACACACATATACGGTTGGACTGATCTTCGAATCGAATTGCAGCATTATGTAACTAATACATACTCTATTAATTTAAGATTGACAACTCGATAAAGACTAAATATCACTTTACCGAAATATTGTTTTTACATTCGAATAATAAATTAGCAAAATGTATCTATATTTAATATTTGGTGTTAAAAAAATATAAAAATTGTGAAAAGGCCCTGTGTAAATTGTGTAGCTTATTTATATTAATTTAAATACAAATAACAACACAATTAATATATAAGCCGTTACTAAATTGCTAAAAAATTTTGTGTGAGTAGGTATATCATTTTTGGAGCCTTAATTTACAAAAAAAAAGGGTTTCCGATTTCATGTACCCCTTACGTCAATCATTGAGCACGTGCGTAAGCTCGACAGCCCCATCAATTTACATATAAATCGCCGCACGCGGAAAAATAAGGACAACCGAAATGTGTTTGAGAATGAGATGGAAGCACAGCAATCAATTGATTCATTTTCATTCCTTGAAATGCTGAACTTGAATGAATATTTCCAGCTGATTGAATATTTCAGTGGCTTTTGCCGAAAACGAAATACAAATACCAACAACTAAAAGTTAAGTCGTTGCGCAGCCCGAAAACGAAATCGAAAATAAACCGCAATTGAAATTGAATTGACAAGAAAGAAATGAAAAACTCACACAGCTAAAAAGAAAAGAGGGGGAAAAATATAAGTATGCCAGCGAAATGAATTTGATTAAAGAAAGATTTCGGAAAGTTTTCTGCATTTGTAAATTATAAAATTGCTTACGCATAAAATAAATGCGTTTATTTAATTTACGATGTTGTTTCAAACACTTTTAGCTACCGTTTTATATTTGAGGATTGCTTGACGCTTTCGCGTTGATAAAATTATTGTACGGAAACGTGATATATTGCACTTTTCTTGGATTTTATTTGACAACCTTTCGTGCGGTTTTCTGCGCAACTGCGACACTTCTCGTGAACTTCTCTGCGGTCAGTTCGCCCCGTCCTTCCTTCTCAGTTTGTTGGTGTTAAAGTTACAGAGTCCGTTTTTTTTTTTTTTTTTTTTTCTTTCAAGTCGGCTTAAACTGTCCCTTATCTACGTTATGGCCCTGTCAGCCGAACTGACATTCATTTAATAATCTTTGGAAAATTGCAACAAAACAAAGAGAAATTATTTTCGCGGTACTTTGAGGCAAGATTTGCAGTTGCAGCAAAAAGTTAAGCTAAAATAACCACTACATTTGTTGTAATGTCGCTGTTGTTTTATATTTTTAAATAAGAGTTGTGTGTGTAAATATATATATATATATATATATATATATAAATATAAATATAAATATATATAAATATATATATATATGAAAAGTTTTTGAGTAAAATAGTATAATTATATCTTATTTGCTTATTTAAAATCATTCCATAAAAATATGGCTCATTTTATGGGGATGAAATATAGCATGGCAGTCATTTCTCTGCTGAAAATCAAAAGTTTTTAAAAATCTTCAAAATGAACAAAAATGTAATTCAGCTTAACAATAAAAGGTTGGTTTCTCATTTGGGAATGATTTAAAATACTATTACAACCGGTAAGTTTCGATTGAAAAATCATGAAAGCCCGTAATATTATCAAAAATACATGTTAACCTTGTGAAACTCAACATGAGAACATTTCTTAAATGGTTTATTATAAATTATAATTTACAATGTTGCATCGACGTCCCGAAGATAATAATCAAGTAATTCGAAATTCAAGAATATAATCCAAACTAAAACAAAATCGTCATGCAAAAAGTTTAAAGTCTAAAAAATAACTTTTGGATTGTGTATTGAAAGAATGATGGGACGAAGCCAGAACTGGTTTATGTGGTGACAGAGGTCTCGTCAGTATGTAAGACGATCACCCAGCACATAATCTATTTCTAAATACACTTGTTTCGCCATTAACCACAGACGAAGCAATATTGTATAGAAGAAACATCGGATCGGAACCTATATCTTAGAATAAAGAATAAAATGGTGCTACCATACGGTACTGGTGCCATTGATTTATACATTCAAACAGGACAACAACCCCAAATACACCAGTAGAGTCTCTACAGAATCGTTCAAATTTAATGAAGCCAAGGCGATGAAATGGCAGTCTTCAGATCGCAGTCTTATTTTTACCGTAGTGAGACGTAAAATGTTCAGCTTTTGGAGTCTTTAAAGAGGTCTTAGACATCGATTTCACCAAATACTATACGAATAATAATAATACATCGCCACATAAAATGGAGTTTTTAGAAACATTATATAACCCCACGAAAAGCTACGAAAGCTTCACTACTATTATTTTAACTTATTTGTGAAAAATTAAAAGACTTTAATTTTTTTCCTTAACAATTTTATAGATGTTCAAATAACATAATCGTTGTTTTTTACTATACGTAAAGTATTGTTTTTTAAGACAACTATTATTTTGACCCCAACTTTATGTACATAAGCTCTACAATTTCATCAGTAATCCTACGAAAGTTCGTTTTATAGACTTTTAATAAACAAGCTTTGCAATAAAAAGGGAAATTCAAAAAATTTAATTGAAATACGTTAAAAATTTAAAAACAAGTCAAAATTCTTAAAATTGCCATAAGCGACGCAATAACCGTGCACCAATTCAATCCCAATGGCCACATCATCCATCAACTTCAGAAGCAAAAACCCATGCATAAGCGAATTTCAATGCATGCCGTCAGAGGGACTGCTAAATTTTTGGGGGAGTCTTATCTAAAACGTGGCGTACTGGAAAAGTGCTCCAGAAAAACAGGCAGCGCTCAAAGTGAAATCAGCTTAACGAGATTGCACACACATTGACAGATACACACACATACTGACACTATCAATCAAAATGAGGATATTACCACCAAAAACTCGCTGACCAAATGTTCAAAATATTCGAATTGAGCGCACTTAAGCCCATTTTGTGACGAGATATTGCAACAAAATTGAATCATCTTTGAGCAAGTGTGTAGGCCAGCGAGATATTGTGTGTGCTGAGTATGTGACACATTCAGTTAAAAATTAGTTAGCCCGCCTGACATTATATGGTGTCATTAAACGCTCATTTCACTCCACACAAATCGACATGGACTTACCAAAGACACATCCACAATTTGGACTTAATGTAATATAAGGGAGGCACGGGAAAATGTGACACTGATATAGTCGAAAGAATCTGACTAGCGCTACTATCTATCACTAAAAACGCGTACCTTACCACTATCACTAAAAAACGCGTAGTTTATCTTGCTGATCGTCAGACATTACCAAAACTGCCGATTTTTGTCAGTCTGGCAGTACATAATTGGAAGAGAAAATAGTTGTACATACATGAATATGTGGTCGGTGCCTCATTTAACACGCATCAAACTACAACTGTTTTTTGAAAATTTTTCAATCAGCTTTCCAGCAGTCGGCGCCCAGAGCGACTAATTTGAGCCCAGTTAAGAGAACCTCCGAGCGACAGGCTTATGACCATCAGAACAAATGTTTTCCAAACTGGTTTCATCTTCTTTATAGTTTTTCTCTGTTATCGATGAGAAAAAACGTCGCCAAAGCGGCAGGGACAAACCAAATGAAAACGAGAAAAGAAAATCAACAGATAAAAGAAAAATGAAAAAGAAAAGTTGTTTGCCGTAAAAGTCGGCCAATTGTCGGTCCATTGCTGTTTGCAGTTGTCTTTTTTATCTGCTTGGCTCCAACGTTAGTCAAACGCTTGGCCATATTCAATTTCTTTACTCGCAGCAGCAAATAGCGAAAGTCGTTTTCGGCTCGTTTCTAATGTCGGTCAAATGTGCAGCTGCTTGGTTCAAGCATAAATGGGCTGGGCAAAAATAATGGTCCGATTTGCCCGGCAACATGGCAACAAGCTGCAAGAGCCAATTCTGAGGGAAAAGATTTGTTTTTGGTCAGCTCCGTTGCCTTTTTGATAAATGGTTTGACTTGTATCATTTATGGTTTGGATTGAGTACCTTGATTTAGATTAATGCCAAGTTATTAAAATACTTTTCATTCTTAAACAGTTTTAATTTAATGAAAAAAAAAACTATTAATTAATTGTTTCCAATTAGTTTACTTCAACATTCCAACTAATAAATCAATATATTAAAAAAATGTCATTAACTTCAAAAAGCACTCGCACTTCAATTCTTTATTTTTTTTATTATTAATTATTATTGCATAATATTTCCATAACACATATTTATCGACAATTCTGTTAATTACAATAGGTTTCTGCTCTTGCAAAGAGTATTAAAATTATAATTTTGAGTCGTAATAAACTATTGTTGCGTCTTTATTATTATATTTGTCTCTTTATTTAGCAACTGATGAATCTTTGTGAAGTGCCAGAAGTAGTTGTTGTCTCTTATTTTCAAGCATTTTTAGAAGCTTTTTCGAAAGTTTTCAGTTTTTTGCGCATTTTGTGTAATTAAAGTTCTCACTCATCACATATGCTGTTGAAAATCCTTGCTCATATACATTTGTATTTATTGCCGACACATTGTGTATTTGTATCTATAGTTGTACATTGTATCTGTGTTGACCGCAGCTTTTCTGACTTTATTTTCATTTAACTATCGATTTTTGCGGTTTTTTGAACGCAATTAACATTCTCTTCCTCTTGGTGGCTGCTATGGTTTCAATATATCCTGATGATTGTTGTATTTTTTGTGGTTGTAGCTGTTGGTGTTGTGAATGCTGCTCTACCTAGGAGTTTTCCTAATGATTTTTGCCTGCTCACTTAATTTATTGCCAGCTGTCGGTGTCTGCCAATTTTTCATTTGAATTTAATTTGATAATCCTAAAATCGATAACTTCGCGTAGTTCTTAAATCTGTTGCCTAGTCGAGGAGCTGTTTGATTGTTGTGAATATTTGTGGCAGTCGGGTTGGTCGTTTATTTGCGATCCAGCTGTCATTTAATATGAATTTGTGGGTATAAAAATCGTTTTAATATCAATTCTCAAAAATTACATGAGTCTTGGCATACAGCAATTTTAATTATTTAATTTCAACTAAAGTAACTCGACATAAAAAGCATACAATAAGTAAAAAAGATATTAAATTAAATTAAAAATAAAATATAATATTAAATTTAAATTAAAACAAGAGAGAACGTTACAGTTGGGCGGAACAGACTGCGGAATACGTTGATACTATAAGTAATACCAGTTGATAACAGGTAGCAAAGAGTAGGGTGGGTGTAGTCAAGAAATACCGTCCAAGAAATCTTCCTTCCAAGTTTGGTAACTGTAACTCTTAAATTAGGGGAGATTTAGGTTTTTATCGTTTTTGTAGGCGAAAGTGGACGTGGTCGAACATTTTTTCCGGAGTTTTGGAGGGTGGTACTAGCAATATAATTTTCAAATTGTGGGAGATATATTGTTTTATCGATTCACACTAAGAGGTGTTTCGGTTTGAGTAGGCGGAGTGGGCGTGGCCATCCAATTTTCTTTATCGATCTCTTAGGGAACTTACCAGTAACATACTTTCAAAATATGCGCATTTCAGATTTCTAAGGCCGAAGTTCCTGGGGCAGCGGATGTGGGCGTGGTCTAAAAATGTATATGCCGAGCTTTGAAGGAGGTTACCAGTAAGTTACCTTCTAAGTTTGGTGAAACCTTAGAATTCTGGGAGATTTGCGTATTTATACAGTTCCCGAAATATCGGCTTTGTCGATTATGGGCGCAGGTGTGGTAGTGGCCGTAACATACCTCCAGATTTGACGGCTCTAACTCAAAAACTGCGGAAAGCATAACCATTTAAATGGGGCAGGGGGCCTGGAAGGCTGGGTGATCTTTGGAGAACATTGCACAAAACGAATATACTATATTGGCTACGGTATCGAAGTATACAATTAGGAAATATTTGTAAAATGAAGAAATACCAATCGGACCAAAAAAAATATATATATATAGTATAATTAGTAAAGCTCAACAGCAAATCTATACGAAAATGTTATTCACGAAATAAGATGTTTAAAATTAAACTCTTGATAGAAATATAGGAGTTTGAATCCATTACAAGATAAGGTTAAGTTAGGTTAGACGGTTTCCGACCTAGGTCGCCAGCCTTAGGCCATTTTCGGCCCGTTTTTTGGCATGTCTTTTGCAATCGAGTGAGTATGAATCATGGGTAAACCAGCCAGTTGCATTTGTGAATTATGCAATTCTGATTGGTGCTATATTCTCTAACTGTGTTTGACTTGATAGGAAGTGACTTTATTATTATTATTATTATTATTATTGAGGGAGAAGCTGCACCGCGACCTATTTGATCTATTGTGCCCGCTTCTGAGCCCATAGCTCTTCCATCAGCCCCAACTCCCTTACAAACGCGAGGATCTTTGTTGGGTTGAGGTCTACTATGTCTTTGCAATTCAAAACATGCGCCCCTAGGATGCTGCTTCTTCTTCTAATTAAGGCGACACATTCTGCCAAGATGTGCATCGAGGATTCCTCCTCTCTTTCACAAAACCTGCAGAGATCGCTACTATATATACCCAATTTTGTCAGGTGACTCCTTAGTCTACAGTGTCCTGTCAATAGACCGGTAAGTATCCTAGGCTGTTCTTTCCCATAGTTATAATCTGTTTAAAACGTACAAGATTATAACCACCAAGGAGACATCTGGCTTGTCGGAGTCCTACTGCCTCTGACCAGATACGATGCCGTCTCGGTCTCTCCTCGTTTCTAAGTTCCAGTCGTATAGTGTGTCTCCCTAAGCCACAATACGGTTCGGGTCCTGTTAGGGGCCTTCCTGCCCCCATTCTTGCTTGCTTATCAGCCGCCTCGTTTCCCGCTATGTCCCTGTGACCCGAAACCCAACGTAGGGTGTGCCTGTTGTAAATCCCGAGCAGGTTTAGTTTTGAACGAACTTCATGGAATACCTTCGATGTTATCTTAGTCCCCATTAAAGCTTTCAATGCTCCTTGACTGTCGGATAGGATGGATATATCCGTGTTCCGATAGTTACGTTCTATGTTGAAGTCCGCACATCTCCCTATCGCACACACCTCAGCCTGAAATATGCTGGTATGTGCTCCCAGGGATTCATGGTAGAATACCCGAGGACCCACCACTCCAAGGCCAGTGCCCTGATTCGTGAGTGATCCATCGGTATACCATTTTATGGTGTGCGGTTTCATGGGATGGACCTCGTCCAGAGTTGTCCATTCCGTTTTACTGCTCATACGAACTGTGAAATTTCGCTCGAATATGTATTCGGCTACCATTTCGTCCCTAGGTTGCATCAGCAGGGGCAGTTCGTTTGAGAGGACTTGGGCATCTTTATGGCTTAGGATATGTTTGCCCCCAACTCCTTCTGCTGATATCCTTAGAAGTGTGGCTTTCTGCTTGAGCCTTATGACATGGTGGAGTGGTGTGAGCTCCATTAAGGCTTCAAGGGCCATTGCTGGGCAGGTGCGCATAGCTCCTGTCATACATACACAGGCCATTCTTTGCCACTTTTGTAGTTGTTTCTTCACGGTGATCATCCGCGCCCTGTCACCCCATGCTACCACCCCATAGGTTAACATGAGTCTTACTAGCATCAGCTATAGCCATCTTAATATCTTTGGTGATGTACCGCATGATTTACCTGCAATACTAAGGCATGTATAAAGCGCCCTGGAGCACTTAAATATCGTGTTTTGCACATGGGTGCCAAAGTTAAGCCTGCTATCGAATGTGACTCCCAGGTATTTGACCTCCCTACTCGTTCTTAGTAGGGTCCCTGAGAGCCATATTTGTCTCATCCTTTGTAACTTATGTCGTCTGGTAAAGGGGACGATGACTGTTTTCGTAGGGTTTAGGTTGAGTCCAACCTCCAGACACCAGTCATACGTTATCCTTAGCCCAGACTGGGCTATGTCACAGAGTGATTCTTCAAATTTGCCTCGCGCTATGATAACAATGTCATCGGCATAATCTTGACATTGAATACCACTGTTAGCAAGTCTGTTTGGTAGTTCGTCTACTAACAAACTCCAGAGTAGCGGAGACAACACCCCTCCTTGGGGACAGCCTTTAGTGGTTAGGACTGTTACAGTGCTATCATGTAGTGATGTCGTGGCTTGTCTGGACCGTAGCAGTGCGAGTATCCATCTGCTGGTAGTATGGTCCAGGCCTCTTCTCTCGAGGGTAGCATTGATTGCATCTAAGAAGGCGCACAGTGCTACTTCCTTATCAACAATTGCCGCACTCAAAGACCTGCCTACTCTGTATGCATGCTGCGTTGGGTGCAGCGGCCTTTGCTTAAGCAGAGTGCTTCTGATTTTGTAGTCCACCAGCTTTTCCAACGTTTTCAGTAAGAACGATGTTCAGCTGATGGGTCTGAAAGACTTTGGGCTGGTAATGTCTTTCTTCCCTGCCTTGGGAATGAAGACTACCCTAGCTCTTCTCCATGCGCCCGGTATGTATCCGAGGGCTAGGCTACTTACTAAGGCTTTCCTAATACGGGAGAGGAGTATTTCCTGTCCTGTTTGAAGGAAGGCTGGCGATATACCGTCCGTTCCAGGGGACTTATAGGGCTGGAATGTTCCAATTGCCCAATTAAGTCTCTCCCTTGAGACTGTCGACTTGGCGCATGCCCAGTCGTCAGTTGACGGCCTGTATCTACTTTCACTTTCGATAGCCTCTTCCTACAGGGGTGTGCTTCCTGGGAAGTGTATCTCGAAAAGTAGTTCTAATTTCTGCAAATTACTGCTCGTAAAGGAGTTATCCACACGCTTCCGTGCTAAGTTCGCATAAGGCGTTCGTTTCGCCAGTGCTCTATGGAGCCTGGCGCCTTCGCTTGTGCTAACTATGCTTTCGCAGAAGTTTCTGTCTTATCTCCTTATTGTAGGAGGTCAGGCTTTCCGTCTCTCTTTGCTTTATTGAAGAGGCGACGTGTGGTCACGCGCAGCCTTTCTAGGCTGTCGTTCCACCATGGTGCATCTTTTTCAATGTACTTTTTCCCTACCGGGCAGTTATCCCCAAATGCCTTAGTTATGCATTTATTGAGGTCCCCAATAGTCCTGTCCAGCTCTAGGGGCCTTCTGGGTATATCAGATAGCCCGCTGGCTAGGGAAAGACCTAGGGTCGAGTTGTGGCCTTCCCAGTTGGTTTTCCTGGGGTTGCGTCTTGGTGTGCTACTATCCGTATTTAATTTTAAATTAAATAGGATAGTCCTGTGATCAGACATGGATTCCTCTTGGGAAACATGCCAGTCCCTAAGGTGAGGCTTTAGGGACCGACTGATCAGGGTGATATCTAGCACCTCTTCCCTGATCCTGGTGACAAATGTCGGTGCAGATCCGACATTACCTAGTTCTTGATTATATATAAAAATAAAATCAGTTAGGCACTCACCCCTTAGATTGATGTCACTGCTGCCCCATATAGTGTGGTGCGCATTGGCATCGCATCCGATGACCACCGGCATCTTCTCTTTCCTGCAATACTCCACCAGCTTCTCAATCTCTGGTGGTGGGCAGGGTGCATCCCCTGCGAAGTATGCGGATACGATAACCATAGAGACCGCGCAGCCCTTGGTGTACACCAGTATGGGAACGCAGTCTCTAGTCAGGAATTCTGAAAGGATAGTAAAGTTAATACTTTTCCTTACCATGATACAGGCTCTGGGTGCTGGATCTCTCCGATCCCAGATTACCTTTGAGTCGGCTGTGAACAGGCCCTTGATGCCGTTGTTCACCCACGGCTCCTGTACCAGGGCCAGCCCAAGGTGTTCGTTGGTAAACATCCTTGCTAAGACCGCCGGGGTTGCCTTAGCTCGGTGGATGTTTACCTGAGCCAGCCTTGTATTGATGCCCCTTGACATCTACTTCTGGGTAGGCTCCGGCTGACACGGTGAATGGGGCCCGGAGCCGTCCCCGTCACCGCTGCTCGCCATAGCGGCTCCTCTTCCAGGTCCTGCGAGGAAATGGGGATGCCGTCGTCCCCCAGCATCTTCTCCTGGCAGAGCGTCACATCTGCCAGTTCTTCGTCGTCAGTAAGGTCCTTCGACGGGTCGGTGGCCTGCGCAGTCGGACTGCCCTGCTCCGGGGCAGGAGTGTCCGATGTGGTGATGTTGCCCACTGAGACATTCTCCTTGCCCGTTGGAGCAGGTTGGGGCTTTTCTCCAGTCTTCTTCGTCTTCAGTCCACTTACGGGGATGGTCCCACAATTATGCTCCTGGATAGCTCATCTATCCCGATCACCAGGAGGGCTCCTCGTCCCTCGTTCCGCCTGGAGATCACCTTCCAGGTGTCGATCTCGATCCTGTTCTGGTTCCTCAGCAGAACCAACAGAGATTCGGTAGACCGATCTGCACTTCTGAGCATTCAATTACCAGGAATCCAACCAAGTGACTTTATAGTATGGCGCACCTTTTCCTCGCCAGTGCTGGGCAGAACTAGAGGAGAAGTTCCGGAATTCTATCTCCTCTTCCTGTCTGCAGCTTCTGCAGAAAGCAATAAAGGGTGCTTGGAGCCTATTGGCGTGAATAACCGCTAACCAGTGAGCAGTTATTGCGCGAATTGCTATAGAACAATTTGTGCGACTAAGACTACACAGTTCTCTATAGCGTTGATTATTTTAATTGAGCGTGCTATTCGACCACAGTTGGCATTTAGCCATTTGTCATTTGATCTGTGCCTATTATTTTCTCTGATTTTAAACTTTCAGATAGATAGAGTCATACTTATGCCTACCTTATCCGAGTTGAGAGGTAATAGCGTGCATTTTCTAGCTGGCTCATCAGTATTTCAATGGCCAGGCACCCAAATTAGGCTAATAAGATGCTGATTTGCCATCTCATGTAGAGATTTGCGACAGATTGTTACGGATATCGATTTTGACGACATAGCGCTTAGATTTGATCGCCGCTTAGCTATCAATATAAATATTTACGTTACGAGAACTAATTTTGGACCTCATTAGGCAAATAAGTTCTGTTAGTTCTTTTATGGCTAGTACTTATGCCTGGAAAACACTACAGTGTTTTGGAGGACTGAAGGATAGTCACCAACGCGATTTTCAGGCTTTGAACCGTCTGTGCAGAATGCTACGGTTGCCAGCGGTCCTTGCGTTGCTTTAGTTCATTCCTCTCTATGTATTGAGTTGTACTATTGGCACACAGTAGTCCGTTTTTGTGGTAATCATTGTATTTCCCACTTGAATAGAGGCATGGCTCAACTTCTGAGTAATCCATACTGTATTCTCTCAGGCTTATGGTTGAGAGTATTGTCTGTTCAACGATTTCTAGCTTCACACATAGAATATCTAAAATGGCGTCTAGTGTCTCATTTGGTGAGGCGTGAAGCGACCCTGAGCTGCATAGTTCAGCCATATGTTGAACCTTATTAAGCTGTTCCTGAATGGTTTGTCTTTTCAGACAAGGCCTCCACACTATAACCCTACATAAGAGGATGGGTCATACCCCAATTAAGTCCAATACTTTCTTGCATGTATATAAAGCGACTGTTGCTTTCTTAACCCGTAGCTCGTTATTGAGAGTCCAGTCTAATTTCCTGTCCAGTGTCAGCGCTAAGAAGTTGGGTTAGTGTTATTTAGATGAGGGGACTAGAGAGGGAATTACAGGATAAAGTCAATTATAATCATTGCAGATTAGTCGAAACACGGTTCATGCAAAGAATAATTATTAGTACAGCGATTAAGAGAAAGTCGGAAGAAGTAACGAGACAGTCTTTAGAAAAATTGGCACATATTTAATTGAAACAACTTGTACACTATTAATGTATTTTGAAAATTTAATAAAAGTAAATCGAAACAATGAATAATTTCGTAACATCATAATTCGTAAAATATAATATCATTGATAATTCCAATACCTATCGGCTTTGGTGCGAAAATTAAATTCATCGTTTCAATCTAAAATTTATATTTGAATATTAGCAATTATATGTACTGTATTAATATTTAACTTTAATTGACATTATTATATACTCACAACATAAAAAAAATTAAAATCCGGTAGCTCTAAGTACTCATTAGAATAAATAATCATTATACTCCTTTTTAATTTTTAATGGTTTCAGGGTTTAAAATCTCTAAAAAATAACTAGGCTACAAGAATCATTTAACAAACATCGTCATTTAAAAATAAATCTTGGGAAACCAATTTCAAGCCCACAATCCAAACTGAAATCGGCTAGCCGCAATTTCAAATTAATTGAAGGCCGGAAATTGAAAGGCAACGTCTGGATGCTGCAACCCCAGCCCACACATTTTAAAAATACACGAGCCCAGTTTCAGTAGCGTAACACTGAACAAGAACAATAACAACAACGGCAGCAGCAATAACAACAATATCACAACAACAGCAACAGATGCAATCTGGAAAAACCTCATGTTGCTGCATTTCATTGCCATTTGAGTTGATGTTTCGTGCGCTTCGTTTGCTGATTCTCTTAATACTTTTAACGTTTCATAGCATTTAATGGATGCAAAGTGGGCCAACGGCCGCCGGCTCCTCCCCAGCACACAAGCTACTCCCCCTTTGTCGCTACTGGCTCTTACGGCACTTGTGTCTCTCTGTGTGTGTTTTGCCGCCTCTGTGTATGCAATGCATTCTCTTGTAATGCATTTTACTTTTCCTCGTTCGGGGCATGGCCTGTCGAACTTGAAGTGCAAGTGTAAAAGTGCCAAAGTGAAACTTGTGCATGGCGCAAACATATTTATTTTGACAGATGGACTGGAAACCGAGCCAGAAATGGCAGACGACACAGAACGTACACATTCATGCTTATTTCTACGTTGCCAGCAGCTTGTGCAACATTTTTAATGCATTAACAAATACTCACACACACATAAACATACACAAGCACACACTCACACACATACTTTCTCATAAATGCATTACTTGTGTGCAATTGGGTTCTGTCAGTCGGAATTTCGCTCGTTGTTTGGCTTAAGTTTGGGGCGTGGACGATTGCCTAATGGAGTGTTATGCCCAGTTATGCACGCAAACATACATACATAAACACATACATACCTACTTCATATACGTGACTGTGACAATAACCAAAGTGAAAGCATATGAAATACTGATTGGTATAGAAAAATGTATCAAAATTAAATGCAACCAAACGGAACAAACTATGATAATAATATATCAGATGGCCAAAATAGAGCGATATTCTCAGGTTTTTCTGTTTTCTATCTAATCGTTCGTCTGTGTGCCTCTTTATGATAACACTTATACCATTTAATTAAAATAATGCAATTAGTACCCTTATTCCACTATGTCCATCATTTTTTACATTCACATTTTTTATTATGAGAACTCAAACAAATTTATCTCAATACCCAGAATATAGGACTTAAAAATAATATCAGAGATGTTCATATAATAAATCCATATCTTAACTGAAAGATTATAAAGCTCTTTATATATTTTATAAATTATTAAATTTTTTATAAAGTTCTGTATTATTACATATTATTTTTAGGTTCATTTGAAATATGATAACTAATGAATTAAAATTGCTTTCGATTACTTTACAGGTCGTGAGCGACTCAACGAATACATATCCCACTATGAAACACTCAACTATGATCATGAGCTCATTAAAGCTAGTCACAGTAGAGCCCGACGATCGGTGACCAAAGATCATTTTGTACATTTAAAGTTTGCGGCACATGGAAGAGACTTCCATCTTAGATTAAAACGTGATTTAAATACATTTAGTGATAAGTTAGACGTGAGTATTTATTAATTTCATTCAACTTAATATGCATATTAAAATATGAATATATAACTTTGCAGTCTTATGATAGCAACGGCCCCATTGATGTCTCAACGGATCATATCTATGAGGGCGAAGTGATAGGGGATCGTAATAGTTATGTATTTGGTTCCATACACAATGGGGTTTTCGAGGGTAAAATTATAACGGAACGTGATGCCTATTATGTTGAACATGCCAAACATTATTTTCCCACAAATCGCACGACGACAACGACCACCGCGACAACAACGTCCACGACGATAACGGGGTCCACCAACACAAAGGATACACAAAGCAACAACTACCACAACAAAACTGCCATTGGTAATAAAACACAAAAGTTCATAAATAAAAATGGTGCAAGCACATCCACAACAACAACATCTAGAACCACATTCGGAACGTATTCGAGCACTTTCGAGCAGTCAGAGTTGTCTACGACTGTGCTTCCCAAAACGGATGAGAGCTCTGCCGCCGCACAGGACGAACTTGATTTTCACTCCATTATCTATAAGGAGTCGCATGTTGAGGATGCCTACGAGAATGTACGCGAAGGTAAGTAAATCCCAAGTCACAAAGCAACTTCCAAAAGTACAAAATTTGCACGTTTATTATAGAGAACAGAGAAAAGCAGAGCAAACAAATATGTAAGATTTATTTATTCTGGCGCCAATTGAAGTCAACCTTCAAAATGTTTGACAACATTTCACTTCAGTTTTGACACTTGAGTTGTATTTGCTATAAGTGCTTTTGGTTGTTAATCATTTTTGGTTATTCATCGTGTTCCGGCAAATCCATAACTTGTCAAATTTTCATAGCGTTGGGGTGTAAGTGTAAATTACGTATTGTAGATTGCATTTGTTAGTCCTTAAAAAGGTATTTGACATTTGACAACACTAACTCTAAAATGGTTGTATGTGGTTGTCTCAATGCAATGCTTTATACACTGAACAAATTGGAGAAGAAGAAACATTTTTTTTAAATAGAAAAGCTTTTTATTCTATTTTTCAGATATGTACTTCTTATTAATAAAAACCATTTCTGAATTGTGGGAATTTTGTTAAAATTGAAATTTTCAGAAAATAAAATTCCCATTTCCTAAGTATTTATAGATTTTTATAATATTTATTAAGCCTAACATTAAAGTCAGCTTAACCAGTTTTAACATGGTTGATTATAGTTTTTTATATAGTTAATTATACATAATGTGCTTTATAACAGGGAATATGACTTTTTTTTAAACTTTATCTTTGTGAATAAAAGGAATTCCTTGTACAAAGTCTGTTATTTGTTTTCAAGCTCTTATGAAAACTTGGCAACGTTGCAATTTACATATCCTGCCACACTGCTGGGAAATTGTCAGCTGCAACAAAAATCTCTTGCCAGTTGAATGGTCAGTTTTGTATGCAACTCAGCAAGAAAGTGAGCCACAGATGACTCACAGACACAGAAGCGCCACAATGCGGCAACAATGACACTGGCAATGAAAGTTGCAGCAGCATGTGCGCATTGTGAATGCAACATTGTTGTTGGCTTTATTGTGCAAGCGGTAACAACGACAAAATCAGCTACCGACTATAACAAAAGACGTACCAGTCTTACAAAAAAAAAATATAAATAAATACTTAAAAAAACACAGTTGCTGCTGCTGAAAACTGGCTGCCGACAACAGCAACTAGATAAACAAATCAAAACTTACTTTAGGTTGCCAAAGATTAAATACACTTAAACCTCGTTTTCAAATTATTATCAAATTATTTTTTTTTTTAATTTATCCTGACAAAAATTAAGTAAATTCCCATTGGGTGCTTAAGATATGTTGTGAAAACAAAATTATTGATTCAGCTATGTGATATATATATATATATATATATTTTAGAAGCAATCAGATGTTGAAAACCGATTTGACATAAATTTATTGTTTGCAACCAAAATACTTATATTTATATTGCACACTTATCAAAGATATCTTCAAAAATTACAGGCCAAATTGCAAACCAAACAAACAGCTGTGATTACATTAATACGACTTTTGATATTGATCAATATTATATTTTACAATTAAAGGGATAGCCCTTCGCTATTTTTAATGGGTGTTGTGTATACAAAGCTGTAGGGGATGCCATTATGACTTGTTGCAAAGCTTGCATGCAATTTGACGAATAGACAACAACAACAACAACAATAACAACAGGCGATAATAGTTGCTCGTGCATTTGACAAAATTATGTATGTGTGTGTGAGTGTGTATGTGAATTTGGAGGTTTGTCGTGTGTACATTCGGGTATAATCATTTTAATGAGCTTACACAAAAGCCACTTACATTTTAGTCGGTCTTAAATTGTTGTTAGTTAGGCGACATTTGTTGCTGTTTGTTGCATTTGATAGATGCGCTTTACAATGATTCCGACTGATTGCTTGGCTTCATTCTCTCTCTCCCTCTATGTAAAGTGTGTGAAAATGTATGTGTGTGTGTGTGTGACAATTTTAGCGTGAGAGAAATTTTTGCAATTAATTAGCTTCGTTTAGAGTGCATTTATTTAGCAAAATTTGTGTTTAGACAATAGCTTGAAACCCAATGTCGAATCATTTGGTATGCTAAACAAGCTAATTAAAAGACTTATTGTGGCAGTTACATTTTTTGATTTAATGAATGAGACGAATCGAGACCTAAAAGCTCTTTTCGCGTAATGCATTTGTGCACGTAATTGCCAATTATAGAAGTGCTGCAACAGCGCCTAATGGACTGTTGCAACTGAATATTATAAAATATAACTATATTGGAAGCCAATGTATTTAGTCAACTACTGATTTAAGAACAATATTGGGTTTTCTTTAGATTTTTGGCTCCATTAACTTTTATTAAAGTATGGTAAAGGCCTTAAAAAATGTATAGTAAATCAATAGTCGTAGAGTTTCATTCTTGTGACTTGTTGTATAGCATTTAAAGTTATTTACTAATAACCGGTATTAAGCATCTGTTCCCCAGCTTTTTAATAATGTTGATTTCAGCGCAAGCCGCAAATGAAATGCACCAATAAATAATATCCCCAAATAAACTTACATTGTCTGCACTTTTCAACTTTGTGCCATATATGTAATGTGGGGGTTTCACTTTAAAGGTTTCTAATTTATTATCAAAAAACTTGTGCCTTGCACTGAAGCAGCAGGCAAAGGAGTGCAACTAGAGTAAACCCCAAGTACGTAAGAAAGTTCATAAAACTTGGCCAAAGAGCAGAACATAAAGTTCGATTAGTGCAAAGTGCCTTGTTGCCATGCTTCACTTGTTGACACAGACCAAAAGAAAACGCAACTTTTTGCCCCCGTAACTCTTTTCCTCAGCTTTTAGTTCCTTTTATGGCTTAATTGCTGCCCAGCCATTCCAGCAGCGTCTTAAACTGTCTAACTTTATTAGCTACTCTCGGCAGGCACGCACGCAACGCTGAATGAAAAAAATACAGGTGTGCTATAATTGAGAGTTAACCTGACTGATAGATACCATGCACAGAAAATAAACAGTGATATAATAAATTGTGTAAAAAGTTCTTGAATTGAGCACATTAACGAAGTTCAATGCCGTAGTCAATGGTTAATGGTAGGAATACCTTCATCAGTAAGGAACAGAAGAATACATATACAGTTGACTTTAACATAAAATATTTCATGGACATGCATAACTAATTCAGTGTCAAACAAGAAGCTACAAACCACTTGTCTGAAATATTGCACACGTCAATTCAGTAGTTTGAATAACTCTCATCTCGTCCTGTGACTGTACCTTTCCTAGATGACCACCCTTAACACTCGAATCATTCAAAAATCTTTGATACAATAAGGGTTAGGTTAGATTGGACGGTTGCCGACCCAACATTCTGTTCAACGTTACACCTTGTAATCAATTAATCAATAATTTCAATTCTTTAAAATTTTAGTAATTCACTTAGCATCAGCTCAAATAAGCGAATTTATTTTCACACTGTAAATAACAGCTATTAATTGTCAGCCCAAAAAAGAAACGCCTAGATACACAGTTTTCGAGAAAAAAGCCACTTATAGTAAAAAAAAACAATCGAGAAGAAAACTACAATTTTTTATGAATTTTTTTAAAGTCTAGATTATATATAGAATCAAAGTTATCTCTCTTTCTACACGTTAAACACTTTGCAGCAAATTGTAATACCCACATCAAGCGGTATAAAATGATGAAAACTTTGTTGAACGTGTTAACTCTTTCACACTTATCAAAAATGTGCAGTCTGCTTCAATTTGCAGTCCTGACCCCTCCCTTACTGCCATTTAGTAGCATATTAAAGGTGACGCCTGAAATGAGCAGCTGCTCTCAGAGGGGCCGACTGAATGGACCCTCATTTTGAATACATTGCCGGTAGTGTGCTGAATGCGTGTGAGTATGCTAAAATCAACCAAGCGAGGACACGCATGTTGCCACGCCCCGAACTTGGCGCTACAGGACTTGGGCATTCTTTTTCTCTGGCTTGACACACTGCCAGTCAGTCAGTTGGCAAGTAGCGAAGCGTGTACAAGACTAACCCCACTCATTCACTAGAGGTTGAAGCACACACGCACACACATAATTCACACAGTGACTCCATTACGCGACGGCAGACTGCACTTGCCAGTTGAATGCTGCTTGGAAATCACAATTTATACGCATTGTTGTAATTGTTGTTGTATATATATATATTTATATATATAAATATTTATATATATAAATATATATATATATATATATATATATTTTTTTTTTGTACAGCCAAACAGAATGCAGCTCAAGTGGCAACATTTTTCCCTCCTTTTTTTTATTTTTATTTTTTTTGTCACTTTGTGTGGCCGCGTTGCAGTCGCCCCAAAGACGCGTTGGTCTCCCTTGGTTATTACACGAGTGCATTGGCCGCAGTAGCTTTATGCAGTTTTCTGCAGCAACCATTAATGCAATACGTCGCATTTTATTTATGACACTTTGTTTTATTGTACTTCTTTAACACCGTGAATGGTTATTTATATAAAGAGGCTCTTGACAAAACACTCTCATGTGCAACTGCGCAACTATTTTGCGTACAAAGGTCAGCAGTCGAGTAGCAAGACTTCGAAATGGACAAGTTAATAGATAAGATCAACCGATTATATCAATTTCTTTAGAGTGAAATATGTTATTATTATTATTATTATTATTATTATTATTATTATTATTATTATTGGGGAATCTGCACCGCGACCTATTTGATCTATTGTGCCCCCTTCTGAGCTTATAGCTCCTCCATCAGCCCCAACTCCAGCACAAACGTGAGGATCTTTGTTGGTTTGAGGTCTTCTATGTCTTTGCAATCTAAGACATGCGCCCCTAGGATGCTGCTTCTTCTTCTAGCTAAGGCGACACATTCTGCCAGGTTGTGCATCGAGGATTCCTCCTCTCTTTCACAAAACCTGCAGAGATCGCTACTGTATATACCCAATTTTTTCAGGTGACTCCTTAGTCTGCAGTATCCTATGGCTGTTCTTTCCCATGGTTATAATCTGTTTAAATCGAACAAGATTATAACCACCTAGGAGACATCTGGTCTGGACCGCCGAGGCGGCCTTAGCACGGTGGATGTTTACCTGAGCCAGCCCTGTGCCGGTGACTCTGGCCATCTATTGCTGAGGAGGCTCCAGCTGACACGGTGATTGGGGCCAGGAGTTGCCCCTGTCACCGCTGCACCGTCATTTCGACGTCAGCTGCTGCTGCATCCAGCAGCTGCTCCGACAGCTCCTGTGAGGACATGGGGATATCTTCATCTCCCAGTATATCCATTTGGCAGAGCGTTTTGTCCGCCAACTCGTCATCTTCTACGAGGTCCTCCATCGAGTCGGTGGGTCGCGCAGTGCAACTGCTCTGAACTGCGGCAGGAGTGTCTTCTGTGGTTGTGGTGTCCACGTTGACAGCCACCCTGCCGCTTGGCTCAGACTGAGGCTTAGCTCCACAATGATATCCTTGGATAGTTCGTCTATCCCGATGACCAGGAGGGCTCCTCCGCCCTCGTTCCTCCTGGAAATCACCTTCCATGTGTCGGTCTCGATCCTGTTCTGGTTCCTCAGCAGAACCAACAGGGATTCGGTCGACCGATCCACACTACTGGGGCAAAACAGCGTGATGCAGGGGGGCCGACGGAATGTTGTCTCCCACTTTGCATTCAAGGGGCACGCCCTTCCACGATTATGGCCGCGGCGCTGCGGTTCTCAGCCAGTCGGCTGAGGCCTCATCCAAGCATTCAATAACCAGGAAACCGACCCGGAAATGAATGCCCGCGAATGAGACCGCCACATCCCCACCAGACGCAATGACTTCGTCTATGATGGCCTCTTCCAGCACAGACAAGTCTCCGCTACTGAGCATTGCTCGTGGGAAATCCACAGGCAACACGGCCACCTTTACCTTTCTTGCCATATCCGCATATGACAATTGGGGCTCGGTGGGTGCTAGCGAGCTGGGCTTCATGGCCGCTGCACGCGATGTGCTCGGACGGAGGTCCAAGCCTGCTTCCTTTCCGGCCATCACCTTCGCCGCCCCCGGGCCGTGAGCAGCACCCTTGGCCTCCGGGCACGCCCTCTTAGGGGTGGCCACCGGTGGAGTGAGTGCGCTGCGACGCCTCTCGGGGGCTGGCGCTGGTGCCGTAGGCGCTTCCCTGGGCTCTGTGGCCTTCTTCAGGGCAGCATCAGGAGTGAGTCCTTGCTGGAGGTACCGAACGTACCACTTGACCCTTGAACCGCAGAGATTTTTCCAATTCGGGTCATCCAGCCCACCGGGTTGACCCCTCGGTGGCAGGAACTCTTCCTTCCTCTTAGGGCGCTGTGCGCCGTGCCTCGCAGCGTTCGTTGCTGGGCGTGGCGGTTGGGTTGGTTTGACCATCACTCTCCCATGCCCCAAACCCGGGAGATCCTGCGGTATTTTAGTGTTCTTGGAATCTTTCATTAGTTCCCACGTGCTGCAGAGAAATGAGTGTCCGCCCGGGCAGAGATCCGCATTACCCGGGTAAGGCTAAATTAGAACAGGCGGTCGCCATTTGCCTGAGCCCACCGTTCGAGACTGGGCTAGTTTTTCGCCGGGCCCCCAGCCAAGCTGACTCTCGGCACGGTTCGGATAACGCCTTAGTCCGGCCCGGAGTGAGATGTGGGGGATAGGATGGGGTAGGTAATTGAGAGGGGAGATAGGGGATTGTGTGAGGCTATGCTTTAAAAGGCGGCAACACAATTGACAATATCGCACCCGTTGTTTGTCCGGGACTGCTTATTTACGAGGAATCTCGTATTATTCGCAGCTAACCTCCCCGGGCGGAGGCCATTCGCTATCCGCAACCCGAGACCCGCCTGGTGGCCTCAGCTCAGCCCCATCCGAACCATCCCACAAGTTCTTTAGATCAGGCTGTTATTATTAAATAAAATATAAATATATTAAATTACATTATGAACTAAGTTCCAATTGTGATAAACCGTTTTCTTCCAAATGTGACTGTCTTTTAAACTTCAAATAATATTATATATGTATATATTCTGAATAAACTATCATTTTATCTTCTTTACAATCAATGATTCATCTTCATATAGCTACATACATGTGGGACTGATTATGTCCTGCTTATGATTAATATTGTAACACAACGTAATGTTCAACTTTATAAAACAACGACTTATTTCCTCGACGCACCGGGTACTTTAGGTACCCGGGACATTGACGACTTCTTATTGATAATCTTAACACTGCGCTTCACGAACTCGATTCTCTCGTTCTGCTGTTCTTCTACGACTCTTCATCTACGAGTCATACTTATGCTGCGCTGTAATCACACTGTAACAACTCATTATATACAAATGTTTTGGAAATGTTAAAATATAGTTCAGAATTAAAAAATCAACACTGACGATAAGTAAACATTAAAAGACGAGTAGTTATACAAATTCTAACAAATAATAATATTTTGTCAATAAATATTTCTAAAAACAAGATTTGGTGTGTGGATGTATGATACTATGTTTAGTAGTTGGTTTCATTACCCTTATTATAAATATCCACCACATGACGATGGTGGATAAGGTTAACTAAGTTTTGGACTATTTCTAATGTCTAATACAAAGTCTTCCAAAGCAGTATAGTTTACCTTGGATGAACGTTAATAACAACGTTCATAACTTCACACCTCAAATTCTCAATCGGATTGAGATCTGGAGATTGTGCCAGCCATCCCATCGCCATAGCAAACGAAAGTCGACCAAATTATTATAGACGGAACACGTGTATTTAGAATTATATTATGTGGTGGTGATCTAAGTGAGCGTCTTACATATTGTCAAAAAGTCTGTCACCAAATAAGCAAGTTTTGGGTTCGTCCGAAAATTAGATGTTATTTCTTAGACTTTAAATTGATTTAATGTTTTTCGTTAGTATAGATTATATTCTTTGACTTCTACCTACTTGCTTATTATCTTCGGGATGTCTGCCAACAGTCACAGCACTCGATGCCACATTGTAAAGTTTTTTTTAATAAACCATCTAAGAATGTTTCGAACCGTGTGTTTCTTAAAACAAGTTTAGCAGGTACTTTTGATAACATTACGGTCTTTCATGATTTTCCAGGGTTCGTTTGTAATAGTATTTTAAATCACCATTTGTTGTTAGGCAAAATTAAATTTTTGTTAAATTTTTTTGATGTTTAGATTTTCATCAGTGCAATTTTTGCTACCCCACATTTGATCACCACCAAATGGGCCATATTTTTATGGAATGATTTAAGTAAGCAAATAAGATAATATTTTATTATTTTACTTAAAAGCTCTTACTAAACTCGTTCAGTTTTAAATATTTCGAATATTTTCACCAGCATTACTATTATTTTTACCGCTGCAAAATTACGAACCTTATCAAAATCAGTCCAAAACAGAAGATAAACTAAACTAATGAATAACTGCATAACTGCATACTTAAATTTTAATATTTCAAAGAGAGACTATCAACACGAAGCTACGTTCCAGGATTTTTCTGCTTACTGTCTTAAAGTTATTGTTCTTAGCCTTTTTTGCTGTCATCAGCAAATTTGCTGTTGTGCGATATTTTCGATATTGGTCAGCGATGCATGAAATCAGCGGGCAGAAAACAACATTGCACGTTTATATAAACAGGATTTACACACAAGTTGCTACGATTGCCGCGATGTTTGTCGATGATGAGGACGATGCCATGGCTTACAATAATTTCCGGCATTTGATAACAACAAAAATAATACCAGCGGCAGCAATAACAACAGAGACACAAACAGTTTGGGGGGAGTTTGGCGATTGTAAACAAACAAATTTCATGCTACGTTTCACCGGAAAGTTCAAAGCCAAATTGAGGGGTGACTTTTGCAAAGAAGAAGCTGAAAAAAAAGCCAAATTGACAAGCGACAGTCATGGCCGGAAATACACTGTGTTTTTTGTTTATATATATATATATATATATAATTTTATGCTGCACTACTTACTTGCTTTTGTGTGTTATTAAAACGAATTGAAATCAGCAACCCGGCAATGACCACGTTAATTGGCAGACATGGGGCACGCACTTAATTGAAATCAAGCGTGTTCAGCAGCACAATAACCCTTGAATAAGCAGTGTATGTATATAGCAAACATATACAATACTGATCAAAAATTTAGGGAGAGCGTGAACAAATGAAAATATATAAAATAAAGGATTTTCATATAATCTTCAATCTATCGAATATTATAAAGAGCCAAGCTAAAACTGCTCAGGACACTTCAGTATTCAGTTTTCGAATTAAACTTTTTTCGCACTTTACTTCAAATCTCATATTAAAAATATTTAGGGTATAAAAAACAAATATTCAAAAATGCATACATTAATCAATACTATTTTTACAAATATTTTATTTTTGTGTACTAATGTAAATTTGTATGTTAAATATGGCGCGACTGAAGAGTATGTGTGTGTGGGTGTTGGTGTGTATGGACGTGAAGCAGTCAACGTTTGCGCTGTGGTTGGATGAATACATTTTGCATGCGTGGCGACATGTGTCAACTTCTATTAAGTTAACGCTGGTCATTCAACTCGCATTTGCTCTCTTTCACCTCTCGTCGTCCGTTTCCCTCGCCCTGCTCCTGTCTCTATCATTGTACACTCTGCCACATGTTTCTGCTGGGCTCCGTGTGGTCAGCAAATGGCAGTTGGCAACTGATGCGGACAATTTTTAAAGTATGACTTGCCACGAAGCAGTTACGAAGAGGGGGCGAAGTACGTCTGACACAATGTGAACTACTTGTCAAGCGATTTAAAATAGCGCTCTTAAATTAAAATGCGCTGCTATGTCTACAATACTAAATTAAATTAATTTACTAGAAAAAAATGTAACGCTAACGAAATTACAGCAAAAAAAATATATTTAAACTAATCTGCGTATATTATTTAAAATAGAAAATCAAATCAAATATAAAAATTATAATTAAAGACTGCAAATAACAATATCTCACTAGTCTTTACTATAATATAATCAAAAATATACATTTTTAGAGATTCCATGAACTCTATATTAAAATTAACATATTTTCTTTTAATAAATTCAAATTTTGTCAAATCGTAGGACAATCCGAAAGTAATTATAAAAATATGCATAAAAACTCTTTACACGATTAAATAATAATATTAGTATCTTATAATCTACTGTAAGAAATATGAAATTGGTCATGTTTTTTTTTTCTTAATATTCAAACTATTTTTCCATAGTACAAATTTTATTTTATTATATGGGGAAAAAATGTAATTCGTAAATCATTAAAATCTCTCCTTAAAAAAAGTTGGAATATATTTTAGAAAGTTTTTGTTGAATATCTAGAAAATGCTAATTTACAGCTGTATTAAAAGCCTCCCTCGTTCGGCAACGTATGAATTTTGTCCCTTACTAACAATCAAAATTCCATTTAATTTCCACTAGTATAAATGCAAAAGTCAACAGAATCAAAGGCCTCATTAATTGGAAGTGACAATGTACTTAGTTACAAACAAAAATTTGTACAACAATTAAATAAAACCCGCATATATAGTCAACTGGAAAGAGTTTGCAGGTCATAAAACTTTTTTAATTATTTATATGCACTGCTTTCAGAATTGTTGGTGCATTTCTTGCAGTTGCCTATAAAATTTTATTCGCCAGCAACCCCAATATAATTGGTTTAGTTGGTGTCCAAAAGTGATAAGCTCAAAAGCATGCCAGAGCTGCACAGAGCGAACACTATTCGAAATTGCGGTTAATTTAAATCACTGAGTACGGTTTGCAGCTGTTGGTCGTGTTGTCCATGTTGGTGTTGTGTGCCCCCCAGAGATATATGGTGAGCATTAATTGAAACTTTGCACTCTAATGGGGTTGACCGACCCAACCAAATCGCGCATGACTAATTTTCCATGTCACGTTTTTGTTGCGTAAAAAAAAGAAGACAATACAACAAAATTCTAGAATAGTAAGTTATGGGCATTACATTTTCATGCGAGAGCAGCCACTGTTGAATACAATGTTTCTATTTTAATTGACATTTGTACGATGATAATAAAATGCTGATCTGAGTGTGTGTCACATGCCAAATCGACAATTCCTTTTGTCTTTCATGTCGTCATGGCCATATGGTTTTCATGTTCATTGTCAGCTGCAAAAGTTTATAGTTGCTTTTGCGTGTTGCACGACGCATGATGTTTTGTGGCAGCTGCACACTTGTATCACTCGCTATTGATGTTGTTGTTTTATGTTTCCAGCTGCTCTCAAACTGACAACATCAATAAAAGTCCGTAATGGGAGTGTATCAAATGACATTTCTCTATCTTCACTTGCATTCAAAGGAGGTAGAAAATTGCTGGCATGACATTAAACAGACACAATGATCCTTTGAACAATTTTACTATAATTATAAACTAGTTTATTACACACGGATGTAGCTTTGGCATCTGTTTTATATATTTATTTAATGGCGAATAATATCAGTCGACACAAAAAAATTTAATATTTACGCTCTTTAATTTTATAATAAAATAAAAATAGGAATATTAAGTCTAGAAAAAAATCATAAAAATAAAAAGTGTTAGTATGAATTAGTTAAGAAGTTTAAAATTAAGTTCTTGATGATAGAAGTAAAGATAAATCAATTAGCGTTTAATTTGATATTTCATTTTTTGTAAGCAACAAATATAGTTTAAAAAACTTTTTAAATTCATTCAATATACAACTTAAATAATGTATAACTTAAAACAAAAATATTAATATACTTTTAATGTATATATATAATATTACATCCGCTTTATTATATGCAAGACTTTACATGAGTCTTTTTGAGCAGGATTACAAATTCATCACACAACTCACATACAAATAGTTGTATATTTTATTCAACAGCCTCTGCTGAGAAGCCACATGCACAAATTAAAAAATACACCCACACTGAAGTCCAGAAATATTCTACAAATGAGAATTGCTCAAACGAATCTCCATTTGAAAGCAGCCAAAATTATATTTCTTGCAGTTGCAATTTCACCGTGGCGCTGTGAGCGGAAGTGCAGCATACAAAATGAATTACGGCTGCGACAACTTTTTCGTCAATCTGAACATCTAAGTCCCCATGTATATGTGTAGTGTGTGTGTGTCTGTGACGTGTTATACTTTGTTCACTACACCCACGTCGATGCTGTCGCTCCATCGATAAAAACAAATTACTAACACTCACTCAATAATCAATTCCATGCTTTTGCTTTTCGGTTCCATCCTATTGGCGTTGACTCCTCCACGACGTTATTACTCTCACTACGCTTGGTCGTCGTCTTTTTGACCCTATACCTATTAAATAATGATAAAAAGTGTATTTTGTTGTTAAAATGTTTGTGACATATTGATGAAAATATTGGAGATATTTCTAGCAAAATTTTTATAATTTGAAGCCTTTTTCGAATTAAGTACCAGCAAAATTTTTAACCAAATAATAGGAAAATTAATTATTTGAAAACATTTTGATAGATATAGTATTAAGAGAATAATATAGATCTGTAAATCAATATAATATATACAAAATTCGTAATTAAGTAAATACGCAGTGATATGATTTTACATACCCAATTATTAGCATATGACTTGTTGAAGGGTATACTAGTAGTCCAGTATTTTTTTCAAGAATACATTCTGGCTGGTTTTGTGTTACACTCGGTTTAGTTTTATAACCCCTTGCTGTTGTCATCATCATCGTCGTAGTCGTCGTCGTCATCCTCGTCTTCCTCTCCATGTGGCGAAAAATTCAAGTTAAATTTTAAAATTTAATACATTTATTTGGTAAATTAAAATCTGTTGCCCCAACACTTCAACTCAACTCAGCTGAACTCTGAATAACTGAAATTTAGTGAGCGCTACACAGCGTGAAAAATACACTAAGACTCCAATTCGCTTTTAATGTGTTTTCTGTCTATTCCGCTCAGAGTCATAGGTTGAGTAACGGCAACCCGGATTTAACCAAACAGCTTCATGACTCACATATCTTTAGTTGGGAATCATGTTTGCTTTGTATACCATTTAGTTGTCTGACCTTGATGGTACTTAAAGCAATTTTTATTTCTGCTGCAATATGATTTTTTCCTTGGGCTTGATGGCTTATCCTCATCCTTCAATTTAATATTTATAAATTCATCTTGACTTGCAGAACAGAGTCCAGTAATAGATAATTTTTAAACTTGATACTACTATTACGCGATCCTGAAATCCTCTTGTGAATATGATCCTTAGATTGCGTTGCTCTGTGAATAGAGTTCCTGATCCTTGGTTGCATATTAGCGAACATCCGACATGATCTGCACAACATTTAATTGATATTGTGTATTCGTTATTCTTATTCTGCAGTCCCGGGAACGGGGGCTGCTTTGTCTGTTGCAACATGGGTCTTACAATACAAAATCAGTACGTATTCCATTGTCCATTTATATACTTGAACATGGTGAATGACTGAAATTGATATCAGTTAGCTTTTTACTGAATGAGCGTACAACACTCACAGGGTTTTCACTTACATTAAGGCTTATTGCCAAGGCATCACTAAATTGACAGCAAATAACCGAAATGTTAAATTTTCTTATCGAAGACTTATCAACTAAGTACTAAAAAGTAATAGAGTTCTCTCTTCGGCCCGCGACATAATACCAGATATATAAAGAATGCTGATTTTTTTTTTAGCAGAAAATTCGAGAACTGGAGTAATAAGCTGAAAGCTGTTTGTAGAATATTATGAATGCTTACAGATATCTAAAGTTTTTAACGTGATTTATGTTTAATGTTTCAATATAAATGATGATGCAAATTATATTACAAATATTTTGACTCTTGGGACTGTTTTTTATAAACTAGTAGTAGTTTTAGTTCAATTTACTGGATCAAATTAATCTAGTTCAAATATATGATTCAGTATTATTAAATACTAAATACTAATTCTAATCAAACTTAGAACTTAGATTATATATATAGTTTTAAATTTGATTAGAATTTCTTAAAATTTATAATTAGTTTGGGAACTAGATGAAATCTATTCATAATGTTAAATTTTACTTATTTAGCTTTTTTTGACAAGTGCTCGACGCTCATTCAGCAAATGGTCAAGTCTAACAGCCCCTAAACCACAGTCTTTCATCCGAAATATTTAACTGTTTTTAGCATCGAGAAGCACGCACCGCCCAGACTCCACTCTTCCTACTCCTTCCTAAGCAGCCCAATTCCCCCATTTGCATTTTTGGCACCTAGACAAAAATTGGCTGGGGTCTTTTTACACCTATATACACACACACATGCACATTTAAGCATTTGCATATATTTTAATGTCCACACACACGCCGTCACGTGAGAGCCACAACAAATGTTAGCCAGGTCGTAGGTGTGTTGGGTGGTTGGCGGCTGATGATGTCGCCAGGTTTAAATACATTTTGCACTTGACAATGAACAAACGCAACAGCAGCTTCTGTACTGTTGCCAACCATTTTTTTGCTATATGAGTAGCGCACAACTGGTTGCAGGCACCCGTAATAACGAGTTTTGCGATAAATTGATTTGCTGAACATTCCACACCAAAAATGGTTTTGTTCGCTTCTCGCTGCGGTTGTGGTTTGCATTTCCAACGGGTCAGGCGCTACCCTGTTGCCTGTTGGGCACATTTGGAGCGTCTAGTCTTTCATTTTGACGGCAAGGCCAGCTTTAAATATTTAATGATGTGTGTTGTCCTGCCTTAGCATGGTCTATCCGCCTCCATTCCGGTGGGGCGGTCAGATTATGATGACCATCAATTTCATTACAGCCGACTGTTGTTGTTGGTCCGGACAGAGCATATTTTTTGGGGCGGCTCGAGAAAAATAAAGTTTTAAGAGTTTCTTTGAAAATTTTTTGTTTATCAGCATTTTTATGACTTAGAAGCCACGACTTCAAATGTGTACATATCTTAAAGCATTTATATTTATGTCATAAAGTTATTTGTACATAGTCATAAAATTTAAATAGTTGTAAAATAAACTAAAATTTTCCGGTAGTCTAGACACAAGCCTTATACGATATGATTTGGGACACCGTGACTTGAGTTGTAAATTTAAACTTAGTTTATTACTTAATATCCGAGCTTTAAATAGCTAACAATGATCACTTATTATCTACAGCAGCGGATCAATGTGTTAATTATTTCCCATGAAGAGTCTTTTCTTAAAATCGCAAGACGGAGCTAATTTAATGGTACATATATTTGATCTAACATAAGTTTCTAAATAAGTTATTTTATAATTTCAATATCAGTTTTTCAACTCCCAAAATATTTATAAATATGGAAACAACTAGCAATTGTAAAACCATCTCTTAAAATGTGAGCACTAATTAATACATGTTTGCAATATTCCCATTACACACGCACATGCAAACCCGCACACACACACATATTATTATATATATTTATATATATATATATATATATATATATATTGAATGAGAATAGACAAGCAGCCGTCAGATGGCAGTCAACAAAGGCATATGACACATGGCGTATGCGTAATGTGTCCACGTGGAATAACTATGCTGATACACACTGCTTACCAAAATGTACGCACACACGCACATACAGCATATAGACAGTCAAGACAGACTGAACTGAGACACGTTCCACTGAAGATTTCAGCCAATGTCTTGCACTATAATTCAGACGACTGCAGTTCATGTCCTTGTGACAGCTGTAGCAGCAGTCCAAGGAAAATTTCTAACAATTTTAAAATTTAGAGCACACATGCCACTTGACTGCATGTGCAACTTGGAAGCAAGCGGTAGGGCATGTTGTAGTATTTGGGGGTGTGGTTTTGTGCAACAAAACACAACTCAGAAATGTTGCTTTTCTTGTGCTTTTACGAGCTTCAAAATGTGCATAAATCTTGTACAACAAATTTATATTTACATTTTGTTCGTGCTATTTAACAACATTTGGTCAGCCAAGCTAGTCGAGGCGGATCCTTGAGTGTTAGCTGTTGAATATTTTGATGTTCACCGCAACCACTCAGCGTCGTTTCCAGACCCACATGTCCCAATGCCCTTCCCTACAAAAATGCTCGGCGTCGCCGTTATGCGGTTTCAAAAAGTTTTGCATTTTACCATTTTGCACTTATTCCTTGCAGTTTTTGGAGTGGGCCAGGCTGGAGTAGGGCGAGGCGAGACGACGTCAGCAGCTGTGAGTTGTTTGTTTTATTACAAGTGCCAAATAATTTAACGGCTAAAATATTAAATTTCTGTTTGAATTGTCGTCAGTGTCCTTGTGGATGCCAGCCTGTATATGTGTGTGTCTGCGAGTGCAGCCGCTGGCAGTAGCCATAAATTTTTGACTACCTAACTCCCCATCCCTTCCCTCGATACAGATATATATATATCTATATATACACACATTTATATATGGTTGCTGTGGCAACGGAATGTGTGTTTGGGGAATCAACGGGTCATGTGTTTGAGTTTAATTAAAAAGGGGAATTAGGATAGAAAGTTCCGTACATACATGTATGTTCATATGGACGTGCTCATATTCACTCTCATTTCTAAATGATTTATACAACAAGTTTTGCCTTGCCAAAGAATGCAGTTCGTGCGATTTATGCCAGGTGTATTAGTTTGCTTATAATGAATTAAAAGATTAATGTCAATATATATAAGTTGAGTTTTATAAATTTTAAACAATTTTGTTAATTTAATTTCGATCACTTCTAGTCGACACAAAAATATACACAAATTTTAAAATTTATTAAATAAAAATAGAAAAATGTTGCTTGTGTGTATTAAAATTAATATTAAGAAACAAAATTAATTTTTTTTAAATTTTATTGACCATGAAACCCCCAAAACACCAAACAGATCAATATCAACTATGTTGTTAATAAATAAATCATATAAAATTTGTAATTTTATGTACTTATGCTTTATACACAATATAAATTAATATTTAAAATGCATATGGATAGTTGGTGGATATCTAAAAAGTAAAATAATAATAAAATAAATATTTAAGAGATAATATAAAAATCTCAGTAAAATTTAATTGCAATTATTCCTACAAAGTACCATAAGCAGGCTCCTTTAAAAACAGAAGCCCGTCAAATACTAACAAACATATTGGATATTGTCTGGCAGCGGTATGAATGGCTCTCAAAAGGAACAACAAGAGCGAGAAGAAGCAGATTACAAACCAAACAAGAACAACAGCAATGAACACACCATTCAGCAAGTTTAAATTGAACTGAAAATTGCGGTTTTGCTGGCACTTCAAGCCCAAAGATAAAACACTGACAGACACACACACTCGAATAGACACTCTTCGACTAACTGAGACTGCCATCGATTATGGCAGGCGATCTAAGAGCAAGGCAAGTGATAGAAGGGGTGGCGGTTCTGTTCACTGCACTGGTTAGACACCCGCTGGCGGCTGTCATGTGGTCGGTTTTAAGTGCCTCACTGGTTATTTTCGGGCATTGCTGGGTTTTCATTGCCGGGCACTTGATAATGATTACGATGACAACAGCATCGAAAGCGTTGGCGACATTGTCATACAAGTCGATACGAGGACATAGACAGGACTCGACGCGATTGCAGCTGCAACGTGCTGCGGTGTTGCTCAATCAACAGCAACAACAAAAAACAACTGACACAAGCACTCGACTGTACCAATTGATTCCAAAATATAGACTGAGCCTTATGAGAAGCAAATTGTTTTTAATATTTTTTATAAATAAAGAGATTTTAAGAAAACCAAAACTTTGTAAGTTCAAAAGCTGAGGTCTTAAAAGGAGAAAAAAAAAGAAGAATTTGTCTATTATCACACAAACACATGAAAAATGTTGGACTATTAAAAATATATGCCATATCATATTTCTTGTGCTCTTAATATATTTTGATAACTATTAGTATTATATATGATTAAGGAAAAGATTTTTGAGGATTTTCAATTTTTGCCAAATTGTAAGGAAAATTCAAGTGTGGTTTAGACTGTGCATATTTTTGTGAAATGCTCGTTAACAGCTAGACTATGCTTGAAAACTGGCAGACATAACCCAAACTGAGTCATAAACCAGTTTTATCATTTCCACATACAGAGTGTTGTAGTTCACTTCATTTGATATCCTCTGCCTGGCAGCTGTCTGTCTGTGTGTCTATATGGCTTTTATCAAATGTACTTGTATACTGGTACTTGTGCCTTGGAGGTCCTGCACAGGAGTCCACTTAGTATCCTTCATCATACTGGAAACAGCGCCAACAGAAGAGACACTGTAGCCACTCTGCATCCTTCCTCAGAACCCGGTAGCAGTAAATATTTCCACTTTTCAGCCGCAAATGCAATTGGGCTTTATGATATTTGTTACTTCCGTTTCGGCTTGCAGCAAAGGAAATGAAGCTTGAGCTGATTTCAATATTGTTCTGGCTGTTTTGGTTGTTGTACACTGCAACAACCCTACTCTTTACATTTTAGACAGACAGAGTTACAATTTTTTGCCATTTTTCTTAGTAATTATAAATACGAAATATTTGTTGTATTTTTACATTTACCACAATTTATTTTAAGAGCTAAAACTTATTTGTCTGAAATTTGATAAATACTCTCGATAATTAATTAAATTAATTAATTTTCTTAAGCACAAACTTTTAAATGGGTAGTTAAAAAAATACAACTTTACTATCTAAACTAGCTAAATTTCTTATTGTTATATATGTATATATTCGTAAATCACTTTGAATTTTTTCGGCTATTGCATTCCGCAAGTCGCAATTCTATTTAAATTAATCTTCAGAAATTTCGCTATGTGCATAGATCAAATTGCCACAAATTTCTTGTTGCTATCGTAATTTTTTCAGGATCGCTGCGAGTAAGCAGCGTATATATCAACGTGAGTTTTGTCCCCGCCCTCATTCTCAAACCAGTTTATCCTATTATTCACTATTGACAAGCCTGCTCTGTTGGATGTTAAGGTATGCGTAGGCATGCCGAAAATAAAACCGCAATATTTCAATTGTTTTATGGACCAATTGCATGTAATGAAAATTCTAATCCTACCCATGCTCCAACGAGCATAGTTTATTTACCATCTCCTCACTCCCTATATTCGCATTGCTTTCTTATCTTTGCGCATTAGCAGTGCCTGCATTTGCTTCTATCCATATAAATATTGCCTGCATTTGCTTCTATCCAAATACATTTATGTATATCTATGTGTGTTCAATATGTCCAATGCCACAACTTATTCTATGAAAATTTGTGCTTTATGTGACAAGTCGACATATTTCTACGTCTGCCTCTCTTCCTTTCTCTCTCCATATTTTTGTGGTCTTGTGGTTTAGTCTCTGGTCGTTTGTTGATATTGCACTTTGTCTTGCATGCAAAATTTGGCAGCCGAGCAGGCACTCATCCTGCCTGTTGTTGCATACTGGTTTAAGTTAAGGACCAAAAACCAAACAGTTGCTCTGCCAAATGAACTTTCCTAATGCCATGAACCCACAGTGCCCAAACTCTTCACATGTATGTTGCCAGTACTTTTGTACCTCATTTTCATTCATGGCAAAACAAATTATTCTGTCGTTAATTAGTGAATGATACATACACGCACACACATACATTGCGAAGGACTTCGATTATTTCTTCATCATTTCCATGCATTGAAAGTTGTGTATCGAAAACTTCGAACTGATGTCCTCCCATTTACTCACTGTTCTGTGAACATCCTCATACCTTTCCCCAACCCGTCTTGATCACCGGATTCATGACTACCAATTTGATTTGGTTTTAGCTTCAGCTCGAAGCATTTTGCTCGTTTTGCTCACAAATTCTTGTTTATCTTTGGCTGGGCAGTCGTGTTGAGTGACAAGCAGCAATAGCAATGTTCTTGTTTAGCACAAGGGGACTTAAACAAGTATTTTACATCTACAAAAATTAGACAGTGAGTAGGTGTCCAGAGCAACAACTTGTCAATGGGGACTTATGCTTTCATATCACACTTTTGCTCATTAGTTTTTATAACAAAAATGTTGGAATTTTTATTATTTCTTATTCCTTATACTTAAGGCATTTAGGGAATATTGTAATGTTCTCTTCTCTAATATCGATATTTCAAAATGACCTTATGCAACTGATGCTTTAAGGATTTAACAACAATTTTGCCATATAGATGATAGTATTAAGTTTGAATTTTGAAAGGTTGTAGACGATGTTATTCAAAGATATTGATGGTTACAGGTAACCCCTTTCAAAGATCTGTACAAACAATTGGGTGGGTATGACCACTCCGACACCCAAAATTTGATGGTGTAAATCGATAAAACCATATATATCATATATTTTGAAAGCTGTTATTAAATTCCAAAGGTATATGTAAAATCTTTCTAAACTCGACAAACCACGCCCACTCCCGCCCCAAAGGCGGCGAAAGTAAATTAAACAATATTTATCAATAAAAAGAAACATGCTAAGTTATCTCAAAATTTAAGCGGCTAAATTCAAACGCTTCATTTCTATGAGGCTAAGACCCTTAATATACATAGTTGCAAGGCTTGCTTTGGTTTACCACATTTAAATAAAAACTAATGCATATGTACAAGCTTTGTATCTCAATGTATTTAATATTAATGTGCTTTAGCTAGAAAAATAAAATCAGGAAAAAAAATACTTATAAAAACGCAGATGCCAACGCTCAAAGAGGGCTTTGGGGGAGGAGAAGTAAAAGAGCGGCCAGTCGACAACAGTCTGAGCCGCAAAAACTAATTTGTATGCGAGAAACGGTGGCAGCACTGTCGCCAGAACCGACTGTCTGACTGACCATGTGTCCATTGTATATATGTTGGTGTACACCCGCACCGGACGCTGCCAAAATGCGTAATTTCGCCCCAAGTTGTTTTCCTGTTTCGGGCAAGCCTTGTGCGCAAGTGTTGAAGCGAAGGTGACGGCGAACAGGAAGAGCTAAAGCTCTTGGCCATTTGTAGTGCCAAAACCTTAATACTCACACACATATAGCAAGACACATGCATATATAGATTATAATTTGAGTATAGCGCATACAGCTGGCAGTGTTGTCTAAATGAATTAAATATTTGTTTTGATTGAACAGCTTTTTTTCCTTTTGCGGCATCTGCCGAATCAGCCGATGGTCTAACTTTTCTTCTATTAATGGCATTTATGAGCAAATGTTTGATGCGGCTTTAAGATTTAAATGTTGTAAATGATAAATAGAAATAAATTAAGGCTGAATTCGACAAATAATATTATAATTCATATGTGAGCAGTTTCGACTTTATGCTTATAATTTAAACAATTTTAATTTTAAAATTAAATCAATAGGAATGCAAAAAATGCAATATTGTGGACATTTGTTGATTAAAATTATATATAACACAAACAATTATTATTTATTAATTAAATGTGTAGAAGAAATACTAAAAAGTTACGCTAAATACATGAATTCGAAAATGGGCAAATGAGTTGTGAAACATTGCAGGGTTAAAATTGTAATTAGCATGTAAACCTTAAACTCCTTGAGCGAAATTCCGAATATATATATGTATATATATATTGGTTCGTGCATCATAATCTGCTTAAGCATTATTCCCTTACGCACACACACAAGCAGACACACACCGACAACAGCATTGCCTGTATAAATTAAAACATTTTTTTTAATTAAAGCAAATAATAACATGCAAACATATAACAACAGTTGCAAAATAAACAAATTACGACTGGCAAAAGTCGGCAAAATTAACGATGACGATGACGAAGAAGATGGAAATGGAAATAAAAATGGAGATTGAGCTAAGGATGACGACAAAGGCAAAGTAAGCAAAAACAAAAGGAGCAACAACATGGAAATAATCAAATCATTTGCAAAATAAAAGCAAATTACTAAAAATTATGTGTAATGTATTTAAACACACACACACACCCAGATACACCCACGCTTTGATGAAGCATTTGCAAATGCGTGTAAGCATTGTACACACATTTACGTCGTAACGTGCCACGCCCATAAATGTATATGCCCTCGAAGTTTGCCAGCGGCATTAGTAGCATGTGACGCCGTCCTGTAGCCATTTAATTTTTATTGAGTACTTGGAGCAATTCCAAGAAATCCGAATGACATGCTTGTCAAGCCAGCAGCATATTGAATATTTTTAAAATGGGGGTATGTTCTGAATAGAGCATGATTTCTGATTACAGTTGAAGCAGAAGATAAAAATATAAAGCATAGCGGAGCTATGACGACGACGATTTCAAAAATGAATGCTCACATGAGAACAAAATTTTAAGGCATTAGAAAATAAATAATATTTCTCAACTTTAGCAACTGTAATAATATAATTAATTTGAATATCTGTGGCGTGATTATTGCTTCCAGATCAACTTTTTGTTGCGTTTAAAGCGTTTAAATTGCAAAGCCGGCTGTTTTTGGCCGCTTTGAGATATGCGGGCTTCTTTTATACATAATTTTTTCGCTTTGTGGGTGCTTTTCGCCCTCAATTTCATTTGCAATTGAATTCGGAATTATTTTTCATTTTTGCTGCGCATCTTGCAGAGGTCACAAGTGGCCTGAATGGCGCTGAATAGAAAGCTGAGGGAGAGCTACATAAGTTGCCCCTTTATAAAAGCCGCTTGCATGTCTGAGCGCCGTTTGTCTCTGACTGTTCTTGCTGCTGTTATTGCTGTTGCTGTTGTGCTGGAAATCCCCTAAGCTGGTCCGGGCTGTCAAATGTGGAAGTTGTAAAATTCATAAGCCGAGCGCGTGGCTTTTGTGCAATTGGAGCAACACGAAACGAAAGCCAAAGGCAGAGCATAAAAAATTTTGTACAAGTGCAAGTAGCTTCAGTTTGAAGTGCGGGGGCTGGTGGTGTGCGATTGCGGGATTGAATTGGGTGTCGAACTCACTGCAGGCAAAGAAGATAACACCAAAGTGCACTTTAATCTATGTGAAGAAATCTCAGAACGTCGAGACGACGCTGCAGCAAAAATATGATTGAAGTGTAGCTTGGAAAAGGAAAAAAATCTGTGCGTCGTGTGAAAGAGGGCCAGAGGAGATTGCAGGTACTGCAAGCACATGTGTTTGAGTGGCAAAAAGAGCGAGAGAGCGAAATAAATAACAAAATGAAATGTGCAGAAAACTGCGCCCACAGCTGTTGATTGAAATGGCGCGACTTCTGAAGACCCACACAAATAACTTCAAATACAGAAATGTCCCACAGCCAAACAGAGAGAGATAGAGATGGTGATAGACGTAGTGAGAGAGATGGAGAGTCAGTGAGCTTTCTCGTCGAGTGCCACTCTCAAAACAGCGCACAGCATAAAGACCGAAAATCAGACAACATCTTGGTCCTGGCAAACACATCAGATAAGCACGATTGAATGCAAGCCCCTAACCAAAGAGCAACGCGAGCTGAGAGTCTCAAAAGAGTGAAAGAGTGGATGAGGAGCACACAACAACAAAACTGTCCTAAAAACCAAGCAAAAGAAAATAAAGGCGCTGCAGCAAAAAAAGTAAATAAAATAAAAGAAACGATTTTTTTTTTTAATTTTAACAAGTAAAAAATCGTAGCAGTCGTACAAACCCAAATCTGTAATACTCTAATAATATTAAAATTTAAAATTAAATTATCATGCAATCAGCCAAATATTATTCCACAATAACATTAAGATATTAAGAATAAAACAAATAAATAAATAAATTTGAAACAGATTCCAAGTCTCTTCCCGAATATACTCTTGTTCCTTCGGGCTCAAGGTATAAAAACGGGTCATTAGAGTAAGATGAGAAGCTAGCTTCCAAACCAAAGCTGCATACCCCTTCAAAAAATAAAAGTTGGCGCAGCATACAAAGAGCCTTAAAGCAGGCACTTCTTGGATCGAATCAAACAATATTGTATTTTACTCATGGATGCCCTGTTTCAAATAAAAACGATAACTTTTAAGTGCTAGCAACTGCTAAGTTGTTTTTCACTATTTTGTAGAATTCCAAATTAGATCTAACAGTTTATATATATGATATAAATTGGGATTTAGTACATCTGATTTTCTCGACGTATTCTCAAGCTCATCTTGTCTCTAATAATTTTCTTAAATAAAGACATTCCAATAAATATACATATATATAATATTCGGAAAATGAAATTGAGAAATGATTACTTCTTATACCCCTTATCGTTTTGCTTAAAGGGCATAAGGCAAGAAAGAGAATCAGGGGATGGAAGGATGCCTTTGAAATGCAAATTACACTCCTGGGAGGCATGGGGTGGGTAGGGACAAGGGCTTGCGCAGCTGTTGGGTTGGGAGATGCAGCGGAAAAGAAAATGCGGAAGCTGCGTCCTGTCGGATTCTTGGCTTGTCTGTCGAGTGTTATGTATTTAGTGGCTGCTTCAACTGTTGCGTCCCACCTCCGCTGAGCCACCTGCTGCAGCTGCTGTACAATTTGCGCTTTGGCATAGGTCGCGTTTTGTTGTTCGGCACACACCGAGAGCGGCCCTGCTGAAGTTTGGCAACACTGTGTGGACTTTACGCAAAGAAATAATAAAGACAAACAGTGCATTGTGTGTTCGTTTGTTGGGGCAAATGAAGAGCGAAAGGGTAGGTATGGGAATAACAGTGCAAAAGCATAATGATAATGACAGCAGCTTTAACTCCCACCTCCCCCAGTGCCTGTCCAACTTGACACAAAAGCAGGCAGCCAAATAAAAATTTATAGCACAGTTGAAAACTGAAAACTGAATGCTTTTGCAATGTTGCCAGTGTGTACACAGTGTGTCCCGAGGACCTTTCAGAAAACACATGTGAATCGCGAGTCGCGAATGAACCACTGGTCGTTATGAGTTTAAATCGTTCGCTGAAGCTGGTCAGCATTTGGAAAGGATTTAAAGCATAAACCACACTATTCAATGGAAAGTGCGTAGAATTCGTATTTATATGGTGCACTTTTCACTATACACTTTAAGTCTAAGCAATTCGAATTAACTATATACATGGAGTATGATAAATACATAAGTATGTATGGAAATAAGTAAGTCAGAGGAAATTATTGAAAGAGATGTTTCAATATGATAAGCTATTGCACTAAGCTGCTGCATTTCATTGTCAATTCTTTTTTCCGCTTAAAACTCGCCTGCTTAAGCCATAAAAATACGGAAAGTATACCTCAAATTACACTTTGACCATATATTTGTTGCTGGATTACAGTATGGCCAACAATTTCGTACATATTTTACAATTAGCGATTACATTATGAGCCTAGTGTCGTCAATGTGTGGGTGGCAATATTTCCGATTGATTTAAATTAAAGAGCGCGTCATCAGTAAAACAATTAATTCAAATATAAGATATTAAAAACTTTTTGGAAAACAAATAATAAATAAGAAACCAATTTATAAATGAAAACAGAATTTCATTTCTGCGTTGCTTTCAGCATTAAAATATAATAAACTATGAAAAATTAGCTTTCTTGATATATCAGCTGTTTATGATATTGATATTGTCGTATTTTTCACAACATCAATACGAAATTCGGTGTATCATCGCACAAAAAACACAAATAAGCCGTGGCGAACTTCTCAAATTCGCGACATACATTATGAATTTTGACTGTACAAAGTGTTAGCCTTATGGCGAAAGTACAGGCAACAACATTATATTCTGCAGATATTTGTAAATTTACATGTTAATAGTCGAATTATTAGTCTGAGAGTTGATATTAAAACTTTTTCGAATTTCACGAAGTTTAAATTTCTATTTACATTCGTAATTAATTGAATATTCACTAAAATCAGCTTTAAGCATTGTCTTAGTGGCCAAGAGCGATCAGAAAAGTGCCCAGATGAATGTAAATTGTTGAGACCATAAAATGCGGGCAGCATTTAAAAAATCCAGTTCACCGTTGACATTTGTGCTCAAGATAAAAAAAGCGACAAAAATAGCAAAGGAATCTCACAGTGCTTAAACAATAAAACAATAAATTTTCATTACCGGACTCAGGGCTATTAACGGTTTCCGCTGACCAAAAGAAAATGCATTTAAAAGGTTGCATTCGCCAACTGCTCGCTCGCTCGCAACAGTTGAATATAAAATAAATAAAATATAATTGTTCATATACATTCCAATTTTCCATTTAAGCCATAAAGTGCTGCGGCCGCAAAAAGTATACAACAATTTGTATTTACTTTCTTTTATTTAATTTTTACTTTCTTTGTTTCAACTGTTTTCAAACATTTGACTTTGCATTACAATTTTTGCTATCCCCCCCCCCCCCCTTTTTTTTTTTTCTTTCCCTGCTGCTCTGTGTGTTTTGCGCTTTAATTACATTTTCGTGGTTTTCATTTTGTGCGCCATAAATAATTTCACCATGCAAAGCACACCTTTTTTATTTTCCTTTATGTATACAATTATTTGGCTCTGGACCAAAAAGGGTAAAACTGAATGTTGCACTTATTGCTGCTGCTGGTGCTGCATCAGCATTAATTTACTTAAAATGAAAGCGTACTACAAATTCCATTTTTATATTTTTCTCTATTTGCAACTCAATTTCAACTCAACATCAGCGCATTCCCAAATTTATATTTTCTCTTTGTTTTTGATAATTGCAGGTCACGTGGGTGGGTGCGGAATTACGGAGGAGGTCTCACAATGGATGGAGAATATACAAAATTCAGCCGTCGAGGAGTTACCGGTGCCCATGTCAAAGGATGTCCAAAAACTGCACCGGAAACAGCAGCACAAAAGCCAACAGCAACAACAGCAGCAACATCCACCAAAGAAATACGCCAGCGGCGACGATGATTTCAAATTCCCACATCAGAAATATACGAAGGAGGCCAACTTTGCCGATGGGGCATTCTATGATCCCGCAACCGGTCGACGACTGGGCACAACGGCCAATGTCGCCGATTGGCATCAGCTCGTTCACGAGCGCGTCCGTCGCTCCACTGGCGGCAACAACAACAACAACGGAGGCAGCGGCTCCTCAACCAACGGTGCGACGAGCTCAGCCAGCGCCGGACGTGGCCGTGAGGATAACAAAAATACCTGCTCGCTGTACATACAAACAGATCCATTGATTTGGCGTCACATACGCGAAGGCATTGCTGATGTAAGTTTGACTCTGGTTTTTGAGTGGATTGAGTGGGTAGCGGGGATAGGGTGGTTGTTCTGGGAGACTGGCTCTTGGCAGCTCATGCGCCAAATTAAAATCGAAGCAGTAGCGAGGATTGTGGCTTAAAAAACATGCACACCCACCCACTCACACGCACACACACACACACACACACACAAGCAAACACAAAACAACATCCATTTTGCAATTTTTTACGAACGAACGCTTCACATTTGGAGCTGCGCATAAAACAAAGGCGTTCCCTCTTTCATGGAGCGGGATATAACAGGCAGGATTGGGGCCAACAGTGTCAGTCAGACGCCATTTTTTCTATTCTTTTTTAAGGGTATGCATAGAATTGAGTGATGAGCAACGTTGAGTAAAAATTGTTGTTCAGTAAGCTGAAAGTTTGCTGTGGCTTGTATCTACTAACTCCAGTTGACGTAGATTGGAAAGCTAAAAGAATCTTAATATGGAAGAAAACTATACGATTTTCTGAAAAATAGAAAAAAATCTTCACAGTTTAATTATTTTTCGTGTACTAGTTAATTCTTGAAACACGAACAAATTTTTATCTGCCAGGACAATTATTCTTCTGATTGAATTTTAGCCATTCGTTTCGAATTGAGTTTTGAGCATATAAACAAAAACAGAAACCAAATAAAGTACAATGTTCCAATAAAATCCCGAAAATATCACAAAACTTAAAAATATTGACCGAACTACGTGAAACTCATCGTGCAGTGAATTGAAGTATTGGACTAACCAAAATTTTTAAAATAATTCAATAAAAGAACTAACAATATTCGAGCCATTAAAATGAATCTTGCTTTCAGGAAAAAGGTGAATTAATAAACTATGTTCAATAAGTAAATGTCTTTGTTCGCTTTCATAACAAATGAATTCAGCATACAAACTGCCATCAAATCATTTGGTGTATAATTAAGGCCCCCTTTAGCATTGGTCACTGCGGCATAAATCCCCAAACTCAAATCTCAAATAGTTCAACCATTTTCTTTTTTTTCTTGCGTTTTGTTTTTTTTACCTAACAATTTTGTGGAATGTTGCCTGCTTTGCGGCGTCTTCAAAGCAATCAACCAATCAGCTGACCTGCTTCGCTTCCAGCAGCGCATGCAATCAACCGTTACAGCTCGCCGGTTTCCCCTTCTCCTTTCTGGCTCTGTCAATCTGACTCTCTATCTCCATCTCGTTCTCTATCCCTTCTCGTTCTCAAGCAATTCTTTTGCCGCACTTTATGTTTACGTTCATTTTTTCGCATTGTACTCGACGTTGTCGACATCAACATCCTCGTCAGGGTCGTCCTTCAGCCCGACGCGATATTCGACGCGCGTTTTCCTTCCGCCTTCGCTCTTCGCGCTTCTTTTTTTTGTATATTTATTTGCAATGAGTTTTGCATAATTCGCGCATTTGTTTCGCTCGTCGTTGCGTTCGTTCCGAGTTTTTTGATACCCTGTTAATCAGATCGTGTATCATTTTAATTTCAATAAATTCAACGCGATATTTAAAGTAAACTTCAAACTTTTGGTTTGCGTATTTTAAATATATTTATTTTATTGTTTTTAATTCTGATAATTTATCTGAAGGCATTTCAACAACACTCTCTAAAAATATATTTGCTTTATTCTTACCGCTTTTTTTGCTTGCTTTTAAAGTATATTCCATATATTCTTAAAATATGCTCAACAAGAGATCTCTCATTTAAATATTAAAATATATAATTACGGGGTATTTGTATGGTCCGCCGTTTTCAAATGTTGCGTTTTTTGCTCGTATTCTATTTGTCACTGAGCCCAGCGGTGTTTTGATTTTGGAGCCAAAAGCTGCAGTTAGCGGCACAATGATGGACTCTTTCCAGCCCTCCCTTTTTCTCAGCTCGGCATCCAGCAAAGCCACCCGCTCATCGTGTTTATAAAATGAGGAAAAAAAAACTTTTCAAAAAATATTCGACGAGTTTTTAGCTGAATTTGCATTTTTATACAAATATATTTGCAGAGTGCTTGTTGTATGTTGGGGTGGGTGTGTTTTTATGGGTCGTTCTTTTTTTTTGTGGTGTGTTAAAATTTGGTCTGGGGTCGAGAGGCCGATTGTTTGTCTGACTGCTTTGTTTGCCACACCCATCCTGCGGCAGCAGCTTGTTTGCTCCAAATGTCAAGCACAGCGGTCCTGCGGTTGAGATTTTTATTACGCAAATTGCCTAAAAGTCGACTGCGTTTTCTTTTTTTTTTTAAGGTTTTGTTTAAATTAATTCGCCAATTTAATTTCTCTTTCTGCTCACTTGCAGCACGATCGCGGCCGCAAGTACGAAGTGGATGTGAAGACCCGTGAGGAAATCACATCGCTGATTGCACATCATGTGACGGCAGTTAATTACATTTACCGCAACACAAAGTTCGACGGACGCACCGAGCATCGCAATATACGCTTCGAGGTGAGTACACAGCAGAGCCACCCCAATGGGTGGTTCGCAATTGCCAACAGGCAACAGGCAACAGCAAACATCAACAGTTTTAGCAACGAACAAAGACCGTGTCCTGCATCACGTTAGGGATTGTGTATAGAAACGTTTACGCACAAACAGCGCCCAATAATTATTCGTAGCATTAGTCACTTAAAGTTGTGGCTGATTTTCATTTTCTAAATAAATACAATTGACACTATTCTGTGGCTATTTTCATAGTGAAATTAAAAGTTTTATGTAAAGCAATCTAAATAGTTCTTAATTTAAAGCTTTGAACAATCGCAGTAGTACGAGAAACTCGAAACTATTTTGGGAAAGAGACGTATGCCATCAGTTTCAACAGTCGATGCCATAACACAAGTGTCTTAAATAACAGTAAACCATAAAAATGGGTCGCGGATAATTGATATTAAATAATAATCATACCCACAGAACTCTAAACGAGCTCTGGATTAAATATTTAGATTATTTTCGCCAGCTACTACTACTACATCGAGAAACATAGCTACGCCAGCTTACAGCAGAAAACATATAATAAAAGACTCATAAAGATTACGAACAAGGTATACGAAAATTGAGAGTGTCCATTTTATGAAGCAGAACTGCTAATAATTTGACGGCAGATGTATGTTAATGCAGGAAGTAAACAAATATGTGAAGAACCATAAAGAACTGAAAGTAAATGTGTCGACTAATAAGAGATATGTATTTGTATATATATTATTAAGTTGCTGATAAATATATTTTGCGTTTTCTTCTTTTAATCTGTGAAATAAGAAAAAGGAGTTAAGTGTTATTCCTGAATTATTTTTAAGTAATTAATTAGTTTCAAAAGTGAGTTTAAAGCTGACTGTTAAAAAGCTTTTCTGAATTAATATTCATTTCTATATCTTATCTAGGTGCAACGCATTAAGATTGATGACGATACTGCCTGTCGCCATTCGTATAACGGTCCACATAATGCTTTTTGCAATGAGCATATGGACGTGTCCAACTTTTTGAATCTCCACTCCTTAGAGGATCACTCAGACTTTTGTCTAGCATACGTATTTACCTATAGGTTGGTAGTAATCCGAATCGTTATACGTTTATCCGTCTTTAATTTAAACACTCTCCACTCCCCTTGCAGAGATTTTACGGGTGGCACTTTGGGTTTGGCCTGGGTCGCCAGTGCTTCGGGAGCTTCTGGCGGCATTTGCGAGAAGTACAAGACCTACACGGAGACGGTGGGTGGACAATACCAGAGCACAAAGCGCTCATTGAACACTGGTATCATTACATTCGTCAACTACAACAGTCGCGTGCCACCGAAAGTATCTCAGCTGACACTGGCCCATGAGATTGGCCATAACTTTGGATCACCGGTGAGTAAGAGAGTATATTGGAAATGAAAGGAATATAGAATATATTCTTAGTAAGCTTATTTCTCTCAGCCTTATAACATTCATAATTTAATTTACTCAGTCTTCTTCTTTATCTGAAACTGTTTTCTACGTGACTCCTTCTTATATTTATAAACAACATATGTTGTTTGATTTTCAATCGGTCTTACAGATAAACATAATTTGTATTGTAGATATGTTCGTATTTGAACTATTTCACCAAATTTTCTAATTTTACATTTGTCAACTAAGCTTGTTTTCAAGGCTGAAATTAACTTCTGTTTCCGTTCTTGAACTGAATTTAATTTTTATTTATTTTTATTACACCCACTAAATGGTAAACCCATGTTGTGAGTCACATTTCGCTCTTCCCTTTTGAACTTATTTAGATATATATTCTAAACTGTTGTCTGTTCCCCCTTCTTGCAGCACGACTATCCGCAAGAATGCCGTCCTGGTGGACTGAATGGCAATTACATAATGTTCGCCAGTGCCACATCTGGTGATCGTCCTAACAATTCAAAATTTTCACCCTGTTCCATACGCAACATTTCCAATGTGCTTGACGTGCTGGTTGGCAACACGAAGCGCGACTGCTTCAAGGCCTCGGAGGGTGCCTTCTGTGGCAACAAGATCGTAGAGTCTGGCGAAGAATGCGACTGTGGCTTCAACGAGGAGGAATGCAAGGACAAATGCTGCTATCCGCGCCTCATCAGCGAGTACGATCAGTCGCTCAATTCGAGTGCCAAGGGCTGCAAGCGACGCGCCAAGACGCAATGCTCACCATCGCAGGGACCCTGCTGTCTGTCCAACTCGTGCACCTTTGTGCCGACGACCTATTCGCAGAAGTGCAAGGAGGAAACCGAGTGTAGCTGGTCGAGCACCTGCAATGGCACCACCGCCGAGTGCCCGGAACCGCAGCATCGGGATGACAAGACGATGTGCAACAATGGCACCGCCCTGTGCATACGCGGCGAGTGCAGTGGCTCACCCTGTCTGCTGTGGAACATGACGAAATGTTTCCTCACCTCGAACATGTTGCCGCACATTGACAAGCGCAAGCTGTGCGAACTGGCCTGCCAGGATGGCAACGATACCAACACCTGTCGCAGCACCAGCGAATTTGCCGCCGAATACAATATACAACCGGGTGGCATTAGTCTCCAGCCCGGCTCACCCTGTGACAATTTCCAGGGCTACTGCGATGTCTTTCTCAAGTGTCGCGCAGTCGACGCCGATGGTCCCCTTGTGCGCCTCAAGAACCTCCTACTCAATCGTGAGACCCTGCTCACCGTCGCCGAGTGGGTAACCGGTAACTGGTATCTGGTGGTACTGATTGGAGTCGGATTCATCGTTGTTCTTGGCGCCTTTATCAAATGCTGCGCCGTCCACACGCCCAGCTCCAATCCCAAGAAGCGTCGCGCTCGACGCATCAGCGAAACGCTCCGTGCCCCAATGAATACACTGCGCAGAATGGTAAGGCAATTGCAACTGCTTCTACTCTGAATATAATTCGAGTGAGATTTAATTCCCCTGAGTTGGCTGTAGTGGCTTTATGGAGTTTTTTAATTTTATAGGTTATTTTTACGTTCCCATCTGCAATGCCACAGTTACTAATAGCTCTCCTTTGACATACATTTTCTTGAATAATTTTGATGTGAACAAAAGACGGGATAACCTTTACTTTAATTGATATTTTGAACTTTTTTCATATTTTTTCTGAATAAAAAGTAAGTTATTGATAGGTATTAATATTATTTTTGGGCTCATCTTCATATATCACTAGGCTAGTTAATATAGCCATATCCGTCAGTCCGTCTCAAATAAAACAATATAAATAAATAAAATTATATATGTTGGATCCTGATTCTGATCACTATATTATGATCATATATACATATATATCCTGCCCAAAGAGCCGATTTTATGATTATTATGGTGGTCAAAAAAAGCAATGAGATGAATAATCTATAACGTATGAATCCCATAGGAGCTATAAGACGTTTTTCCGAGGTATCCGAGCCAATGCTTCTCACATTTGGTCCCATTATTACTATATCATAAAGCTCCTACCACATAGGAACCATCGTTTTAAATATGAGTTCATGTATGAATGGCTTTTTTTGTTTACCAAGTTGTCCTACCAAACAAAAACAAAACAAACAAAAATATTGATTGGTGAGTGGCTTTTTAAAATAACACTGGTTAAAGATTTAGCTAGATTAATTAAACTGTTTCAAATTACTTAAAATATCTTTCTCAATATATCGTCTTTTTCTCTTTCTGTCTTCCTCGGTCAATGCAGCAGCGTCATCCACACCAGCGCGGCGCCGGACCACGAAGCATTCCACCGCCGGCACACGAGGCGCAGCATTATCCCCGAGGCGGTGGTACTGGTGGAACCGGTGGTGGTGCCGGAGGCGGACGACATGGAGGCGGACGTGGTAATCAACATCAAGCGCATCCACACGAATGGGATCGTCATCAGGGCGGGCATTCGATAGTTCCGCTGCCCACTGGCGGCAGTCACGCTCATCGCAGCTCGGCGGCGAATCAGGCGCGACGCAGCGATGGTCGTGGGGCACGGCCCAGCAGCAGTGGACGACCACAGGCCAGCGGAGGAGCAGCACGTTTGGGGTATGGAGCTGAGCTGGGTGCCACGGGTGGTGGCGGTGGTGTTGGTGGTGCTGCTTCTGCGTCTGCTGCTGTCCAGGCTGCCATCAGCAGCGGTGGTGTTGTGGCACGTGCTCAACTGCCGCTGCCCTTGCCGCCGGCCAACGCACAACAGCAGCAACAGCAACAAGCACTCTCACCGCAACAACAACAACAACAACAACAACAACAACAATCGCAAGCGTTTTATGCGCCGAAAGGTGCGTGTTCCCTTAGACCCGACCCTCTAGTACCTTATAGCTAGCTGCTCTGTATACTCAACTGTTTCGACTGATTTTATATTGTTGCAAACACATTTACAATTTACAATTTTGGCATTTTTTCTTTTTTGGTTATCGTTTGTTGTATTTGCGCTTACATTTTTCTCCATCGAAACGCTAAAAATTCAGAATTACCACCACGCAATAAGTCCCGCTCATCACGTACCAACAACAACACAACCACCAACAACACTACCACAGCCACCCACTCGGCTGCTAGCAGCAGTAGCAGTAGTAAGAATGCCAAAAGTGCCAAAGCCAAAGACACAAGCCAACAACAACAACAACAACAGCAGCAACACAAAAGCAACAAACACAACAACAGCGGACGCAATCGCAGCAGCAGCAAAGATAAATCGGTTGGGTGTGCTGCCAAAACGCGTCGCAATATTGTCTATTAAATAAGTTTATAGAGAAGCCATAAAAGACAACATGGAATGTATGGAATTGGAACGCCTCATACATGCCATATTGAAGACACAATGAACCCTGAACATCCCAGTACCCCTCAAAGTGCACGCGTGCCTATTCCATCGTTCTAAGCAACGCTTTTCCCCTACCAAAAACCGAATTTGATAAACAATTGGTATGATCATTTTTCTTCCATGGAGCGTTTTTTCTTTTTTGTTTCAAGATTGTTGTTTGATCGCCGTTTATCTTCCTGGTTTCTACTAACTCAACTGTTTTGTTCTATCTATTTTGTAGTCTTTTCGCATGTTTCGATTTGGTTGTTATTTTTTATTAATTTTTTTTTAAACCATTATTAAGACCCTTTTCCTTCTATTTCTTACCCAAGCATATTGTATTGTTGTTGTTTTTGTTATTGCATGTGCACTTATTACTGATTATAACTGTTTATTCAACTATTACTAAATTAACATTCATATTAATGTGAAAAACAAATTTAAAGAATACTTTTGCGTTTTTTTTTGGTTTTGTCTAATAATACTTTTGCCTATATTTCCACAGTGGCTTGCAACAGCATGTTTTGCACAAAAGAACGAATTTAATATTCAAATGGTTTTACTGTAAATTAACTTTTGATTAAGTAATTACCTCAGTTTTATAACTTTGTCAATTGTAATGTCTAAAAGCGTAATTTTTGTTTAAAAATTTGTTTTAATACTATTATCAATGATTGATTTATTGATTACTATTGTATATTTTTATCCACTTAAAATCATGGATTTTATATATTTTCTTAAAAGCATTTCATTTGCATGGTTATAAAATCAATGACTACTAAAAAATTAATCTGTGTGCTTGTGGTTTTTAATATAAATCGATAAGCTGCACATGGCCAAAATCAAGTAGCCGCCCTGGAGACCGGCATACTTGAACTGGCGTTAAACTGGCCATCAAACCAAGTCAAGAAACTAATTAAAATTTTTGTGTATCTCCCCTCTCTCTCTATATATGTATCTCTTCCAATGTGTGTTATGTATTTAATCTTGTAAAGGCGTCACGCCCCCGCCGCCGCTTCAAGTAAGCTTTAGTCGACCGACATCGCTGCATGAGCAACAACCACAACAACAACAACAACCACAAGAACAACAACAGCAGCAGCACCAGCAGCAGGAGTCGGAGCAGCTGCAACAACAACAGCACGCCTATGCCGACGCATATGCGGCTTTGGGGCGTGGCCACTATGAGTCGACAACGCGGGCGCCCAACAACAGCAAAGTTTGACAGCCAAAATTGATGTCGGAGCGCCATAAGAAACCAAAAGCAAAACGGCAAAAGCAAAAGCAGCAACAACAAAAACAACTTCACATGCAGCTTGCGCAGCCACAACAACCACAACAAGAACAAAAATCAAATGAACTCAAATTAAATGTAAATGTAATTTTTATGCTAATTATTTTTATTTAAACAAAGCATGCAAAAAAAAAATGGGAGAGAAAAACAAAAATTGCATATGTACCAACAACAAAGTAACGCTAACAAGATGAATGATATTTTTGATTAAATAATTGATATGGAAATGCAAATCATTATTATTATAAATAATTAAAAAGGCAGATTGCATTAAATATATATATATATATATACATATATATATATATATATATATATATACTTACAAAAAAAACTATATATATATATAATGATTGTGCGTACTTATTTACAAAGCAGCAACAACATGAATATAAATAATAACATTTAAATGTATGCAACACAAAAAACCAAACCACAAAATTAAAATTTATAAACTTACATAAATGTCGAACATTTACAGAAAAGTAAGGCAAGAATAAAATTAATTCAAATTAAAAAAGCGCGAAATTTGTTTTTGTAAAAATAAGCTGCAAATAAGTTAAGCGGCTAGCACGGACAAAAGCATCGCATTTAAATTGTATTTAACTGTAATAAAGGCCAAACTTGAATTCAAGCCGTCAAAATTGCATTTGTAAACTAACGTAAATAAAAGAAAAAAATCAAAAAAAAAAAACACCTATAACAACAAAAATTACATGCAAATTTCCATTTTGAACTGACTGAAAGAGAATCTAAAATGTGTCTTTCCAGTCAGCCAGTCTTTCTTTAAAAATTGATATTCTGATATTTTCGACCAGCAAAAATACAAGTATCGAATAAAGCAAACATTAAAAGCAATTATTCAGTTCCCATACATATGAACATATATATTTTTAATTTTGGTATTGATTTTCTATTGTCATTTTGTATTAGGTTTAAAGCTTTACTTTTAATGTTTAGTGAGCGGTTTTTCTTGAGCCAGCAACTGATTATGTTAAATGTTACTCATCTATATATGGGATCTATATCCACCATTATTTTTAAGTAAACAATTATCTATATACACTATTGTATTTGTTGTATTTAATTAAGTTTTCTAGTTTATGTTTTTTGTTTTTGTCTGTATTTTCGCATCGGCATGCCAAATCTTAAAGAATTTTAATATCTACACAACATCACACAACACTACATAGGTGCATCCATCATTCGACTAAGCGGTGCACATTTCAACTATTATATTCCTTTTGTTTATATATTAAAATTTTTTTAAATTGGCCATAGAGTATTTAAATCACTTTTGTCTTTTATGTTAGTGAGTAAATATTACTTTAAACGTATTTTATGGCAAAATTTTGAATGCGATTTTATTTTCACACATTTTAATCTGAAACATAATTTTAACTGAATAATTGAAATGTTTTCATAAAGTTCAAAATAACTTGAAAGGTATTTTAAAAATTCTTCTAATTTAAATTTTTTTACCTATTTAATTCTTGCTAAACTAAAAAAAAACTTGTACATAGAGAAAGTTCTCAAAGTAATAAACAAAGCATTAAGTAAAATAAATTAAAATTTAACTGCATATACAAAAGAACAAAATGAAAAATAAGTTTAAAAGTAATTAATTAAATTGAAGTATAAAATATGTATTAAATTTAAATTGACAACAAATGAAAACTATGCTATTAGTTTATCGCAATACAAAAAGCAGAGAAAATACAAAAACAAAAAACATTAAACTATTAATTTAATTATATAATGTAACGAATTAATTAATTCAACTTAAGGCTAAAAACACTGCTACAAAAAACATAAACAAAAATGGATGAACATAAGAAATGATAATAAAAACAAGAAACTACTATTTTATAAAATACAAATATCAAAAATGTTCTATAAATATCGGAATATTCAAAGGTCGTGATTTGAACATTGGTAAGTGACAGTATTCGATTAACTTATTATTTATTTAAATTAATGAGGGTATTGAAGCTAAAAACAAAATACCCGTAACATATACCCGTCCAATATTCGACACTGAATTTGAAAATAATTACACATTTATGAGTTAAAATTTCTTTTTTTATTTATTCGCATTTGTTAGCAAACATTAAAGGCACATTACAAGAATTAAATATTAAAGTACAAATACTTAAAAATTAGTATACAAAAAACATTTATTTTTGGTTAAGAACAAAACACACATAAGTGGCTGCTCCGGCAGCCTGGCAACACGACCACAAACAATAGATCCTCCGATTTGGTCCACTATGCCCGTACACGAGATGCTTTCTTGCTCTTGTCGGCCTTAGGCGGCGGTGGTCCGCCCCTCCCGCCCTGCATGTGGCGATTATAAATGCTGTTGGGAAGAAAAACAAGCTTTTAGTAATAACTATATTTAGGCTTGTGTTACTTCTACATGGAAAAATTATATAAAAAAAGAAAACAATTGTCACAATTTAAGTTCTAAAATATTTGTGGTTCTAATAGCGGCACATATGTAATTTTCAGATAGGATTAGAATTTGGTTGAACTTAGTCGAATACTCACATTTTGTAGGTATCAGTTTTGAGATAGTCAATTACATGACTGATGCCCAACAGATACTGTTCGGCAATGGGATTCACCCAGGGATTCTCCTCCATTTTCATCACCGACTTGTTGCTGAGCAGATCGAGCTGTGCCACCTCGGGCGGCAGCACTTGCAGTCGGTTGTTTTGGATGTGCAGCTCGCGCAGCCGCAATAGATCACCAACTTCGCGTGGCAGCTCCAACAGATCATTGTCCCTCAAGCCCAATATCTGTAGGTTCTTCAGCTGGCCCAGCTCCTTGGGTATGTACTCAAAATCGTTGTCGCCCAAATACAAAGCGCGCAGCGTTTCCATGCCAAAGAAATTGCCCGGCAGTAGCTGCTCGTTCAAATTGTTGTACGACAAATCGAGCACTTCGAGCACGGGAAAGGCGCCGAAGCCGCGCGGCAGATTTCCCAGTCGATTGATCGACACATTCAGAATGCGCAGCTTGGGCATCGAGGAGAGGGAAACGGGCAGTTCGCTGAGTTGATTATTGGACAGGTTGAGTATTTCCAAATTCAGCAAATTGGCAATCCCAGGACTAATGACGCTGATCTTGTTGTGCGACAGCGTTAGCCGTGTAATATTTGACATGTTAACTGCGAGGAGATAAAAACTCAATTTTCAACTGTTTATCATCTCCCAAATATCAAGATTTAGGTATTTTTAGCAATACAATTATAACGAGTTGTACAACTATTCATTAGCCGGTGTATTGAATTTACAAATTATCTTCTAAGCCTAAACGATTTCGGTTAACATTTTTTTTTCTTTCAATTTGTAAATTAATTCGAATTTCTAGACCAATTAATTGAAACATTCCAAGTAACAAATTTCCTACTGGTCGCAAAGCTAAAAATTAACAGCTGTTTGCTCGTATGCGCACAATAGGCGTGAATGCATAGCATAAGTGTGAGCGAGACAACGCTAGTGCGTGTTGTTACTATTTAAAGAAGAAACCAAATAAATATTTTGGGCGTTTCTGCATTCAATTTAAGTGCAGAAGTTAATCAAAATGTTGCTTAAAACGTTTATTTAAGTTACCAGCCAGCACAAATAACTCAAATTTAATATTTATACAAACAACTCTTAGCAATTTTGTTTTCAGATGGTGGCGTCATCAAACTGAATTCTGTTAACGGGCTGGCGACGACGTCATGAAAGTGTTGTGTGGGTGTTTTTTGTTTTAAATTGATTGATTTTCACTTAGTTTGCGAGCACATTAAATGGATGGTACTCACAGAGTCCTGGCAGCTCCTCAAAGGACACCAGGCCCTTGTCAACAAGGTCCAATTCACGATTTTGCGTCTCACGCGCTTCATCCAAAACCTTCTTCGCCTTAGACATTTTTGCATTAACAGGCAGACATTGATTCATTGTTGTTGTTGTTCGCTGTTAAGCGCACTGTTAACGTCAGATTCTGTTGAGCGTGCGGCGTTGCCACTTTCTGTAAAATTGGGCGAATGGAAAATGTTAATGTATTTAGCTAGACATTGTGCTATTAAACTGTTGTCAGGAATTTATTTAATTTAAGCGTGAGCTGTACTTTTACTGCTATGATGAAGATAACGATGATGTTATATGTGTTTTACTAATGCACCTTTGTAACATTTATTGTTCCTCGACTCAAAATATGATGCGGCAGCTGCCACAACGATTAGCCAAGTTTTACACCTTATGCAATGCACAGTGAGACCTAAACTATTATTGACTTAGATGTTTATATAAAGTTATTCATGAACTCCATTTGAAATATGTTTGTTTTATTTATTTTGTTTATATAAAGCTCTTGATGGACTGCATTTGAAATATATTGGCATTTGGCTTTTCCGTATGCTATTTAAGTGTGTGCCAAGACATTTGCGCATTGTTGTTGCGGGCACACAAAGCTGCTCAAACTGTTGTTGCCGCAGCTGCCACTTTTTGCTTTTTCAGCTGCATCTGTTGCTCATTTGGCAATTTTCACTTCGTTTCCAGCACTTGACATTGAGTTTCACAATTTCTTCACTCCATGTGGCACACAAACAACACACTTGACACGATTCACTATGCAAATAATAATTTGGACTATATTTTTTTTCTTACTTTCTATTTGCAATTTTAAATAGGGTTATATATAGACGCTACACGTCAAAGTGCAACAGCAAAAATAATATATATATATATATATATATATATATATATATATATATATAGATATAGATATATATATATATACATATATCTATAGATATAGATATATATGTGTATATATATATATATATATATATTGCACTGTTGCCGCTAATTTTGAATTTGTGCGGCTCATTACAATTTTTTAATTCATAGTGGCCCAATCACAAAAAATAGCCAAAAGCAACTAAATGCGTCACCTTCTTTCGCCACGCGCTCTTCCGATCAACTGAGAATATCGCTCACAGCGTGCACCAGATCAATGCTCTGATCGATCGATCTATGCTGCTGTTGTTGCTGTTGCTGCTAATGGAGCTGGTTTTTGCCTTTTTTGTCAGTCAATAAAAACGATGACAGCCATATGCAGCAGCGCTCCGAAGATGACATACGCTTACAGAGTGCAAGGAGCCCGATAACTAAACTAGAATTTGAATTCTTACTATTAGAGCTATATGATACAGTATATATATGTTAAACAATTTGAGGCAAACTTTTTGCTTCTGAATAAAAGCGATATGAAATTTTAAAATATGTTGTATTTTTTATTTAGTAAGCAGATGCCGATAAACTTATGAATAAAATGCAAAGCTAGATTTTCAACTGGTTCTGTGATAGGTACAGCACTTTATAATATATATATAAATATTTATCTTTTCTGTTTCAGAGGCCATAGTTTTATCAGTCACTTAATACAGAGACATTCAAATCGGTTAAACTGTTTAGTAGTATTTAAGATTTGTTGTTTTTTGGATACTTTGTAGTGAGCTTAAGTGAAACCCGTTTGAAAGCATTCAATTTTGTCGCATTATATAAAATACTCTTACTGTTACGGAGCTTACAAATTTTATCATGCAATTTGTTTTGTATTGATTGAGACATGTTCAACAATTTGTTTCTCTCTTCTCTTGTTGACCCATGGATATCGTTAAATATTGAAATAAATAATAAAAAAATAAATTAATATCTTTTTATGAGAATATCTTGATGTTTTTGAAAGCTAAACCTACCAATTTACTAACCAATTACTAATTTACCAAATTGCATACCAATCACAGACCGAAATTCTTACAATATAAATATATTCAGATCATTATTATTATAATGTTTTTATTTTTGTTTCGGAAATGCTGGCTTTGAAATTGTGTTGAGAATTAGAGTACAAACTCATTTGGTATTTTTACATAAAGCCTTTCAACGGGAGTAGAAGCTGCAACAGGTTTCACCAGATCCACACTATGTCGACTTATAATCAATTTCACATTCCGTAGCATCCTCAACACAGTGACCACGGCACACTAAGTAAAAATATATCGATATAATTATTTTAGAATATTTCTGTTGTCATATTCACGATTTACAATATTCCTCTATATGACTGAGCAGTTGAAACAAAATCAGATAGCTTTATGACGACTCTTGTGCACTGAAGTAAAATTGCGAAGAGAAATGCGAATCAACTAGTCGTTGTATTTATACAAAATGTTTTATAAGTTACTATGATGAAGTGAGAGAAAAGCGGCTGTCAAGGAACAGATTTGTCGACACTTGCGATATTCAATCAGACTGTAAGAATTTTAATTAAGTATAATTTATTACATATATATACAATACCTTCAAAAAAGTACTACACATTTGTTGTAATAACTGAGAACAATTTAAATTATTGGCAAATGAAAATAAATTAACTAAAATTATTATTAAATTGAACACTAAAAATAGAGGAAATGAACGAATTTCAAGAATACATATTTTCAACTTTTGATGCAGAATCAATATATATAAAAAGGGTTTCATAATGTTGAAAGAAATTCGAACTTTTGACAATTATTGGCGAAGATACAACCATTTGAATTTGGAAACAGAAACTTAAAACGTCAATATCTCGAATTTATTTCAATAAAACATATTTTTAACTTTTGATGCAGAATCAGTATATATAAAAGGGCTTCATAATGTTGAAAGAAATTCGAACATTTGACAATTATTGTCGAAGATACAACCGTTTGAATTTGGAAACAGAAACTTAAAACGTCAATTTCTCGAATTTGTCAACTGATATCCAATAATACCACGTTTGATTATGTTTGCATCTGAATATTTCGTATATTTTTATTCCAGTGGCTATTTTTGAATAGAACAGACTTTCAATTACGGCTATGGCTATGTAATAAACGTATAAAATGTATTCTTGTTCCTTTAATCGAGAACTTTGTAAAATCTAAAGAGCAATACTCGCAAGAATTCAGCATTGTTTTTCTGATTTTAATATGTAAACTTAATTATACAGATATCTAGAAGTATACTGTTTAATTTCGCAGAGCATTTTATTTATTGCACTCGATGTATGCTAGCATGGTAAATCAATATTTTGTGCATGCATCACAAATGTGCATTATCCATGACAACTTTCCGATTAGACAGTCAGTTGCATTTTTAATTAGTTTATTGTTGGTGCGGTCGTTGGAGCTCTGGCTGTGTTAGTTGCATCTCTGATATGCATTGTTAGTCACATTTTTGTTTTGGTATTCATTTTCAGTTCGCCTGTCGATTCAGTCAAAGCCAGTGAAAGTTTGTCTTCTGTGCCTTGTGTTTTATAATTTGCGTGTTGCATACTTTTCGGGCGCAGTGCAGCTAAAGTTCGCACTTCACAATGGAGAAAATAGCCACTTTTCTGCCAAAATGTTTTTGGGGTAAGTCGACTGGTTCAGGCTGCTGAAAAAATTGTGTAGCCCAATTTGAAGATACGATCTCGAAATATTCGATACGATAGAAATTGTTAGCTAAATTAAAACTATCTGCTATAAGAAATGTACATTTAATTTTTTTTTTCAGAAATATTGATTTTTTCCTTTAGGGCACAGTGGGACAACATTTTTTCGTGTACGTGTGTGAGTGACCGTGTGTTGAGCGCTTCATTTCCGCTGTATAAAATATGCAAAACAATGCAAACTCTCGTTGGCCAGAAACAAAAACAACAACACAAATTAAAACCAAACTTTTGCTTGGCCGGAAAAATTAATTTTGTTTTAGATGTGGAATTTCGAGCGCCAATTTCTGGCTACTAATATTGTGGCAACACTGGCTCTGCCACTCACTGGCAATAGTTTTTGTTTTAATTAACTTTTTTTTTTTTTTTTTTTTACTGTATATTTGCGCACCGTTTGCAGCGTTGCCCAATTCTGCTAATTTTCAAATGCAACGAAATATTTAATAAAACATTTTCCGGCACATAACAATGCATCTCTGTGGGCTTGCAAATTCCATGTGCCTCAATGTGAAATAATTGATTACATTGTTAAGCTACATCAAAACTAATAATTACGAACTTTTCCATGAAATATTTACTTAAGTTTTTCGCTTGTGTGCACTTTAAATTATTGTAAAAAAAAATGGTGTAAATTTTAAATGGTTGTAAAAAATGTATACAAAATGTACCAAAATCTAAGACGTAAAAAGCAACTGTTATTTCTTTATGTATTATTTTTAATTATCTATATATTTGCTATACATTTCCTTCAAATATAAATATTCTGCCAATGGCACAGCATAATTGGCACTGTAATGTTATACCATTGCCAAACAATTTCAAATTAATTCTTCGCAAAAATTATCAATTCTCACTTACAGTCATTTATAGTGGAGATATTTTTTACGTTAAATTTATTTGAAATCTGTCTAAGTAGGACAATAGGCGAATTGTGTTAGAAATTTATATTTATGATTATGTACTAAAAACCATGGAGTAAACGACGAACAGAATGATGAACAGAGAAGATGTTCAACTAAAGATCACATTTAACGAAGCCTGTTCGCATTTCAATGGGCCCTCCTGAGGGATAGATTGTGTAAGCTGAACAGAAAGCTGTTCCATTATTTGTTGCATCAACTCGTGGATTGTCGTCATAATTTTCTTTCAAATGAAATTTAAGTTGAGTCCATGATTGGTTGGGCTGTGCCTCTGGTAACTCCGCTGGTGGACTTGCTCTGGGTTTCGAGTTTTACACGTACAGGCTTTTATAGTTTATTCTTTGTTTATTCTTTGGCCTTGTGCGATGTACCACATTTGACACAATGCAATGGCTTACTGAAGATTCGTTTTAGATATACAAACTCCTAAAATCGACTTCATTGAACCAAATCGTCAAAGTTCCTAGGGGCCTGTAGTCCATTTGAATGAAGGTTATCAGTTATTTCCTCTATTGGGTTAGAATGGTGTAGATATTTTTACCCATTCAACTGATATGAGTGAAAGAAAACTCCCTTTGAAATTGAGAACTTTAGGAGTTTCCTGTACTTATCACTGTCTTTCAGCAAGCTGTGCACCTGTCATTCGGGTCCTTTTTTAAACAAATTTGATCGAACCTGTTGCGGAAATGATTTGTAAGCTGAAAATAATAAGAACAATAATAATAATTTAAAGGTTTATGTGAGTTTTATTGAGAAGAGAGTGATTGAAAGTTGTAAATTAGGTAACATTTTAAAATTAATTTACTTTTACTTTTCATTATTTTGATATTATTCTAATTTGATCATATAAGCAATTTAAACGAAATATTTTAATTAATTGCCCTTAAGAATATATATATATAGTTTAATACTTAATATTTCCACGGCACTTAATTTTGTAAAAATTCCGGTTTTGCAGAGCTGCCAACTCGTTTGGATAAACAGCAACCATATAATTTATGAAAATTTATTACCTATGCATTATTTATCTTAAACAAATGCTTTTATAATGTCGGGCTTCGGCTTAAGTATCTATTAAGTTGGTCGATTTGTATGCTAATGTGCTCACACCTAAACATGTGGGTGTTATTGCGTGTGTTTGGGTATATGTGTCTGTAAAGTATAATTCATTTTGAATTACGTCTGTGATTGGTATTACCATAAATTATTCAGTGTCGAAACGTTTTGCGGTCCCAATTCAAATGTGCTGTAAAATATGCAGGTTAATTTTGTAAACCGATACGACTGCAGCCATAAATTCGCATTAAGTTGTAAAATAATTTGCATCATTAACAAGGTCTGAATATAGTGATATCTGTTGCATAAGTATGAAGAAACAAAAAATAAAAATAAAATGAAAGTCTATGCAGTTTAGTGTGATTTATGCCTGCGCTTAGTGCTCACTAATTTTTGGCCATTTGCCGGTGCTGGCCAGAAAAGCTGACCACAGCAAAGGAGTTGGTTTGGTATGTCGTTTCAGCTCAGTTCGATAAATGGGCTGAGTGAATAACTCGAATGGAACTCAAACATAAATGACAGCGGCGACCCTTAACCAACTGTCAGCAGTGGGACAGGCAGGGGTACATCTTTCTGGCCGGCACTGGCTGCTTTATTTCTGGCAATTTTTCAGTGCGCTTTGCTTACATTGGCCAAGGACCAGCAGCAGCAATAACAAAAATAACAACAGCGCCAGTAGAATTCAAACCAGCAGCATCAGGATGAGCACACTAATACCTCCTAGTGGCAGGCAGCAGGCGGCACCAATCACTAACATTTGACGTGGTCGTGGCAAGGGTCAGTGGTGCTGCCTGCCTTTTGCTGTCTGCCTTTTGCTGCCTAGACTTGCTTATGCTGAGATCCTTCGTCCAGTGCCCGGCCTGGCTCAAAGCCGATTGATTTACTTCAAACAATTGGCAACATCATACATCAACGACTTTCGTTTGCTTTTCTTTTCTTTTATTTTGTTTTTCTGGTTATTTCGCACAAATCTCTATGCAAAGCGAGCATTGCTTCTCTCAACTTTTCTATTGTCTCTTTAATACCCAAATCATTCAATCAAACTGTTGTGCGCTTTGCTCTTCAAATCGAAATCTAAGAGATGCCGCTTATGCTACTTTTCCATTTTGTACAAGCAAAATTCGTGTAGACATCACGTTTGAAATGGTTCATTTGGCATTGTGACAATTCTTAATGTCTCAAAAAATACATATTATATTTAATATGTATTTATGTATATGAATACTAAATAGTAGTTGAATTGAAAAATCCAGATCAGTTCAGTTATATTATTTTATTGCTATGTATATAAATTTAAACTTAAAGAACATGGAAGAATAAAAAGTGGACTATGCAAAAATTCAGTAAGCATGCTTCAAAAAAAAAAAATCATTCTGAAAATAGCCATACTGGCACCAAGTGTAAGTCATCTTATTTTTCATAAAGTATACTTTTATTTTTCTTAATTTCTGGGCCGATTATTTCAAAATTTAAATTTGCCAGGGTATTTTTTAGTTGTACACAGAACTCTAAGTTAGCTTTTTGGTTGCTTATATTATTTTTAAACACTGGTAATTTAAGATTTCATTTGTAGTTTGGTAAATTAAAATTGATTTTCAAGACGAAAATATGGCTGAGGTAAAACTTTATCTTAGAAGTCAAAGTCTGAGCAGCTCCCTTTATCATCCATCTCTCTTTTGAGAACCAATTGCTCATATTTTTATGCATGCCAAAGACAAGACACGGGTACAAATAGCAAAAGGAAAAACGAAAAAGATAAGAAAACATCGAAAATGTAAATCTAAAAATCCTTGTACTTGTGCACGTTGATTGCTTGGTAGCCCTGCGCCCCCCCCTATCGATCGATGGGCTTGCATTTGCAATTCAGTTCGATTTTCCTACAGCCACTTTATCAATTTCGCCAATAAAATTCAAACTGTTTGCTTTTTTCTTGTTGTTCGTTTTTGATTTTTTTTCTTTTTGGTGTCAAATGTTTTTTTCGTCTGATGCCAGCATAAAAAAATGCATCATTCATCTTTTTAAACTGTTATCTGGAGGCACATCTAGTAATTCGTCTGATGAATTTTCCCTTTTTGTTTTTACCTTTTCTTCACCTAGGCATCAGTTAATTGGATTTATTGTTGCCGCCTTTCTATTACCTTTATGCACAATCGATTACACTTTACATAATCCTGTTCGCAATTTCGAATCCTCGTAATGTCTTAAGAAGTTTCAAATTAAAATGTTTGAATTTATAAATTTTGTTAAGTTCTTATATGTGTGAGATCTTATAGAACTAGTGATTATTAATAATATAGCTTTAAGAAATGTTTATGAAAAAGTTTACACTTTTAGTAAAATAACCTGTAAATAAGCTATATTGTTTTTCAAATATTTTAATACTTCCAGATTTTTTATATCCCTTACTTTATTTATTTTATTCAATTTAATTACCCTCTTCTTATTTTATATATACTATTATTATCTTACATTTTATATTTAAATTGTAACTTTATTTTGCCTTTTTATTCTTTTTAAAATTGTGTATTTTTTTAGCACACATTAAAGAAATAAAAATAAATAAGATAGTTATTAACATTTCACTCAGTTTGTCACCAGCTAATTTGTAATGATTATTTGATGATTTGTGAGATCAGCTTGTTGGAAATTATGAAGTGTGAGAAACTACTTACTATGCGACATGTTGTAGCCTGTCAAATGTGCTTGTCAAATCAATGGACGAAGCGCCCAAAAGCAGGCAATAAAATAGTTGCTTGTTCATATTGTCATGTCTCTTTACGTCCGTGTGTTTTGTGTCTTGTGTGTGTTATGTGCATGCCAAGTAATAGTCATTGTCCCCATTTGTATTTTTTGCCAACTGTATCTTGTAGAACGGGACAAATTTTCGTGAATTGAGCGACAGGTAGACGTGCTTTGTCTACCTCAATACTTTCAGTACTCTGATTTTGACAGTGGACAATGATTTTTGTTTTGGCCAGGTGCCAGACAAATGATAATTGGTATGGGCAAAGGAACACCAGCAGCTGGAGCAGGAGCAGAAGCAGGGACATGATTTGAAGGACAAGCCATCGGTTTAATCATGAAGAAATGTTAGTGTCTGTGTCGTTTTTTCGCATGATTGCACAAACATTGGCTATGCTTGAGCAATCAGTCGATGTGCTGACATTGAGTTGTTAGCAGTACTTATTTGAAATGTGATAAAGATAAAAAGTGAGAACGTTGCAATTCGTTGTAATCGACTATGGAATACTCTGTTATCTAGTTCTAACGGCTGACATAAAACCCACTTGTGAGGGTATTGGTAGAAAATCAAGCCTTAGAGTAGGCGTGGTCGAGAGCTTTATCTTAGCTTATATCGCCGCTTGCAGTTGATTATCAGAATCTATTTTAGAAATATTTAGGTCTTAAGTTGGCGAAATTGCGCTTTCCTGATTTTTGGGGGCAAGGTGGACAAGTTCTGATTTTTTCTATTACATTTTTGGTAGTTTTGACTCTTAAATTATGGGAGTAAATGTAAGGCCTGCAACAAAAAGTCGGATATGTTCCAAGTATAAAAATTAATGATTAGGTCGCATAAAAACAGACAGAGAGAAGGCCAATGCTATATCGACTCGCGTAGTGATGTTGATTAAGAATAAATCTCCAAGGTTAGTGCCTTAGGGTATCCTTCAAGTATCCTTAACAACGCTGTTACAGTTCGGTCTATTTAATAAAAAGACAGAGTGTATAATTAGAGGAAGGAAGGAAAATATGTCTCCTCTAAAAAAAAACTTTATTTACAATATTAATAAATACCACAATAAACAATAATTTAAATAATTGCTGCAGAAAAGGTAGAGAAGTCTGTTTTTATAATAATCTTAATATTCGATTTGCGTTAATCATAATCTGCTCTGTTTCAACCGACAACTTGTCTTCAGAGTCATGCAACAGTTAATGCTAAATAAATTACAAACTAATGTGGGTGGCGTAAGACGGCTAGTCAATCTAGCAGAACATTGATTAGGTCGCCAGTCAGGAGTATGGCTGACGGACGAAGACTGTCAATCTCGGGGGCATTTTATGGAAGCCGTTGCTGTGGCGCGGTGAACGCTCTAACGAGTTCTAAAACATTTCGCCCAGCTAAACGAAGTTAAACGCACTGAATAACAAGTAGTTTTTCCACACACACTTTCATATACACATACGCTAAATTCGAGGCATAGTGGGAGAGGTAGTTAACTTGAGACGAAACGAGACACATACTGAATCCAAATGAGGCAGGTGCTTTGCGGTTGTATGCGGCGTATATGTAACGATGATTTTGCCCCCAGGATTGTCGCATTGACACTGCGCTTCTGTGACTGTCCAGAGTGGGCCTGAAACAACTAATGAGCAGTTAAATTTTTGTTGACAGCCAAACTGCTGACTTAACTCTAATTAATCGCTTTGTAAGCTGCTAAACTTATTTTGTTGTGGTTCTCGCTTATGTCTACTAATAATGTCATAATTGTCAACAAATTAATATTACATTTTATTTACTTATAATGTGTGTATATTTATGATTTATGCATTTCCACGTCCATGACACCAACAAAAACGAAAGAGAAAAATCAATGTAATAATAGCGCAGTTAAATCCGTTTATCTAACTCTTCCGACAGATTTTTCCACTTAGCAATATTTTCATATGTCTGCGTTTTTATTATTATTTATTTATTTTTATGCACGCCATAATTCCCTTTGTGCATTGAACGTCAACTCTCTTTGAAATTTAATTGTATTTACTTTAATTAATATAGATTAGTTTTTCATATTACATGTGCACTAATTAAATTATTTGTTGCTTTTATTGTTTTTTTTTTTCATAAGCTGAAATGTGAACTTGCGGTTTTGATTTATATTTGTATGCCAAGGAATTGAATTTTGTATAAGCATGTTATTCATTATTAATAAATGAATTGTTTTTTTTTTTGTATTTTCGTATATTGTAATTTTCTATGAATTTCTTTAAATATTATTTTGCATACAAATTATAAATGTTATTTTAGTTTGTATAATAATGATAATTTTGAATTATTCCAAAAACAATTAGGGATATGAAATATATACCTGTAAGTTATCATATTAGCCGACCCAAGTAAATACCAACCAATAAAAATAAAATGTAATATTTAAATTGTTTTTACAACAAATATGAATATTTTTTAAAATTACTGGGTACATAAATAGAAAATTCATTCAACATTTATGGTTTGAATTGGAGAAAATCCAGAAAAAAACCAGAACATAAAAAGATATAGTATGAATTTGTTATGATGATAGTTAAGTTAAGATTTACAACATAAGACCTTTCCAATTAAGCTGTTAATGATAAAAATAAATGACTGAATCTATAGCATGATATAGCCTTTTGTAACACAAATTAATTTAAAAATTGGTATGTCTACCTTTATTGTAATATTATCATTACGTCCATACTTCAGTTGTTGAAGTTAAAGCTGCAATTGATTAGAAGGCCAGAGAGCTGATCAGACGACTTACTTTGCTCTGTTCCATAAGCTCGGACAAAGTTGACGTCCACATCTAATATATAGCATGCTCAATTTAAAGTGTTCTGATTTAGTGGAAGTGTGTGTGTGTGTGTGTGTGTGTGTGTGGGCCAACACGTTCTCTTTGTTTGGTCTGCGAATAGATGAGGCAACAATGCACAACGTTTTCCAACACTGGCACAATGTGTAGGAAAAGAAAAAATATTGTAGCATAATTTGGGGCACTAACAATGCAAGCAAAGAACGTGGCAGACGAGTGGGTGAGCGAGCGAACGGGCGGGTGGCCGTGTGAGCAGTTTGGGGCAGGACACATGGCATATATCAGCACATGCATTCATAAATCATTTTCTGCAGCTGGAGAGTGCAGCCAGCCAGGCAAACAGGCAGCTCAGGAAGCGGCCAGCAACAGTAGCTCCTGTCTGCCTGTGAATGTGTGTGTGTGTGTGCCAGTATCCTGTGTATGTTTAGCAGCAGCAGTGCCGGCTATTTTAAGGATATTTATACTGACAGCGGATTTTTGATGGAAAAACTTTTGTAAATTGCTTTTGGCAGTCTAAAGTAGCAAAAATAGGCGCAAACGCAAGAAATAGAGTTTCGACTTTAATCTTATTTAAAGAACTGCAACGTTTGTTCAACAAAATTTTCTTAATCTCGCGTATTCGTAATGCCACATTTATTAAATAGACTTCATATTTTTTGAACAATGCACACACACACTTCCAGAAGACGGATTTTTTAAAGAATTGCCAACATATTTATTTTGCCATTATATGCTCCACTTTCTATCCATTGTTATGCTTGCTGCATTATCGTCCTTTTGTTGTGGCCTCGAAATGTCATTACGTCTTTCAAAGGCTAAAATCCTATGCCAATAAATTGTCAAGTATTGAAACCTTTTAAGGAGCATCAACAAATACGCTTAATTGGCGTTGAAGAAAACTGTTTGTCATTATTATTGATGATCACATAAAGTAAAATATATAAACAATCTGTCTTTTTTTATAACTTGTAGTACCATTTATATATATTTGCCTGCAATTTAAAAGCCACTAGAATGTATTCTGTTTCACAATTTAATACCATAAATTAAGTATTAATCAAACAAATTAAAATTCAATTTGAAATATGTGAAATAATTGGCGCTTTAAAGTATGCATTCATTACTAAATTATCATATTAAATATTATGACGTGTTTAACATGTAATTTACATCAGCTGTATTAATCTACACAATTTACTGACCAACCTTTAACTAGATTTTGGGAAACACCCCGCTGTATGACGAGAGGCTATTTCGATTTACGATTAAATCGATTAAATCAATTAAAATATATAAAACGAATTGAGGAAAAATGTGCACGTTAATGCAAGTGAACAATATCTAGTCATATATAAAATGAAAGAAACCTAAATCGAAGCCACAAAAGTAGAAAAATTCATTTGCAATACGACTTGCATCCGATTGACGTCCAAAAGCAAAATAGTTGAAATTTAAATTATTTCGTTATGGGCGAATGCAGTTTTTTTTTTATGGTTTTCTCGGTGATAAAGTGTCTATCAATTTAACAAAAATACAGAGTTTTCTTACATGCTGTATATATTTATATACATTAGCAAATTGCGAATGTTGTATGCTCACAAGCTGTTAGACGGCGATCAATGAGTGCAAGGCTTGGTAGTAGGAAAATTCACTTGCAAAATTTACGGATGGAATAATCTGTGCATTGGCTCATAAGGACTGCCACAGAATAGAGGGTACAAGAAAATGGCTCAATATTATCTGAAGTAATGAAATAATAAAAAAATTGGTTTGGTAACGATACTATGAAAAAATATAGTCAATCAAAATCCACAAAAAAAAAACAGTCAATGCTGGTGGCCACCCTCAGTCCTTATGAACATTTTTCTTTGATATCAGAGCTTACGAACAAGTCTTCTTTCTTCAACCCTGCACAGATATCCTTGACCCATAGGTTAGGTTAGGCCTACCAAAGTCGACACACATAAGCGATTTTTGTCCCGCTGTGATACCGTGTGGATCTCACTACATTTCTATGGCACTTGTGTGAGCATGAATCTGGGGTTATCAAGCCAGTTGCATTTATTAATTTTCGCAATCCTGATTGGTCCTTATTCTCTAACTGTGTTAGATTTGATAGAAAGTGACTTTCTTGTGTAGCGAGTCGTTTACTCGCCAGTATAGGGCAGAAGCAGAAGAAGTGTTACGGATATCCTACCTCCTCTTCGTTTCTACAGCTTCTTCAAAAATCAAGTCCTTTCCGCTTGTATGTCGTCGTTCTTCGATTTCGGAGTATTGAAGTGACACCTACAGCTTTGTCGAAGAGCGCCTAGTTGTGTTGTTCACTATGGGGTTTCATTTAGGCGTAGGATAGGCCTTAAAGGCATTTTAGGTTCAGGAAGGTGTTGTTTGGAGTCTGGGCATATCGTGGGATGATCTGAAAGTGCTGGATCTAGTTTTCTTTTATAAATATCGCAGATCCCCTTCTTCTGATTTAAGAAGTGGACGTGTGATCAGAGAAGGAGTCTGTATCCGAGACACTCCACCCTTTCAACTGATCGCTAATGGTATGTGAAACAAGGGTCAGGTCTATGGCGTCCAGGCCACGAGTCAGCGTAGACACGTGCGATGTGTACCCCAGCTTCAGCTTGTTGTTGGGTGCTATTGGGGAGTGCCGGACTCTTATATCCTGCACAGAAATCCGCACTATGTAGGTAAGGCTTATTAGTATAGGAGGTCGCCAGATATGCTCCGTGAGCGACTGGTCCCCACCCAAGTTGACCATCGGCATGGATCGCGTTACACATTGGTCCGGCCCTACTGCGAATCATGATATGCCACTTCACCAGTTTAATTGAGTTTCAAATAAAATCAATAGATAAATTAAAGTTTCTTAATTGTATGCAACACTCACCTATTTCCCTGTCCAGGTCAAAGTGCACCTTTATCCAGAGCCTCCGTTTATTCGTTAATAATTTTTTTTTACAAATTGCATTATTTGTATTACATTGTATTTTTAACATGATGATTAAATTAAATTTTGAAAATTCATAAGTTTTGTATTCTCATAGAATTTACTGTCCAGACTACAGCTACATTTTTTCATATGTGTGTGTTAAGTATTGACTTCAGTCATTAACCATAATTTTGTCGTAAAGTTCGTAATGCATTGAAAAAGGTGTCTCCGTCTCCATAATCTTAAATTTTTGTTGTTTTTGAAGAAATACATAAAATTGTACGATATATTTAGGAAAAAGCGCTGGAAAATAGTGTCGTCATATAATAATGTAATAAATATGTACAAGTATTTTCATTTTTAAACGATATCTCAGCAAAATGTAAGCTTTCGCTATGATGAAACGGTATGATTGATAGTAATAGCAGTGCGTCGTAAATGTATGTCCAAGACAAGATCCGAGTGTTATTATAGCAAAAATTGTGAATTGTAACTGTGTGCTGGAAACCTCTATTCGGATTTCGAAAGAATAAAAACTTTTTACCACTGTGCAAGTGTGCGAGAAATAATAAAAGGAACAAAAAAAAAATCGGTGTGGCAAGCAGCCGTGCAACGATTTCGCGTTTGTTGTGCAGCTGCTGGGCGTAAATGTTGCACAGCATGCATAAATAATAAACAACAAGCTTCTGCTGCCACACACATACACACTCACACACACACACAGGAATTATGCACATTTTGCCGTTTTGCTGGCGCGCCCAACTGAGGCGTGAATTGAGTGGGTGGATAAGGGGAGCTGTGGCAACTTCTAAATTTATTTTATTAAGTCAAGCACATAGACAGCTCATGGGATGCGGCAGCCCTTCCGACTAACGGTGTAAATAAAATAATTTACGGTAACTGCTGCCGCTCATCAGGCCAAAAGCGATGCTGGTGACTGGGTCGCCGTGTTGACAAAACCTGGCGCTGGATCATCAGCGGCGGCCCCAAAATGCCGCTTACAAAAACTGCAGCATATATGTATATATTTTTTGTAGATCTTCTTTGTGTGCAGCTGCATACGAAATTAATGCACATATGCATATGCGTCCGTGTGTGTGTTTATGGCTGTGTAAAAATTCAGCATGCTAAATATAGTTATAATTATGCGCACACATTTTTAATTAAGTTTTGCACTGGGCCCGTTGCCCGTTTTGGCTTCGGCTTAGCTAAATATTATGCATACGCCCCGTTAAATTGCATTAATATGGCCCACACTCGTTTTCATCTTTTCTTTTTTCCTTTGCTGTCTGTTTACAAAATTACACACCATGTTTAACATTTTCACTTTGTTTGCCTTAATTTATGTAATATTTTTAACATACATTTTTTTTCTGCGCCTCAAGCCATTATTTGTAAATTGGGTTGAGTTAAGATACGCCAAAAGATGCACACTTAGTCATAAGTGCTTAATATAATTACATATTTACATATTTGCCGCCATTAGATGCATTTTTATAATTTGTAGAGTACGAACCAATGTAAAACAAGTGTAACAACATTTTCTATGTTTTTGGCAGCTGCTAAATAATTTTACATATTGTCAGAAATTTGCTAAGATGTTATTATAAATGATTTCATTCACACTTAAGTTCGATATTTTGTAAAACTGGCTCCGTATTAAGAAGGTTTATTTCTGGGTTTGAATTGGTATTGAATTGGTATTGAAAAACTTTCCAGTTTTCTTGAATAAGATGTTGTATTAAAAGTGTTGTCAAATCTGTGTTTCACATGGTTAAAAACTAAAAAACTTTCCTAACTGGCAGAAAAAAAGATTTCATTTTACTTCTTGTTTACTGTTGCAGTTTATGAATGTTGCTAAATATTTACAATTACCAATTTAAAAGTTCAGTTTGTTCAGCATTTTGTTTGGCTTGTTTCGCTTGTTGTGCAACAAAAAAGCACTTCTTTATTTTTCTACCCTAAGCCCATTGAAAATGGGCAAAATAGTGTAATCAAGTTGTGCAACAGGAAGAATGGAGGGCTCCATAAAGTATAAATGTTCTTGATCAGGGGTCGTGTCGATCTAATAATTTCCGTTATGAATATGTGGATCTGATATACCGTAAACTGATAAATTTTATTCAGTTTATCGACACATTTCGCGAATGAAATTTATATAAATCGATTTACAATTGCAGTAAAAACAAATTGATTTAAATATAAGGGAGATATCGAGAGTTGATATTCCTATAACTTTCATTTGCGAAGGTTAACATTTGGGCTTAAGGTATCTATTCGTCGCGGTCTATCGTCTGACGCATTTTCTTCCTTTTTTTTTATTATATTTTAACACAAAAGTTTTGTTGCTTGTATACAACAGCAAGACTTTTTCTTGTGCTGCTCCTTGTTACGGCCTTTTTTGGTATGGCCAGAAAGTTTTAAATACGATTTTATTTGTGCAAGTTGCTGCTTTTTTTTACATATCTGACCAGCTTGCAGCTGGTTTGATATGCCGCAAAGAAAGACCACAAAAAGAAGAGCTAAAATTTGAAATATTATAATGTAGTTTTTAGCTGAGAACTTTTCAGATGAAATTTCCAAGTCGTCTGCCCGTTTAGATCGTAAAAGCATGACAGTCGAAATATTACTGACATTTTTTTAATTTTTCACAAAAAACTGAAAACGTGTAAGCAAAATTTTTTTTTTTTTTGGTGTTAGTCAAACGAGTTTAATGTCAAACTGTATAAGCATTTAGCCAACACTAAATCATGGCATATTCTATTCGCAATTCCCTTTCTTTTTTTGCCACATTTTCTGCTTAAATGCATTTACCGTCTCCTCGACCTCTCAGTCTCAAGTGGCTGCCCTGCAAGCTAACTGCCGTCTACTGTCCTGCCAGGCTATCCCTACTACTGTACTCGTACAATCTCATTCTGTGTCTGGCTCCGCAAACTTCCATCGTTTACTTTGCTCCTGCTGCCGCTCGCTATCATCCTGGCGGCGCTCTATTTGAATTATTGAAATGATTTACAGTGAAGTGGCTGCAGCAACATTTTGGGCTACAGTTGCCACAAGACGCGAAAAGGTAATGAGCTGCGCTTGCGTTGAGTTGAGAGTTGCGTGTCTGATGGCACATTGTCTGGCACTTGGTTCTCGCATCTACTCGCCCTCACACTTGACTGCCCATTATGCTGATCACTTGTTTTCCCTCCGTAACGGCTTGGCTTCATAGCTTCCAGGTTTCTGTCAGATTCTTAAATGCAAATGTGGCGACTTTATGGCAACACCTTTAATTTAAAGCTTCTTGAAAATAAAGAAGGCGTCGCAGAGTACATGTATTTATTGCAAATAATAATAATAATAAAAATATGAATAAAACTATGTTATTAGGTGAGAGAGAACACTTAACGCATTAAAGGATTACAAATGTTTGATTAATTTTTTAATGTAATTTTAATTAAAAGTGTTTTAGGAAATTTAAATCGATATGGATTATTATTATTTGTGAAATAAAAATAAATATTTTCTCGCAGGTAGATTACTGTTCTGTTGGTTTTGTGTATTAAAATCGATATATCGCTAAATTTTTGGACAGTGGTTAGTAATTAGTCTCTTTTTATTACGTACACTTGAATTTATCCAATTATCTTCTTGGGATGATTACGTCGGATTAGTATTTATAAACGTCAATTCATAAATAAATTCTTATTTTACATAACAAAAACTAATAAGAGCGGTAATTGTAATACTTTAAGGGTATCGACGAAATATTAGAGATTAATTTTACATTTTACTTTAGTGCGTTCATTAAAACACATCTCCGTTAAAATGTGCAAACTTTGCTAAATCCACTTGACTTTTAATTCTGATTAAGAGCCCAATATTTTGTGAAATCCAAAATGACACATGTCATGAAAATGTAAAGATATGAATTTACAAATTATAATGTATGAATTTTTCAAGTTGCCAGATCTGCTTGTACTTATCAGAATTTTACTTCGTTGATACAAAAGCCAATTTTCAATTAACTCTTAGGCAAAGGATATTCACACTATTTGTTACCCATGTCAAAAACAAAATACTCTGCGACAGTTGGAGATTTTGTGGGCTGGTCAACTCAAAGAGCTGCTTGTTGATTTCTTGAAGACATGGCGACGCACACTTCAGATTGTTGCTACATTCAGGTGGCATTGTGCGTAACCGAAGTCCTCGAGTGTTCGAGTCTTCGAATAACTGCACCTGGCACATATCACCTGCTGCTGCTGCTGCTGCTGCCAGGCTGTCCAGGAAGCCCAAAGTGATTTTATGTTTTATGAGAGCTGACAACAGACACAGCCACACTCCAGCACTTTCCACAAGCCAAGGCACACTCACACATACACATACAACCACACACACACACACAACTACAACATCATATGGACATGATGTGATTCGTGTCAGTTTCATTGTCGACTGCCACATCATGTGTTGTGTATGCGGTTGCTGCTGCAACATGTTGTAAATTATTATATGCTCAAGTGGTTTTCAAGTGGCAACTCCGTTTGTGGTGACTGTCTGCAGATCGACTGCAAATGAACTGAATGACTTTACAATTGAAATGAATGCCCTAACATAATTAAACATCATTCAAGGAAATATTAAGTACCATGATATGAACTTTTCTCTTACCTGGGCGTTTAATCGAATTGCTGACAAAACTGGAAATTTCATTTAATATTATTTACGTGCTTACTTTTGAATTTGAATAAAACAGTTTAAATGTTTCCTCACTGCATTCAAAATTACAAATTGTATCATGGCTGTGTTTCAAAATTATTTATTATTCGCCTTTTTTTATTTAATTAATTTAAGATAAACTAAAAACAGTTGAAAGTTTTTCAAATTAAGGTTTTGCAGCCGCTCTTTATACGTCATTTCGCTATAACGGTCATCTTCAATTAAGGCACGTTTTCGATTTACGGCCTAAAATGTTTCGCTATAACGGTTAAAATAATTTTTGAAGATTTAATCGAACGTAATGTGCTTGATATACTTGAAGCTAATAGGGAGCGCCTTTCATATGAGGAACTCATTCAGTTGCAAGCAGATGAATAATTTTGGTTTTTAAAATTTCACAATAATTTAAATGAATGAATCTTCTTAATTTTTTTTTAATAGTTTTAGTCGGTACAATTAATAGTAAAAATATAAGAAAATAAATAAAATTCAATATAATAATATTTTTTTTATAAAAGAAGTTAGAAAATATGAGTTTTTCCTGTAATCAAACTCTTTATTGACATACTGTAAGTAAATTTCTGAACCTGTGAAAAAGGCTTTTGCACAACGTCTAGTGATACGTGCAACGCGTTGCTTTTAAAATAAGTACTTGTTTAGTCCTGACTTCTAGATTATACAATATTTATAAGGTTTTCAGAAATATCTTTGGAATATTTTCAGGTGGACACTTGCTGCGAGCTCCATATCCAACATTTATACAGCTTGCAAAGTATCAAAATAAGTGGCGGATTTTATATACATACAAACCGTGCACGTAAGCGCTGTAGTATACACACAAACATATTGAACGACTCGGCTGCTGATCCTGATCAAGAAAATATTTATACTTTATCAGTTTGTGAATGCTTCCATTTGCCTGTTACATATATTTCCACAACACCATTGTATAAAAAAGTCACAAAAAAATAAATGATAATTCAAAAAGTATTCCGCACCTTTTTTTTATAATTCTAACGCGATTTTAAAAATGCTCTCTTTCAAAAAAGATTTTACAGTCGGTATAATTTTTTTGAGTATATTTGAATTTGTAATTAGATCCATTCTCGCAGCTGTTGCAATTACATACATAATTTTATTCTCAAATTGCATCAGTACACTTAATTGCATTTTTGTATCCATGTGCAACAGCCGCTTAAGCCACACCCCATTCTTATAGTATATATGTATATATATTCCTATAGCTCTGAAAATCTGAGTTCTGTGCTAACGTTTAGCTAATTTATGCCATGCTGCTTTCAATGGCAACTGACTTAATTTGCTCAGTCATTTTTCTTGTCCAGGCGGTGGCAGCAACAACAACACTTCTCCATCTCTTAGGAGTTCCCTTTGGCATACCCTACTCGCCTTGTGCCTTGTCGCCTTCCCCTCGGGCAAAGTGACAAACAACTAAGCGAAAATCGCGTGCGTGACGCGTGGCGGGCGCATAAAGTTTGTGACACGTTTCCACAGTTGCAGTTTGTTGTTGTTCCTTTTTTTTTTTGTCCAAAGGCAGAAAAAGTTGCTAGCAGCATGTGGATGGAGGGGTGAGTGGAACACTGATGCTGATGGCGACACTTTAGAGTCGCGCTGCATACTTTTGGGGCGTCATGCAAGTCACGTTAATTTCGCCGGCGAACTGTGAAGCAACAACAGCAACTTGTTGTTTTTGATGTTGCTGTTGTTGTTGCAAAACTTTGGCCATTTTCAAAGAGCTTAAAGGTGGACTTACATTCAGCTTTTGCCGTCTTCTAGGCAAATCAAAAATGTTGCATTTCTTAACTTCATCATATTCAACAGCAGAGCTCATATTTTTCTTTTTAAATGTGGGATAATTTTTATGCAGAAATATTAAGGATGATTGTAATTATGATTGCTGACTAAGGTCACAAATTTTTCAAATATTTGTATCACAAATCGATTTTCGAAATGGACAAACCTTAATCAAAGATCTCCATTAAATCTTATATAAAAGCTGTGAATATAACTTATCTATCAGCTGAGAATTTATTATTCTACATTCCCAATGACGGTTTACTAACTGAAATAAACCTTAAAGTATTCATAGTTTTTAATCGTTATCGTTTGTATTTTGCCTATCCAAATATTGTTTATCAAAATTTTGATATTTAAAAATTACTTTAAAACTTAAATTATTTAATCTTAATAGTATATTACTATAGTACTACTATTACTATATTTTATTTTGTATTTCAATAAATTAATCAAAAATAAAAATAATGATTCAAGCTCAATACTAATATCAGTCAACACAAAAAAAGCATACAGATAAACAATATGGAATTTAAATAAAAAATAAAATTTGATACTTAATTTTAAATAAAACAATGAATATTATTAAAATGTCTGTCTTAGGATATTCATCAATTTTAATTTGTAATTAAGGTATTCATTAAGTTAGCCTCACCCACTATTGGTTAACGATATTTTGATTTAACTAAGTAATCAAATGAAAGTTAATGTTTTACGCTCAAGCACATTAAGCCTATGTGTGTATTACATTGCAGGGTATAGCTGTGTATGGTTGTTGCTTACAATTTATGGAGCCACGCCCACATCCTCAATGGGACGCTCATTAAGCGTCTTTAGTGTGTTTATATAATATAAATTAGCTTAATTTGAAAACATTTTTTGATGCCAAAAGTTTGGCACTTGCACGAGACAAACAACGCAAAGACAACGGCTGGGGTGTAAAGCAATGGACGGGGTATGGGGAATGGGAGTTGTATGGAAACAGATGCTAGCTTGCGCCTTGGCTTGGGCTAATTTATACGCCCGTTGGACATTCTCGAGTCGGCCAAAAAGTTGCCGCAAGTTTTACCAAGTCGGCGAGGCGCGTCTCCGATTCCTGTTGCGGGTTAATAAGACGACGTTCACGACGGCGACGGCGGCGATGAAGATGGTGGCCAACAAATTGCCAACATTACTCTTGCCGTAGCAGGACGGCAGAAAAAGGAGAGAGGGTGCGTACAAGAAAGATGCCTGCAAATAGACTTTTGAGCGTTGTATACTTGGCTTGCCTGTTTTGTTGACTTTGCTAAGCAAGGAAAGACCACCCTGATCGGACTAAGAGGCGGGTGCGGGGGTCAACAGTCATTGAAAGTGTCAAAAGCGCAGGCAATTAATTTGGCCTAATTAGACATTTGGTTGAATGCCTTGCGGCTGAGACTGCAATTTTTGTGGCTTGTCAAAGCCTTAGCCAAGTTGAAAAGTGGCCACGAACAATGGATTTCTGCATGTTGAGCGATTTATGGCTTCCCAACTTTATTAAGCTGGCCAAATTTACAAAAGATTTTGGTGGCCAAGAGCAAACTTGGCTCACTAAGTTTCCTTTCTTAATTTATGATCTGCAAGTCCTTAATTCCCAAAAATTTTATGAATTTCATGGGGAGCAGGATGCTCTTACATCTAAATATAGAAATTGTTGATATGAGAAAGTATCTTAAATATTAACAAACTTAAGACATTACATTTTAAACTATTATACTTAGTATGCAAAAAAAAAATCAAGCCACAAAAAATGCTGAATTACAATCTAATATTTTCAATATTTATAAACCAAAAGATAAAAAAGATCTTTGTATGTTAGTTTTATGAAGGAACGGATGATCTAAAAAAAATTTAAATTTTATGCTTAGAGAACCTAACATAAATATACATTTATGTCGTGTAGTAAAATAAAACCAGATTATTTGTTTGATATATGGAATAATTTCAATATAAATTAAAATCACTTACTTGCCTAATGAGCTCTAAAGTGCGGTGATGCAATGCCAATATCTACATTGATAGCGACAACCAAATCGATGAGACCGATATAAAAAAATTGATATCGGTAACAACCTATCGCAAAATCTCTGGACGGGGTAGCAAAGCAGCATGTGATCAGACTGAAATGGGTGCCTGCTCACCAGGATATTAAGGCAAGGCTGTATACTTAACCTGGGAAGACACGTCTCTCAGATAAGAAAAGTATTCGCAACAGATACAGCAGTAATCCAAGCCTTAGCCGGATATTGGTTAGACGTCATTCTTGTCAATCGACTCTTTGCAGAAAGAAGAGAAAGAAGATGAATCTCCTTTTGCCAGGAAGATATTAAGCATCCTGGAAAGCCCCGCCTCTAACCGATATATTGCAGTTACCAAAATTCCAACTAAGATTGCGAAAGTCATATGTGCAGCTGGCTGGACTCATTCTTACTTCAATCTCCCATCAGTGTCAAGGAATTGTGATGAATCCACCCAGGGTAGTCCATTGTGACTGCGTCAGTTTGTGTCGATCATACGGCAGATAGACGTCTTACCTAATTTAACTTATGTAGGTTTGTTTTATAATTTTTTTATAAATTTCAGCACGACAAATTAAATTATGGGTGAGAATGAACCTTTTCAATAATTAAATAAAATGAATCTAATTGATTAAATGGAGATATTAATGTATGTGCCTCTCAAACGTTGAATGCAGTTTGTCACCAATAAAAAAGTAAAGAGAAAGGGCATATACATATATATGGTTGGTTAGAATTTCCTGTCTATAAAGGCAGAGAATGAAACTTGCTTTTTACTACATGATAAAAAACTACAAATTAAAGTTGGAGTACTTATTATGAAGTATTCGATTTTGATGCTCGTAAGTAGGTTAAAAAGATTGGCTTTAAAGATGTTCTTTATTAAACATTTGAATTCTGTGAATTTCTCTTATATTTAACTCAGATTCAATCTGCATTTAAGACTTTCGTCGAATAACTTGAAGCCGTTTATCATTTGAATTTTTGCCAAAAATAAACGTTTGAAATTTTTGCAAGCTTTTAATGCAACAATATGACCGCTGATAATTGTTGGCCAACTGCAATTGCTGTTTAGACCAAGTCTGCGGTCGCTCATAACGTTGTGAAGAGTTCCTAGCTATATTTGTGTGTGCCAGGCCATAATTTGCTTAACAACTTTTGGCAATTGCTTGGCTGGCAGCTCGGCCGCTTCGTTTTGGCACTTGGCCAATTCTTTTGCAGCCGTTCGACACTCGCCGCTTATATAATAATTTTGTGGCATAATTTATGGAAGGCAAAAGTTTTCTGTGGCTGCCCAGCCGCACAATTGCCACTATAATGTCGTCGTAGCCATTTAGCATTTTGCTAGAGCGGCCACATGCCAAAAATGTTGTCGGCCTGGCCAAAACTATTCACCATAACCCCATAAATTTGTTATTAAATGTTGGTCCGCTTATCGAAAGGACATGAAAACTGGACCGCCTCTTAACTGGGTGCCATAACAAACGTCAAATTGATTTTAAATTGCAGTTTTTGATACTTAAAAAAAAAAATGAAAAATACATAAAATACATGATACTCTCGTTCGAGAAGGAAAACGGTATCAACATTGTACACCCTTTTTTTCAGCATAAAAGTTTAAATATAAGCATACTTCAGTTAAATATAATTATTAATTATGTCTATGCAGCAATTATTTTAGTAATCTCTCTTAAACCAATGACCTTGGAATAATTGGATCATATAATATATATTTGAAACGTATTTCAAGTGAAGTGATCAGGTGTAAAATAATTATCAATATCGGATAACAAACAATAAGTTTATGTACATGCATGTGTGAGAAAGGGACGGAATGATAAGCGAGCCTAAACATGTTTTTGTATATATTCTGCAGCGCCACACATATGTCTGTAAATGTCGTATATACACGGGTTAGGCTTAGAGTATTTGTTAGTCAAGTACTACTACCTGTTCCATTCTTAACTATCTTGTGAAATAATTCTGGGTCAGCCAAAATTATTCTTTTCTAAGGAAATTAGTTCAAATCACAAATCATTTCTAGAGATTGCTTGCATTGCTTTGGTATCAAGCAACGGTATAAATAGTATATTAAAACAGTGAAAATATGTGGAGAGTCAATAAACTTCTGACTAACTTTGAAAATAATCGTTTATTTTCCTGACAAATAAGTAAAGCAACGTAAATACAAGTCAGCTGATTGTCTGCCTGTTTATTTAAATTATTTTTATAATTTATTTGAATTTGCATGTGCATTAGCAAATGAAGCAATCCAATCCAACGGTTCACTTCAGTGCATTGCCAAATACGGGGGAACACACAATTCTCATTCTACGCACACACACACACATACTAACACACTGCTCATTTTGCGAAATTGTCTACAAAAGCGATCCGCAAGCAAGCAAACAATTGAATAAAAAGATAATAATGATTATTTAGCGTACTGAGTGGCAGAGTGGGAGGAAGAGAGGCTGCTAGCACAGCTATCTACAAATTTTGAGTCACTGCTACAAATCTCAAAGACGAGGAACAGCAGAGAGAGCGAGAGCGTAACTTGTTTGTCACTAACAAAAAAGGAAAAACAGAAAAAAAACTAACTTTAAACAGAAACTTGTCATGTGAGAAAGATTAAACAGCAACAAAACGTAAGTAAAAACACAATAATGAATGCGCTTCCAGAGAACATAGAGCGTGTGAGAGAAAGAGCGAGAGAGAGAGAGAGAGAGAGAGAGAGAGCAAAGACAAAGACAAAGCGGCCAACCGGTGAGCGCAGGGAAAAGCTAAAAATAACAGCGAGACGCTCGCTCGACGTAACGGGTGAGAACGAACCACACAACAGCAAAACGGTAAAAGGGCTTTAGTGCTGAGCGCAAGCTGAGCGAAGCACGCCTTTGAGCCAAGCTAAGCTGCGCTTTTTTTCTGTGTGTATTTTGGGTGTGCCGCGCGCAGTGTGATGAGAACGCGTGAGCGGCCAACACGTAAGCAACGCGTTGTGCGCTGCGCTAAAGCTGAAATCAGTTAAAAAAAATACACAAGCAACAGCAGCAACAGCAACAGCAACTCAAGTGTGAATTGTAATTATTGAGGTTATATAAGCGGCAAAAACGAACTACGCAAGTATTATAACAAAAAGCGCAAGAGCAAAACGACGTCGTCGCTTCCAAACGCAGCTAAAACACGTTCCAAGTTCGATTTCGACAACAATTCCAGGCACGTGTCAGCCTCGCACATTCCAATAGAGAGAGAGAAAGAGAGCGAGAGAGAGAAAAACACGAATAACGAAATGGATCACGAGGGCAAAGCGCAGACGTCGACGCATCCGCTGCAGGATGTGCCGTTGAATGAGAGCAATGAGAGTGATTTGGACGCACAACAGACACCAAAAAATTGGGTTAAATTCGACGACGAGGCAACAGGCAGCAGCAGTGAAAACAATAATAACAGTAACAGTAACAGTGGCGACCGCAACGCCACACAGCAAACGAATCAACAACAACAAGAAAAACAACAGCATCAAAACAAGTTAGCGCTGCCGCCACCGCCGCCGTCAGTAGTGAGCAGCAACAACAAGAGACGCGCGCGCTCGCGCAGTCCCAATGACCAGTCCACAGCAGCAGCAGCAGTAGTTCCAGCACCTGTGCAGGTTAGTGGCTCTCTCGTTCTCTCTTTCTCTATTTATGCTCTCACATACCGCTTTCGTATGAACCAACGCAACGCATTCCAATACATCGCCTTAAGTGCGTGCGCACTCTGTCTCTTTTTGTATTTCCATCTCTTTCTGTTGCCTTATCGGTGCATTGCTTGACAAATTAAGTAAGGTTTGTAAATGCCGCCAGCAACAGTTGCGCTGATTACTCATCGACTGGAAGGTGACACGTCATTGCTGCACATTGTCTGTGCATAGGGTTTGGCAGATTAGTTCAAGTGTTAGAACTTTAACTGAGGGAATATTTGAAATCGAAAATTGTTGCGATGCGATGCGATGCAGCAGATTTCTTATCATCTAACTGATAATGAAAGTGCATTCACTGCTGGCAAATAGATTGTAGATATTTTTTATATGTTTATATTTCTTATGCAATTTAATAATATATTTTTTTGAATTTTTTTTTTTCGTGATCACAAATTTATGTTAAAATATTCGTGTCACATAATAAAAAAAAAGAACTGTGATGATCTTTTCATTGCAGTCGGATATATGAATAGCTTTTGTGTTCGTTTCATTCAACAAATAAACATCATGTGCAGATGCTTATCAATAAATTCCGACTAGATAGCAGGTGTATGAAAAAGTTTATTTGTTGCACATGAATATATATATATAAATATCTTGAAAACCTTTCTCGCTTATTGGCTTTCATCACTTCAGCTGTCTTCTACGTTTCTGCTTGCTGTTCTGTTCTTTGTACCCTTTCCATATCAGCGGAAAGTGAGATAAAAATAACAAACAGAATTTCTTCATCGCGAGCGGCATTTGTTTAAATATTTCGCCAGCCTTTTTTATTATGATTATAATAAAGTCAATATTTATTTGTTGCCTTCAGCTTATTAGACTGGCTTAGTTATCAAGATAAACCCAGATATTGGCTTTTAGTGTTGAAATTGACATAAAGTACGAAAAAAAGAAAAACATAAGGAGAACAAGAAAACCTTTTAGTCGAGATGATTAAAATCTATTTCTATTTTATGAATATTTTTAATGCTTTGGATACATTTTTAATAGTTGAATAAATGCTTCATTTTATATCCCCTACTTATTCAATAGAAGCAAATTTGATTAAATATAACAATACATTATTTTTGGCATGGCAATTAGCAATTTCAATGTGCATCATGCTGATGTGAGACGTTGCCCGATGTAAAAAGAAAAGGGTATATCCGTTATCCCATGTTAAATCTGAAATATCTACGATCGTCAGTGTACGTGACTATTAAGAAAGGTATTAAAAAAAATATTAATGAATATACAGTTTTTATAGAATAAAATATATTCAAACTAAAAAACATGGCATATCCTGTGATATACATATATATTTAATAAAAAAGAAAGCTTCATAAAAAATTAATCATTGGAATATAACAAAATATTAATCATCGTGGTATATGTTCCGATGTTGAGTTATTAAATATAAATGAAAACATATTTATTTATTAAAATGAACTAACCTTAACATATATGCGGGGCGTATTAATAGCAATATTAAATTTCTGGATCTCCAAAAAAAAGGAGTATAGTTTTGGCTAAGCCACCTTGAAATTATATAGTTATGGCAGCAATAAAAATTTTATAGCACGCTATATTTTAATTATACCCCTTAAAGTCGTAGTACGCAACTCTATATTCATTCATTCAGGTATTCAGGTTCAATTTGAGAAATCATTGTCATTTCAGTTGCAAGTCTCGACTGTTACTCAATCTGTAATTTTCTTATGATTCCCTCTGCGTTGTCAGAGGCGAATCAATAGTATTGATTTTGTGGCGTACATTTTTATAATTCTTTCATTGTTCTTTAACCTTTTGCGCTTTGAGGTAAGGTCAAGGAACACTTATAACCTAAATGGATGCTTGCACTTATTTTGCAGCGTGCAACTGTTTCCTCGACAATAGCTGCCCCATCGTTGCCGGATGTGACGCCGGCTGTTTTGACAACTGAGAGCACCCACGTTAATCTGCATGCATCCGGCAGTGGCAGCAATATCAACAGTAATGGCAACAGCAACAGCGGCGTAAGTCCGCCACGCCACCAACAGCATCTAGTAAACCAAAAAGCCAATGCAGCCTCTGTCTCAACAACATCGGCATCGTCCTCAACAGCTGCAGCAGCAGGGGCGGCGACTACTCATCCCAAAGGCAGCGGCACTTCCACCACCACCACGAACAACAATAACAACAGCAATAAAAGCATCTCAATTCCAGTGGATCAGGCCTCTGGGATGCGCACAATTGAATTGTCAACGGGCCGCATACGTGAAGGTTTTGGTAAGTATACACCAACACCGGACAAGCACGGTTCACATAAGTGTCGGACAGCGTTCTTTCCTTTTGATTCTTAAAAATTCGTAAACTTCGATTAAATAAGTTGCCAAAATTAAAGTTGAGAAAACATAAAAATCATTCATCATTACCGTAAATTAGGTTAGGTTAGACGATTGTTAGCAATAAAGCCAACTCACTTATGCCAGAATTTGCCCTTTTGTGCTTTTGTATTCGCATACTCCTCAATTTTCCTGACACTTGGTGGAAGCAACAATATCAGAAGTGGATCGAAGTGGATGCGTTGATAAATTTCAAAATTTGTATTGTTCCTAACTTTGCTAACTGACTTTCTATATATATATTGATAGATTTATATATATATATATATACCCGATATATATGTTTGACGTCCTAAAGTACCATAAGATAAGTTTAAATATACAGATAATGCTTATTATAGGTTAATTATTGAGTATTTTTGATAAATATTAAATATATAAATAAATATAAATGTTTATTTTTGGCTAAAAGTTAATACTTTTTGAGCATTGCCTAAAGCTGTTGACCCAAAATTGTACTCAATGTAAAAATGTATTTTAAGCAATCAGATACCACAATTGAACTTAATTATATTAATATCGCTTGTGCATTTTGCATTTATCCACAGCTAATGGCGATGTTATTGTGACACTGCTGCCTTGCAACACGAAATGGCCTTGGATCACTCCAGCCATATTTCGACCGGAGCTGGTGCCCGAGGAGCTAATGGCTCAGGGCTTGACGGTAGGCGTTGAGTCAATTAATCACTTTGTTCTTGCTATCTATGAACTTTTAACTAATAAAATTCTCCTTTCTGCTTAACTCAGCTCACTGTGGAGGACTATGTAAATGCAATGGAGACGCTGGTCAATGACTATCGGTTCACCGTGTACAACATTTGCTATAAACGCATCCTCGTCTGTTGGATTCTGTTTGCATTTGCCGTTTTGCTGGCATTACTCTTCTCTGGCCTGCAGGGCGTGGCACTGTTTGCATTGGGCGTGGGCTGGCTCTTCCTCAATGCGGCGGCCATATTTCTGTGCATGTGGCTGAAGTTGCGCCTGTCGCGCGGCCTGGAGAAGTGTCTGGCGCGTGTGAATAGGCAACTGATGCGCCACAAGATTCTACTCGTTTTGGACGATCGTGGTCGCATCTCCTGTCACAAGGTCAGCTTGTGTTTCATGTACTTCGATGCCACACAGTGTGTGAGCTTTTTGAATGAGTTCCTCGAGCACACCGAACAGAATGGCGGCGAGGCCATCAAGGCCGGCTGGGAAGCCAAGCTGGATATTGATGTAAATGATATCGTCATACAGGGCAGCCAGCCGGTGCGTCTGTCCCGCAAGCAGGTGAGAAACGAGCCATAAGCTTTCATCTATCACATAACTGATGCATAGCTTTGCTTAAGCTCTTAAATGCTCACTGAAAAACGTGTATTTGTCGTTGAATTTTCTAGTTGCTCATCACACTCGCTTTTTCGATACTCTCTCTATATCACTCTCCTCTCTCTCGCGCGCTTTCGCCATCTCTGTCATGCATCATGCTCACACATTCTCTTTTTTTACTCTCACGCACAAAAATGATCACAACTCGTGTTTAGGCCGTTGCCCAGGAGCTGTTTCTCAGTTATCTGCAGCGCTGGGGCAAGGACTTTCTGCGCCGCCGCCTCGACTGGACCGTACAGGAGGCGGGAGTCCATGAGACGCCACGACATCTGCAGTCCTCCATTTGCCCGTGCCAGTATGAGGAGGAGCTGTTTCGTAACAAAATCAAAGTCAGCCTGCAACATCGCCAATGCTGTGGCATCAATTGCAAGGGCTGTTGGCTATAGGCTCTAGGCTACTCTAGACTGCTGCTGTGGCAGATTAACTTTAATCAAACAACGACTTAATCGAGTTGTTTCCATTTATTATTTTCTTTTGCTCCTTTCTTTGTAATTTTACCTGTCTTACTTGATTTTTGTGTGTGTGCATTTGTAAATTGTACAATTAAATACTGTTAAAAACCAATCACCATAATTTTATTTTATACAAGTCTAGTCTATAGTAAATTCTTTTCATATTTTATTATTGTTAATAATTGATTCAGCCCAAAAGTATGCTGCACATTTTTTGTTTAAGCTTATACACTTTGCTCATACGCACTGTTTAACCAGCACACTCTAATTTTCATATCATTTATATCAACCTGTAACTACCTACCACTTGTTACCCATTAACTTCTAATAATTAATAATATACTGTATATGTATCTCCAACTTAGGAGCGCGGCGTGCAGCTGTTTCTGCGCTACGGCTCCCGTTGGGGCATGGAGGCTTTGCGTGGCTTGGTCGATGTGACGCCCTTGGAGCCGGGCCGGCATTGTGGGCAATTTCAATGTCCTTGCCAGTACATTAAGGATCATTTGCAGTGCAAACCACGAGGCAAGTTCAAGTGTTGCAATTTTGTGCATTGGGTGTTGGCATGTGAGCGTTACGATTACTAAACAAATATCGATCCATAAATATTATATATATCGACATGTGTATATACTAAGCATGCTCTACATATACGTTCTGAACTGTAACTAAATGAATTTTGGCCAATACAGGCTCTTTAGCTAATTATTACCAAGACAACCGCTTTTTTTGTATTGCAGTATTGATTCTTCAAAATTTGCTTTTTATTCTGAAATATCAAAAAATACCACTTTGTTGCTCTTTAAAATATACACAGAAAAAAAGAAACTATAAATTTTATTTCGTTTCAGATGTTAGCCCATAGTCAAGGTAATAATATTGGTACTTTTTGATATCGTGTCTTAACTCGTTCACATACAATACATTCAACTTTACAATTCATTTAATATTTATACAAAATAACCCTTCAATTGGTTAATCTAAATATATCTTTCAAAATTATATTTCTTTTTATGGCAATCCTCAACACAAACTACCTACTCTAAAACAGTTACCATAAACAGTGTAGGCCAGGTAGTTTGGGCACATTATTCTCCCTTCGGTGGCTAATAAATATACAAAATATTTAACTCGTGGAATTTAAGAAAAATAAACTCTTTTAATACTTAGCTATTTTGATATTATACAATTATAATTTAGTACTTTTTATTTTAACTGAATTTAAACGTTTTGGGCAATTCAATTCGTTTTGTTTATTTTGTCTATTGTGAACTTTATCTTTATGCGTTTATTCTGGGATAATTTTAAATAAATATTTGATTAATGTTCATGTAATTATTGTTGTTGTTGTTGTTGTTGTTGTTCTTTTACTATATGTTTCATTTTCTTTACATGTTTTGTTATTTCTATTTTGGGTGTTTTGCAACGAACGCCTTTTACAGGTTATCCATGTGCTTGCATTGTCTATGGTTCGGATCCCAGTTTTCAATATCGTTACTAGTTCCGTTTATATATACATCATACCTGTGTTTGTACACTGATCAAATTGGCCTATCATCATTTTGCCGACCACATAGCAAAATCTGAATTATATAATATATGTGTTAGAATTGTGCAATTTAGTTTTTCTTGTATTCAAACGTATTTATTTTTACTGTCAAATAAAATGTATATTCTCTTATGTTCTTATATGGATTATTTTGAGCAGTTAACATGCTGTTTCTCGCTAAGTTCATCATATTTAAAGGTAAAAGACTACTTTGTGTATTTAAATGAATTTTCAGAAACGAATTCTTCTCTCGAATTTCGAATTTTTAAGGAATAAATATTTTATTTTTTCATCGAAGGTATAAGTGTATATTGGTTTTGCAAAATATCCGTCATGCTGTCTGTCCGCCTGCCCTAAATATCGTTATAGGTTATGGTCACTCCCACCCTAACAATTCTTAAACGTCTATATTTCCCGCAAATTTAGAAGCTAGAGTTCTAGTATTTCAAACAGTGGTAAAACAAACTTCTTGGCTACGCCACCCTGCTCTCGACAACTAACAGAGAATTTTGCCGTCAGTTACGCCAAACTGCAGTGCTTTACTTCTATTTCTTTTTCACTTTAAGTTTTCGTATGCATTTTTAAAAATGCTCCGCTTATAGGCAAATTCAAGATTACAAAACTGATTTCGTTCATTTGGCCAAACCACAACTGTGTAATGCTGCACAGTTTGCATAAAAGCTGTGTGCTCTCTGAAAATGACATTCAGATTGTTGGGGCAGCATCGGAATGTCGGAGTAGTATTATATAACGTATGTACCCTTTGCACAGTTCTCACATTTGACCACAATTAATGCATTATTTTTACTGCATAATTGAACTTAATGTTTGCCGCATTTAAACCACGTTCATGATGGTAACAATTTGTGAACAAGTGTTGGTGTTGCAATTGTTTTTGTTGTTACTGTTGCGACGTTGCCTCATTTTAGGTTGCATGTGTAATGAGTCATTAACATGGTGCAGAGAACTTTTCATAAATAAAATACTTTAATTTCGTTTTATTATTATTTTGTATTCATATTAGGTACCAGGCAGTTTTATTTATGTTGATTTTGCAACACCAAAAGAAAAATAAAAATTTGGCCATAACCCGTAAATACGAAAATATTATGAAGTACTTGTGTCTTTCAGCGGTGAGTAATTACAGACCCATTATGTAAAAATATAATCACAGATGAGAATCTTTAAAGCAATGTTAGCGGATGCGCAGTAGAAATTATTAAATTTGTTTTAATATACAAATAATTAAAATGTAAACATGTTTATTATGAATTGTTAGGATATTACTTAATGGGTTTTCTTAACTCTTATATCAACTGTTTTAGAATATCGTAATATATGTTTTAAATGCATATATATATATTTTCGAATATTATTTTAACTAAATGATATAAATTAAAACTTATTTAAGATGTAACTTTAATATTATATATACACGTAAATGTTGAAATATCAATTTAAAAATTTAACTTTTTATTCCACTTTGTCCAACATTTTGTGCATTCACATTTTTTACATATCGCGGCTTCATTATGACTCTCGTTTGTCTTTAACATGCGGGTGGCAAAACTACCGCTTGATTTAAATAAAAGAGCTTATCGGTTTTTTGTCATTTGTCTTTACGAAATGATTAATTATACTGTTAATTAAAGAATGAGGCGAGCTATAACCAGTTTTCTGCAACAACCCATTAAATAAGAAATCAGCCAAAAAATGTTTTATTTAAATTTTGCCTACATCATTAAATTATAATAAATTATTAACAAAATAAGTTAAATAATCTGTCTTGATATATAAGCTGTTTGTTATATTGATATTGTCATACTTTTTATTACATCGATACGAAATTTGAAAAATCAACGCAAAATACAAGAAATACTTTTGTCGAATTTCTAAAGCTCGCCAAATTTTCTACGAATGTATATAATGTTCTCATCTATAAGCGGTGTATCTATTAAAAAGTAATGAATGTTCGGGAATAAGGTCTCTAACATTCTGACAACAAATTGTGCCAAATACTTTAGACATATAAATACTTTCTTTTCATTATTAAATTTGAGTTTTTCTGCAGCTATACCAAAAGATGACAATTTACCCTGTATATAGGCTTTATTATCGTATACAGAGATATCAGGTGCTAGACGCGAAACAAATATCTGCTTTCTAAGTGCAATTAGAGCCACCACTATTGATTGCAGGTGGTGCAGGAGAAATAAACTACTTTAACTGCTGACTATTACCAATAGTAGGCGTTAGTTGTGTAGGGGGCGATAACCGAAGGGGAGTAAATAATTTTGGGTCTCGAGGCAAAGTATGCTCAGTAGATCGCTTCTGCTTAAGAGGCTCATACAATAGTTATACTGTATTAAATCGAGAGCAAATACATCAAAATCAGCACTGAGCCTACTAAAAACCAGACGAAGATCGTGGAGTCTAGTTTGCCTCATAAGAACCTGGATATTTGACTCCGCCTCGCACAACCAAGAAGGGATAAGATCGGCTAGCCTGGCACTTGCAGCTTTTTAAATAGCATGCATACATCTGTAATGAAAAACTAATATGCACGATAAGTAGAGAGCTATACGATGACTTGGCACTGTACAGGGAAAATAAAAAACTAAACACACACACACACAGCAAGGTGACATAAGAATCAACAATCTAAGATTCGGCGCTGCACGGCATAGACAAAAGCGCAAAATAAACAAAAATTAGAACAGCAAAAACAACAACACGTGCAAGCACAGTTGCGAGAGCACTGGAAAATTTAAATAGCGAGAGTAAGAAAGCGCACACAAAAACCTCTATAACAACAATACAGCGCGATCGAGCGTGCAATGTTTGTATGCAAATAGCTTTGTTTATTACAGCGATCATATGTATGTATGTATAAAGATTTTTATTATTTGTTAATCAAAAAATTACTGACAAAAAACCCAAATAACCAAAGTTTTTGCAAAAAAAAAATTAACAAGAATACAAGCCCAGGCACACAAGAAAACTATCATAATTTATTAATCAATTAAATTACACGATATAAAATCAAACATGTTAAACAAACTAAGAAGAGCACAGCAAAGGTTTAGACGCGAATTGCTGATAGTGGAAACAGGAGACTAATTCATGAAAAGGAGTAGATGCCTCGCTATACAGATGTTAACACAATAAACAAGTATCGTACTGTATTTGTTGCTCTAACGATTTCCAAAATGCGATTTTACGCTCTAATAAAATAAATTCCAACTTTTGTAGAAGCATGTAAAAAGAATGCACCATTAAATGTTGTTAAACTTCATTAAGCGTGAGCAAAGCTTGAAACGATTTGTTTTCAAACTGCACTTCAAATAGCGAGGCACAAAGAAACAACAAAAAATGGACTAGAAAACGCTGCACACCACAAAAAAAACAGTGAATCTCGACACCAATACCATGGCATGTGAACTAATCAAAAACAAGCACAAACATCCACATACATACTTACACGCACTAACACACATTGACTGCCAAGCTGAAGGCTCATCAAAGTTTTGGCGAAATTCGATTGAATTGTGCGATTTTCATTTGAATTACATGCAGAAGCACAATGGTACAAATTAATTTAACCCAAAAATTCAAGTACAAATAATTTGATTTTTTACCAACTAAATTCAATTCGTTTGTATTTGCCTAAGACCATTAATGAACACTGCAAATCCTTTGTTAAAAAGGAAAAGGATATGAGCAAAAATGGAAAAGGATATGAGAAATGTTAAATTAAGCAATATATACATAAGATTGTATATTTATTGAAATGAATAAATCAAACGTGCTCGAATTTGCGAAAATGGAAAAGATTTCCATTTACATTCTCTAAGTGGACGTCCAATTTGGGAATACGGAATAGTTTTCCTTTTTGAAAGCGCACACCTGTAAATATTTTTTTTATAACTGATTTAAGTTCTGATCTATTATTTATTATATTATTATTTCTAATAAATAGAGTATGCACTGTTCGTTATGCTTCATTTTAATTTGATAACTTTTGCCCCCTTTTTTTGGAGCAGTATTATTTTGTCTGTAGCTGTTGTCGACGCCGCCGACACCATTTTTGCATTTATTTTGCGGCTAAAACTTTAATTGAGTTTTAAACCATTTTGCTGGCATGGCTTATACTACATGTGTTTATTTGAGTATGTGTGTGTATTTTGGTGCAAAAAAACATGCATTGTTTGATGGGATCTGTTGTTGCTACCGCTCCAGCTGCACTTATGCCGTGCGCAGCGCTTGAGTGATGAGGTTTTGTGCGAATTGGTTTTGGCTCACTTTTTTCCCAGGGGATTCTCTGAAGTGTCGGGCGTATCCGAATTGCCTGCACTTGAGAAATTAGCAATGTGTTTTGTTTCACCCCCAAATTGCTAAAAAAAAAAATGTATTATTTTTGCAAGTGTGTGTGCTTATGTGGCTGCTCGTTGAGCTTAACTAGGCGACTATTGCTGCTGCTGCTTCTGAGCGCTTACAGGTAACGCATACGCCCCGTGAGTCAAACAAATTACAGCCATTTAAGTGATTTTCTCTAATGTTATTTGGGGCGTTGCTGCAAAAAGTTGCATACTAAGCGCATTTCGGCGCATTTGTTGTTTATTACTGGCAACAGGGCGGGTGTTGATAACTTTTTGAATATACCGGTAGCTTATGCTTAAGCGTTAAGTGAAATTGTAGGATTAAAATGTGGGGCTTTCCAAGCTTCCAAGCGTGCTTATAGCTTTTTTATTTAAAATATTTCAAATTAAAAAAAATTGAATTAAATTAAAAGATCAACAAATGTTGTATTTTACTGTGTCTCTTTTTCGTTGGCTTCAGGTTAAGTGTACACTTGAGTCCATCATAAAAAGTGGTCACCAGGCAATAAACAATTTATTCATTATTACTATTTGTTTAATTCTTAATCAGAAGCTAATTGAATAGAATTTTATCAATGTTTATTTACTGTAAAAACTGATTAATTCGTCTTTATTATTTAAAGTTAGTTAATATAAACTATCTTTAAATCAGACTGCAAATCAATTTTAAATAATTAATATGCTATACTAATTTAAATGCTTTAAGAAATATTCAAAATTAATCTAAGCCATAAGAGGCTATCATGTGCATGTATAAAATGTTGATGGTACAGAATAATGTGTATTAATTTAACAATGTTGGAAACAAGCACAAGGTACCAACACAAACTGTTTGCATGATCATAATCAGATAGAACAGCTATAATAAATATGGCTCTTAAATCCCTTACAAGAGGCGCAGGCGAATGTACAGTATAAAATCCAAAACACTGACCATATATCATCATAAAAATAAACCGGCCAGTGACCAAGAGGAATAGAAGAGGTGCGTCTGCGAGGCAATGCAGCTATAAAACATTAGGCAAAAGCATTAAACATAAAAAGGTGGGCAACTCTTGGTGCTCGGCTTCAGGTTGCTGGTGTAGAGCGAAGTATGGGGACAGGACTACAATCAACATCATTAACGCGTGCTCTAAAAGCCATTTATTTAGACGCCGACAAGCGAAGCCTTGTTAAAAATGCCAGACTCTGCTCGAGTGTGGGGAAACTATAAATTTAACGCTTTTAGCATAATTGGAGAAGCATGTGCGTGTGCCGTAGAACGAGAGCGGAGCCAAACGGCTCAGTGAGGATAGCCATCAGCGCGTGAGCGTTATGATAAGTGGCCGGCAAAGGATATCAGCGTCAACACGTATTAAGTTATTGCCTTATTGGTACTACACATCTTTCGCTCTGCTTGGACTGGGCTATTAGGCAAAAGTGGTGCTGTCTTCCCATGTTGGCTTTGGCATCATATTACTTGGTCTTATAATTGCCGGCCGATTTTGACCTTTATCAAAGGCTGCAACTTAATATACGGTTGATGCTCAACCCTTCCAGCACAATAAGCACTTTTCGGGCAATTTGTGGGCTTCAGGGCATGAAATATGTGAAGAGCCTATCGATTGGGTACATTTATCACGACTCCTACTCTTCTCACCTCCTATAAATGTTTATCGTTTGTCTAATGGTTACAAATTAGGCCAAACGAATAGATTTGAAAGCAAGCAAAAATTTTGTTTTTGCGTACGCTTAAATGGGGGCTCAATGGTGCAAATGAGTGATTTATTGACTTTGCCAGTATTTTAATTGCTGTCGAGTAATGGAAATACTGAATATGACTCATATAGACTATCGGGCTATCTTGCTATCTTTAAACGTTTATTGAGCGGCTCGAATTGTATTGTTTTTTTTTTTTTTTCAAACAATTTTTAGAAATGAGAAATGAAAGTCGACAGTGCAACTAGAATACATTTAACAGCTGTGTTCAAGATATATCTTATTTGAGCTCACTCGACTACAGCGTTCTTATTGTATTCCACACTAACTGTCAGTTATTTGCTTGTCTGCTAAATGCAATTAATCTTTTCAGCGCCTCTTATCTTGAACAGTTGTAAAATATCAGTTACTCCTCGGTAACCCAAACAAACAAATTCGATGCAAGGCAAATGCATTTTTAAAAGTAATTGTAATTGAAAGGAGCAACCAATTTGAATTAGATGAAAATGAGCGAATAAAAAGAGAAATGGAAATGCTAAATGCAATGCAAAACAAGAGAGAACGTTACAATCGGGCGTAACCGACTGCGAAATACTTTGATACCATATGTTAGCAGGTAGCTGATATCAGGTAGCAAGGAACAGGCTGGGTGTAGCCAAGAAGTAGTGTCCAAGTTTACCTTTCAAATTACGGTAGTAGTAACATACTCTTACCTGGTCTAAAGAACTTGTGGGATGGTTCGGATGGGGCTGAGCTGAGGCCACCAGGCTGGTCGCGGGTTGCGGATAGCGAATAGCCTCCCCCGGGGAGGTTAGCTGCGAATAATACTAGATTCCTCGTAAATAAGCAGTCCCGGACAAACAGCGGGTGCGATATTGTCAATCGTACTGACAAGGCGCTTGTGTTGCCGCCTTTTAAAGTATAGCCTCACACAATCCCCTATCTCCCCTCTCAATTACCTACCCCATCCTGTCCCCCACATCTCACTCCGGGCCGGACTAAGGCGTTATCCGAACCGTGCCGAGAGTCAGCTTGGCTGGGGGCCCGAGGAAAAACTAGCCCAGTCTCGAATGGTGGGCTCAGGCAAATGGCGACCGCCTGTTCTAATTTAGTCTTACCCAGGTAATGCGGATCTCTGCCCGGGCGGACACTCATTTCTCTGCAGCACATGGGAACTACTGAAAGATTCCAAGAAAACTAAAACACCGCAGGATCTCCCTGCGGAGTAAGTCGCAAGACACCTAGAGGGTCGTGCCCTAGACGGGGAAAGACCCTCCCATGTGGTAGACCAACCTCCGCACTGTGCTGCTCCAGCACCAAACAGGAGAGTGCCGCATGCACAACAAACGCCGGCTTTGGGGCATGGGAGAGTGATGGTCGGACCAACCCGACCGCCACGCCCAGCAACGAACGCTGCGAGGCAAAGCGCACAGCGCCCAGCGAGAAAGGAAGGAATCCTGCCACCGAGGGGTCAACCCGGTGGGCTGGATGACCCGAACCGGAAAAATCTCTGCGGTTCAAGGGTCAAGTGGTATCTTCGGTACCTCCAGCACGGACTTACTCCTGATGCTGCTCTGAAGAAGGCCACAGAGCCCAGGGAAGCGGCTACGACATCAGCGCCAGCCCCCAAGAGGCGTCGCAGCGCACTCACTCCACCGGTGGCCACCCCCAAGAGGGCGTGCCCGGAAGCCAAGAGTGCTGCTCACGGCCCGGGGGCGGCGAAGGTGATGGCCGGAAAGGAAGCAGGCTTGGACTTCCGTCCAAGCACATCGCGTGCAGCGGCCACGAAGCCCAGCTCGCCAGCACCCACCGAGCCCCGATTGTCATATGCGGTATGGCAAGAAAGGTAAAGGTGGCCGTGTTGCCTGTGGATTTCCCACGAGCAATGCTCAGTCGCGGAGACTTGTCTGTGCTGGAAGAGGCCATCATAGACGAAGTCATTGCGTCTGGTGGGGATGTGGCGGTCTCATTCGCGGGCATTCATTTCCGGGTCGGTTTCCTGGTCATTGAATGCTTGGATGAGGCCTCAGCCGACTGGCTGAGAACCGCAGCGCCGCGGCTATAATCGTGGAAGGGCGTGCCCCTTGAATGCAAAGTGGGAGACAACATTCCGTCGGCCCCACTGCATCACGCTGTTTTGCCCCAGATGTGTGGATCGGTCGACCGAATCCCTGTTGGTTCTGCTGAGGAACCAGAACAGGATCGAGACCGACACATGGAAGGTGATTTCCAGGAGAAACGAGGGCGGAGGAGCCCTCCTGGTCATCGGGATAGACGAACTATCCAAGGATATCATTGTGGAGCTAAGCCTCAGTCTGAGCCAAGCGGCAGGGTGGCTGTCAACGTGGACACCACAACCACAGAAGACACTCCTGCCGCAGTTCAGAGCAGTTGCACTGCGCGACCCACCGACTCGGTGGAGGACCTCGCAGAAGATGAGGAGTTGGCAGACAAATGAAGATATCCCCAGGTCCTTACAGGAGCAGGCGGAGGAGCTGCTGGATGCAGCAGCAGCTGACGTCGAAATGAAGTGCAGCGGTGACAGGGGCAACACCTGGCCCCAATCACCGTGTCAGCTGGAGCCTCCTCAGCAATAGATGGCCAGAATCACCGGCACAGGGCTGGCTCAGGGTCCAGATCCAGATCCAGCACCCAGAGCATGCATAATGGTATTGAAAAATATTAACTTTACTATCCTTTCAGAATTCATGACTAGAGACTGCGTTCCCATATTGGTACAGACCAAGAACGGCGCGGCCCCTACGGCCATGGTGTCTGCGTATTTCGCAGGAGATGGAGCCTGCCCACCACACGAAATAGAAAACTGGTGGATTACTGCAGGAGGGAGAAGATCTCAGTGCTCATCGGATTCGATGCCAATGCGCACCATACGATATGGGGCAGCAGCGACATAAATTTGAGGGGTGAGTGCCTAATGGACTTTATATTCAAATATAATCTAGAATTAGGCAATGTCGGATCTACACCGACATTTGTAACTAGAATCAGGGAGGAGGTGCTAGACATCACCCTGATTAGTCGGTCCCTAAAACCTCACCTTAGGGTCTGGCACGTTTCCCAAGAGGAATCAATGTCTGATCACAGAACTATCCTATTTAAGTTACAATTAAATACGGATAGTAGTGCACCAGGTCGCAACCCCAGGAAAACCAACTGGGAAGGTTAAAAGTCGGCCTTAGGGCTCTCCCTAGTCAACGGGTTATCTGGTATACCCAGAGAGCCACTAAAGCTGGACAGGGTTATTGGTGACCTCAACAAGTGCATAACCAATGCATTTGGGGATAACTGCCCGGTAGGGAAAAAGTACTTGGAGAAAGATGCCCCATGGTGGAACGACAGCCTAGAAAGGCTGCGCGTGACCACACGTCGCCTCTTTAATAAATAAAGTGACGGAATGTGGGAGCCGTACCGTGAAAGCCTGACCTCCTACAATAAGGAGATAAGGAAGGCCAAACGGAAGAATTACAGTAACTTCTGCGAAAGCTTGTGCTAACTATGCGAAGGCGCCAGACTTCATAGAGCACTGGCGAAACGAGCGCCTGATGCGAACTTAGCACTGAAGCGTGGGGATAACTCCTTTACGAGCAGTGATTTGAAGAAACTAGTTTTACTTTTCGAGACGCACTTGCCAGGAAGCACACCCCTGCAGGAAGAGGCTATCGAAAGCGAAAGTAGATACAGGCCGTCAACTGACGACTGGGCATGCGCCAAGTCGACAGTCTCAAGGGAGAGACTTAATTGGGCAATTGGCACATTCCAGCCCTATAAGTCGCCTATATCGCCAACCTTCCTTCAAACGGGACAGGAAATACTCCTCTCCCGTATTAGGAAAGCATTAGTAAGTAGCCTAGCCCTCGGATACATGCCGGGCGCATGGAGAAGAGCTAGGGTAGTCTTCATCCCCAAGGCAGGGAAGAAAGACATTACCAGCCCAAAGTCCTTCAGACCCATCAGCTTAACATCGTTTTTACTGAAAACGTTGGAAAAGCTGGTGGACTACAAAATCAGAAGCACTTTACTTAAACAAAGGCCGCTGCACCCAATGCAGCATGCATACAGAGTAGGCAGGTCCACGGACACAGCACTTTATCAGCTGCGACGTACTTTGAGCGCGGAAATTGATAATAAGGAAGTAGCACTGTGCGTCTTCTTAGATATAGGAGGTGCCATTGATAAAACATCTCATGATGCAATCAATGCTACCCTTGAGAGAAGAGGCCTGTACTACCAGCAGATGGATACTTGCACTGCTACGGTCGAGACAAGCCACGGCATCATTACATGATAGCACTGTAACAGTCCTAACCACCAAAGGCTGTCCCCAAGGAGTGGTGTTGTCTCCGCTACTCTGGAGTCTGTTAGTAGACGAACTACTAAACAGACTTGCTAACAGTGGTATTCAATGTCAAGGTTATGCCGATGACATTGTTATCATAGCGCGAGGCAAATTTGAAGAATCACTCTGTGACATAGTCCAGTCAGGGCTAAGGATAACGTATGACTGGTGTATGGAGGTTGGACTCAACCTAAACCCTACGAAAACAGTCATCGTCCCCTTTACCAGACGACATAAGTTACTGAGGATGAGACAAATATGGCTCTCAGGGACCCTAATAGAAACAAGAAAGGAAGTCAAATACCTGGGAGTCACATTCGATAGCAGGCTTAACTTTGGCACCCATGTGCAAAACACGATATTAAAGTGCTCCAGGGCGCTTTATACATGCCTTAGTATTGCAGGTAAATCATGCGGTACCTGATGGTAGTAAGACCCATGTTAACCAATGGGGTGGTAGCATGGGGTGAAAGGGCGCGGATGATCACCGTGAAGACACAACTACAAAAGTTGCAAAGAATGGCCTGTGTATGTATGACAGGAGCTATGCGCACCTGCCCAACAATGGCCCTTGAAGCCTTAATGGAGCTCACACCACTCCACCATATCATAAGGCTCAAGCAGAAAGCCACGCTTCTCAGGATATCGGCAGAAGGAGTTGGGGGCAACCATATCCTAAGCCATAAAGACGCCCAGTTCCTTTCAAACGAACTACCCCTACTGACGCAACCTAGGGACGAAATGGTAGCCGAATACATATTCGAGCGAAATTTCGCAGTTCGTATGAGTAGTAAAAGGGAATGGACAACATGAAAACGCATACCATAAAAAAGTTCACACCGATTGATCACTCACGAATCAGGGCACCGGCCTTGGAGCGGTGGGTCCTCGGGTATTCTACCATGAATCCCTGGGAACGCACACCAGCATATTTCAGGCTGAGGTGTGTGCGATAGGGAGATGTGCGGACTTCAACATAGAACGTAACTATCGGAACACGGGTATATCCATCCTATCCGACAGTCAAACAGTATTGAAAGCTATAATGGGGACTAAGATAACATCGAAGGTAGTCCATGAAGTTCGTTCAAAGCTAGACCTACTCGGGACTCACAACAGGCTCACCCTACGCTGGGTTCCGGACCACAGGGACATAGCGGGAAACAGAGCTGGTCGGAGACAGTAGGACTCCGACAAGCCACATGCATCCTAGGTGGTTATAATCTTGTTCGATTTAAACAGGTTATAACCATGGGAAAGAACAGCCTTAGGATACTTACCGGTCTATTGTCAGGACACTGTAGACTAAGGAGTCACCTAACAAAATTGGGTATATACAGTAGCAATCTCTGCAGGTTTCGTGAAAGAGAGGAGGAATCCTCGATGCACATCCTGGCAGAATGTGTCGCCTTAGCTAGAAGAAGAAGCAGCATCCTAGGGGCGCATGTCTTAGATTGCAAAGACATAGAAGACCTCAACCCAACAAAGATCCTTACGTTTGTGCGGGAGTTGGGGCTGATGGAGGAGCTATAAGCTCAGAAGGGGGCACAATAGATCAAATAGGTCGCGGTGCAGATTCCCCAATAATAATAATAATAATAACATATTCTTAAAATTTAGTGACTTTAGTTTTTCAAGGCGGCCACCAGTAATGTACCAAATTAGAGGGCCCTAACTCCAAAACTCAGGAAGATATAGCAATTAATTTTTTTAGCAGCGGCAGAGGTGGGCGTGTCTTTTACCCATCTTTGAAGGACATCGCCAATTACCTACTAACCAAATTTTATCGATTTGCGAATATCGATTTTATCGATTTCTTAGCTCCCTAGTGGACATAGAACTCAAATTTTTACACTTTGTCTTTTCAAGTCCCTATCTCTAAGGGTGTCGAAAAAAGTTGCCTTCAAACAGACGGACAGACAGACTTCATACCTTCGGTACCAAAGTAGAAAAAAAAGAGAGATTAGAGAGTAGAAAAAAATGCAGATTCTCTGCAATTATACTCGTGTGTCTCTGACTTAAAGCCATCACCACAAATCAATCAGTGACAAAATGGAAACTTTCGCTTACTTTGGCAGCGTTAAGCGACGAAACAATGCCAGTCATAAATATATTATAGTTTTATTGGCAAATTTACATTTAAAAAGTTTTGTATCCAAATGTGAGCAGGTCTGCAAGTGCACCATTTTCATATGGCGGCACAGAGTAAAAAAAAAACTAAAAACCCAAACTGACATAAACTGGCTGGCGACAAACGCATGCATAGACATTCATACATACAACGTAAAGGCAATCGTAGGCTCGCTTCGATTATCCTGCACAGAGAAATGGCTTGTGGCTGCTGTTAGAAATGAGATAAATCTGAGAATATATTTTCTTCTTATCCAATCTTGATGCAATTTGGGCAGTTAATTAATAATATGCATATAGAAATCGTATATCATGCCTTTAAAATTGTAGCCTTTATTGCTATCGACAATCGAAATATATCGATGTTCGAGAATCGGAGGCAGTTATCGATGAAATATTGCAAGCTTGATCTGCGCCGGGTATACGAGAACAGAACAGACGAACATACGGACATAGCTATATCGACTTAGCTGTTGATTCTAATCAAGAATATCTATACTTTATGGGGTCGGATATGCTTTCTTCTGCCTGTTACATATATTTGCACAAAGCCATTGTACCCTTGCCAATTTTTAATACTTACACACACATACACACCCTTATACGTAGCTGGCAAAGGTAGCGTCACTTTTCTGGCCGTCTTGTACAATTTGTGCAGCTAGCTATATGGCTCAAAAGTCAATAGATAACAGAACTAGCAATTAGAAGTAAATGTAAAAGGTATCGACTTGAAAATACTCTTTAATCAATGGATAAAAATGGATTGTTACTTTTTCAACTTTTTTAAATTTTCGATGAAGTTGATGCATAGAGAAAAAAAATATGTTAATAATAATAATAGAGTTATTGAAAATCTAAAATTTAAAAGTATTAGAAAAGAGCACTCGCAATAATTTAAGTGCTCTAAGGAAATATAGATCCATTGAAGCACGAAATACCTTTAATTCCCTAGCTTCTTTCCAGGGTATAGAAGCAAACATATACATGTATGTATATTTTCATTGCAATTCTCTTGACTAGTGTTATTTCTGTTGCCATTTCCATTCGCATTCGTCGTTCATTTTGACGCAGATTTAATTACAATCCTTGCGCCACTCTGGTGCTGCTTTTACGTTTACGTTAACGTTTGTTGCATGCGCTTGTGTGCGTTGCCTCCAACCACGATCTTTCTCAGGATGACACAGCGCCTTGTCGCCGCTGCATCACATGTAAGCAGCTGCAGAGTCAATCTCAACTTCTGCCTATTTTTCTAGTTCTGGTTCTGCTCCTGGATTTTGCTTTGTTATTGCATCTGAGCATATGTACATATGTATGTAACATTCCTAGCTTGGTTAGAGTAGCTTCCTCTTTTGTTTAACAACAAACAAACAATGCGAGGAGTGAAAATCTCATATGTGGTAACTTCTCATCGGCAACGTTGTTGTCTGCTACTCTCATGCACTTTGCAAATTGAATTTTCCACTCGCATACGCAGGGAACTTGCAACAAAGAAGGGAAGTGCCAAGTACAGGCGAATGACATTTCCTTTGCTCAGACTTACATAATTTTTGCACTAGCTTGAAGAATGTCATTTCCACTGCTCAGATTTACATAATTTTTGCACTAGCTTTAGGAATTTCTGTCCTAGAGTGGCCTGGACAAGAAATTCATTGATTATTTATATTTATATTTATATTTATATATATATATATATTTATATTTATATATATATTTATATTTATATTTATATTTTCAGACTGTTAATAACCAGAGATCATAAGAGCTAGAGACTTAAAATTTGAAATATAGGCTCTCATATATCACGAGCAGATTAAGATTATTTAATTTTATTGATAACTGTCTTCGCCTTGAATCTATCGAATGATGAAAGTCACAGTTTCCAATTAATATATGAAGTATGTTGGCATCCTTTGGCTAGAGACTTAAAATTTTAAATATAGGTTCTCATATATCACGAGCAGATCAAGATTATTTAATTTTATTGATAACTGCCTCCGCCTTGAATCTTTCGAATGATGAAAGCCACAGTTTCCAATTAATATATGAAGTATATTGGCATCCTTTAGATCAACTACCCAAATTTCATTAAGATCGAATAAAATATACACAAATTTTAGTTGAAATGTATTCTCATATTGATCTCGCTACTGTATCAGCACGCGCAAGCATTTCCTGTATATGTAAATTTGAAAGCATGTGCAATAAAGGGATAGCACGTTTGGCACTTACCGGTGATTTCAGTTCAGACTTGTGCTTTAGTTTATTTTACTCTTCAGTGCTTGAGCTGTCATATTTGAAATAAGTCCAACTCAAAGAAAAAATTTTAAAAGATATTTTGTAATAAAACTATAGTATATTTAACAGCTGGGTTCGGGGTATATCGTAGCGAGCTTACTCGATTACAGCATCCGTACTTGTTTATTTTGGTTTTTATTTTTATTTTATTGTAAACTTTTGCATCCAATTACATACAAATATATGTTACATAGATATGTCACAACTTATTCACATAGAGCTCCATAGTAAATACTTTTATGAAATAATAATAACTAGCTATATTTGTATGTACTTAATCTATATAGTTATATGTATGTGTATTGCTAGACATACATTTAGCTGAGCTTCTTTATGCTTTTTGCGTACGCTTAAAGTAAAAAATATTCATAAACAATCTTTTATATTCAACAGCAATTGTTATTGATTAGGTTATGTAAGTACTAAATGCTAATTGGGCTTTACGGACTATTAAATTATTTTTTAAATAGTTTGTCTATAAATAATTAATTTTTCTATACTTTAACATACATTGTAACTGTTTTAAGTCAATATACTTAGTTATATTTACACAATTTTAAAGCATTCTTCAAAAGTTAGAATTAAGATCTTAAATTTTTCAATATATTTTTTTTAATGATACTTACACATAATGGAGTTTGAGTATTGACTCCCATATTTACAGCGCTTAAAAAAATCTGAGAAGTGATATATTCTGAATAATGAATATTTACATTAGAAACTAAAACATCCACGAGATAAACAAAAATATGATTTTCAAATTTTTGTAATTAATAATAATAATAATAAGTATTAAATTAAAAGCATTTTAAAATTAAATGAATGAAATAAGCTCATCATTTACAATTAACTTGTGTGTGTGCTAATCTGTACGTTAACAATAATTTTGATATATATATTTTATATATGCTTATATCACTAGCTAATATATGACTAGATTTAACATATATTTTTGCTGTATATTTTTCTGTGTGGTTGACATATTTTTTTTAGTAATGGCGCTAAATTTACTATGTAAATTCGCAATGAATGTTTTTTTATTTGTTTGTAAATACGCTCGTCTAAATGCAAATTTGATTAACAGTGTTTTTATTTTGCTTACTATAGTTAAATTATGTTCATTTACGGGGCTTTTGCTTTTACACTTGCAGATTTTTGTTGCCGTACTGCATATTTCATAAATTTATTTACTAATAAACATTTCAATTTTGAGAATATTTGTATTGATTTCGAAATTATTTGCATGCAAGACAAATAAAAAAGGTTCACAGTGATTTTGTAAATATTTCAGTTGCAATTGGCATCTGACAGTTCGAATTGGTAAAATATTTAGCAAACTAAATAAATGTCGGAATAATGTGTTAATAATTAAGCAAATTTACCCGACACACAACATATTAATACAATTTTAAAATTTCTTAGTAAGTAAAATAAAAGTCTGCCTGCAGCTCGAAATTATAAAATAATTGTGAAATTAAGTTGAGTGTAATCAACATCTTGATTTTATGTTGTGATTCTTATAATGAATGTATTTTTTTTTTTATATTAAATTGAATTTAACCAAAGCTTTCACAAAAAGAAATGTACATATAAATGTAAATTATTATCAGAATAAATTAAATAGAAATATTGACGTCCTTAATTAAATTCAATGAAGCCAATAATTAATTAAATTTATTTCAATAAAATTTAACACTGCGACTACTTTTTAACTTTCTCCTTATGCGTATGAAAATGTAAAACATATTTAAAGTAGTTAGCTAACTTTAGCAAAATGCGGATGTAATTAAAAACTGGTTGAAAAGCTCATAATGCTATTTGCATTGCTGATAATTTATTTAATCCACAGTCGTTGAGGGAAATGCCATTCAACATGATAATCATTTACTTTTCATCATAAACATATCTACGATTAATAGCTTTATATATATACGTATATGTATCTATATATATCGAGTATATAGAGTATGGGATATGAGTTTCCATTTTTGTTTCTTATGCTGCTTCGCACAACTTTATTCTGTTTCTTACTTGTCTAAGTTTGATTCTATTTTTCACGCTCTTTCTCCGCTTCAAGTTGTTGTGCCCTAAATGAGTTTTTTGCAATTATTTGATTTCATCTTGAATACTTGCGCAGGCAAAGCACAGCAAATGTGTTTAACTTGGTTGCTGTTATAGATGTTGTTTTGTGTGTTGCTGCTGTATAAATTTGCGGCAACAATGCGGCAACCTTATTACCAACGGTCCAAAATGTTAGCATTAAATGTTGCCTATGCGCCGCACTAATAGAAAATGCGATGCGGCTGCCGATAAAATGCAGCGGCAGCAACAACAATTTTGGTTTAACAATAGCAACCAGGCAACTGCCAGCTAATATTACTATGCAAATGAGCATTGTCCAATGGCGGTGCGTCACACGCGGCGTATGAGCAATGTTCCACGCCCATTTATTGCTGGTACTCCTGCGGCTTAGGCTGCTGCTGCTGCGTTCGCTGATTTTGGCTGTCCTTTGGCAGATGCTGCTGCTGTTTATGTGTGACTGCGCGCTGACAGCGGTATGCTGGGGCTGAGCCTGGTTTTTCATATTACTCATACGCCACCGACTTGGAAAAGTCGTCGTTCGCAGTGCCGCCAGCAAATAACTCGATAAACGTTTGAAAATCCCAAATGATTGCGTTTTAATGCCGCGCATTATTTTACCAAGTAGATTATGCTGTGCCAGTGAGCCTGCAGAGTTGTGAAATGCTCCGGGCGGATTACGCAAGGGCGTTTGATTGTTATCGCCAGTGTTACCACCATGGTTGCCTGTGAATCGACATAAGAATATGGGAAAGAAAAAGAATGGGATGTTGGGGATGGTATGAGCTCTTCTGGTAATCAGTTTTTGGTTAGTCTGGTTTATATTTTCATTTATTTTGCGCGTTACCAAAGCCAAAATAGCATTGGATAAATGGATACATCATGGTGGGGGGAGGGAATGTATTTTGGGTTGACCATAAAAGAAAATTGTGGTGTGCACTTAACAGTTTCTGGTGCCTGATCGGTCAAACAAGTATTGCTAGTTGATTTATTGATTTTGCATTGAGCGTTTGAGTCAATTGATGTTTGGCCTGTCAAATGACTTGTAGGGGAAATGGATTGGCTCATTTGCCCCATAAACCCCGAAATTGGCAGTGGGATTAAATTATACAACCTCTCTTGGAGATTGCGAAGAAATAATTAAACATCTTTCACGCGAATATAGTGCAACAAACTAAATTATATAATTTATAGTTTTTGCTGGCTTTCGATTATTCAAATAGCTAATAAAATGAGATGTATGTGTAGATAAATGATAATTTTGGTGTGGAGAGAAAGTAAATAATTTTATCACTTTAAAATCAAATTTGTCGTAATATTTTAGAATTTCTACAAATTTTTACTTTTTTTTTATAGGATTTAGAAAAATTTATTTTAATCAATTTTAACTAATTAAAATGCAAATTACGATGATATATTAAGTATTTTTAAAATATTTTTTTAGTACTTCATAATAAAACCTTGAATATAATAATTTGAACAATTTTTTAGTTCGAGAAAGTCTATCATCAATGTAATTTTTTCCAGTCTCTAAAGGCTTGAATTAAATATTTTAATAATTTTAATTGATTATTAAATATAAAAGAGCCAGTAAATAAATGCACCCATATGTGTTATGATTTTACTTTGACCACAATGACTCTCAGGTCAACAACTATATTTAAGCTGCTCACTTGGCTGAATGGCTTCAATTTTGGTGCTGCTAGTTGACATCTTTCCCACCTTGTGTCCACCCAACATTTATATATATATATATATATATATATATATATATATATTTGTATTTTGTATATGTATTTGCCACCCAGTTTTCATTTCCTCTTTCCATATTTCTTGTCTTCTTTTACAACGTCATTGTGTGTCTTTATATCGTCAATGCATTCGACGAGCGTTGCGACAGCGATTACTCGACAATATTTTACCGTGCTGGGTGCTTCTGTGCGTCTTTATAGAGCTGGCAGTCAATGTACCCAAGCTTGGACAGCGTTGGTCGCTGTCTCTGGCTGATTGAGTACTGTCCCCTCACCCTCCGTCTTGTTGATGTGCTTGCTGCCTTTGGTTTTTATGCACGTCATTGAACGCACTTTGTTGACCGCATGTCAATGTTTGATATATGGCCGGTACAGTGGATCCAGAATCATTTAAAGTTGGTAAAAGGGGAAAACAATTGGACGATATTGGATGCTGAAAATTTAATTTTCCGTGCAGTTATTTTGACTAAACTCATTTTCTAATTACCAAATATTATAAATGTTCAATTAACAAGATGTTTGTAGGAGATAAATATTAATATTTTAGATCATGAGATTTTATTTAAAAATTTCGTGAATTTACGAAGATTTCTATAACTGATTATATTTAGGCAAAAATAATTTAAACTTTTTTGAATATTTTTAATTGGCCACTTTTTTTATTTTAAAATCTAAAAATATTCCCCTTAAGATTGAATTTAATTTAAAATAAAAATTAACCCATTACATGGGAATCATATGCACACCACTGTGAGCAGGCTTACATCGACGGAGTTCATAGTGTTTGTTGGTAAAAGTATACACATACATATAAGGGCTATTATATATATTTTATCTGCTTTTAATCTTTTGGCATTTGGCTTTTCATCAACTGGCGTCATAAATAACAACAAAGTGGTATTTAAGAATACATTGCGTTTATTTTTCTGCTGGTGTTATAGTGGTTGCTTTTGCTTACGGTCAGTGTTAGCCAATTTTTTTAGTCGGAAGACTACAATCAAAGTCATAAATATAAAGTGATAGATGCGCTCCAAGGCACAAATAAACACACTTCAAATAAACGAATCTTAAAGGCTTTTCAAGAGCACCAAGTGGAACCCAAACAAATACACACCCTTCCCACCCTCACACTCACCCTCCATGCACACACATTATTATTTAAATATGTCCTGCTGCTTACGATCTCCTTTTGTTTATTTGTTTTAGGCTCTAACCAAAATTGAGGCGGAAATTCGTATTGCCCTTTGATTGATGTCAAAGACATAAATATCAGGACAGAAAGTGTATATATTTGGGCGTGTATGTGGGTGTCTTTGTGAATGCCTGAGTTTCCGCTTGATTGAGAGCACATTGAAAAGGTGTCAGAGCGACACAAACAGACAATTTTGATAGCATATTTCATTCGATGCCAATTCGAGGCAATAAATATTCTCATATTTTTATGCAAGGCAGCTTTGTTCTGATTTTTCAGCTTCAGCAATTTCGCTTCACCCCATATGATATTTTATTTATAAGTTGCGACGATGCCAAAACAAAACGATGAAAACTCTACGTCAAAACTGTCAATAGCAAATCAATCAAAAAGGCATTTTGTGGCAAATTTGTCGTCCTTTTTTTGCGTGGTTTAAATAAAATATTTCTTACTCACTTTTTCTTGAAAATTGATGTGTGTGTGTCGAAAAAAATCAATATGTTAAGAGTTTTGACTAAGTCTCACAATTTTTAAATTTAACTTTTGCTTAAGTTTCGTATATTTTCGATGAAAGTGCTACTTAGCTTACTACTAATTAAACAAGAACTAGCAACTTTAATAGCTAGGTGAATCAATAAAGAAACATTATTTTCGTTAGAATTTGCCATACATGCTTCTAGAAGTAGTTGCAGACCCCTTTGAAGAACATTTTAAATTTTTCGTAACAGACATCTCATAAGATTAACCCTTGAAAGACCAATGATGCGTTCCCCTAATGTAATAAGAATTTAGATTTTTGTGTTTCTTTTATTATTTATTTGAATTGTTTATTTGTTCTATATATAAATTATAATTTAATTTAACTTCTTTAATATTATGTGAATTTTTTTTTTTTTTGCTTTCTGGGTATTTTATTTTATAAGATTTTTATATAAAGCTAAGCTCAAGGCAAACCCTTCTCTTTTTTTCCGTTTCAATTTATTTTCATTTTTAAAGCACCTGCAATGCACGACTGCGTCTGGCAGGTAGCCCCGCCTATTTTATCCATAGCGTTTGCTCAGACAAACAATATGCCCTGCCCCTGTCCCTGCCTGTTCCTTTCCTCCTCCCTCTGGCAAGCGAAAGCTCTGGCGCCCGCCCGCGCAATTGAGATGCAGTTCATTAGTGCAGTCGGTTGAGCGGCATTTTACGGACGCGTGCTCTAAATAATTGCATTTTAAATGCAATCAAAATTGTTGGTAGTAAATATTTTCGGCCATTCCGCGTTTTGTTGCCAAGGATTAAAAGTACTTAAAGAGCAGGCAGCTGAAAATTATTGGCTGGAACTACACTGTAACCAAAAATTGGCGATTGTTAAGTTATTGCGATTTTTTTTAGACTAATTTGCGATATATTTTTGTCAAAATGTTACAGACGACACGCATATTCTGTGACAGACGTGGATATTGGTATTGACAGCGGCACAATGTCAGTGTCAATCAGCAGTTAAGCTGTTGCATGTTGCAATTGTTGTTGCTGTTGCGATTGATTGCCTTTTTATTGCAGTAGATTTATTTGGACAGGAAAAAGCAAAGTAAAAAACACAACCTCACAGTATCAAGTTTTGGGTGCGAAACATTCACAAGCTTGGCTCGCAAGTGTGCATTCGAAATGGAAATGGAATAAAATACAAAATAAATTGTTGCTAGGTTGTGTTTTGTGGCTGCATTTTGTGGCTTAGTTGCTTTTGCACCGCCCCGCCCCGCAATTTGCAAGGCACACCGCCCCTCTCTTTCGCTGCCATCAAAATGCTGGTTAGCTTTTGTGGTCGGTTTGATGTGAAGTATGCGGGCAGCATTTCGCTTCTGCATTCATTGTGTTTCCATTTTTAATTTTTCTTCTTGTTGCATCTTTTAGGCGCATAACTGAATATTGTTTTTATCAGATTTATTCTCATTTTGACTGATATTTTTAATTGAAATGACTGCAAATTGATTTATGGGTGTATTATTAAGATTTTCAATAGATTTATGAGATTTTAGAACGATTAGTATAATTTTTAGGATTAAGCTTTGTATAATTATTAAAAACTGGCTCGGGCTAATATTTTAAGCTAAAAAGAAATGTGTAAACTAATCGTAATTTAAAGAATTGCATTAGAGTGGTACCTAAACTTCGACCAGCTGTCATAAAAAGTAAATTTGAAGCTCTTTTCTCTCAACTTTTTTCAACACCCTTTGGACCTATGAATGTTAAAACATGTACTGGTCTGCGATCGCGACAGACCTTGCTTTATTATGGGTGCTACGTTCACTGGGCGGCTAGGAAATCATTAAATATCTAACAGATATATTGTCAGTAACCGCCCATAAGTATCCAGAAATATTCGTATGGCCATGCCCACTCCTGACTCCATATCGCCAAAAGCAATATTTCTCCCACAATTTTAAAAATATAGTAACCAAACTTAGAAGGTAAACTGCTGGTAACCTCCTTCAAAGATCGGTATATACATTTTCACATCGCCCTTACACCCCACGCTATCTACCCCGCCGGCCATAAAAAATGGAAATGCATCTGTCTTCCACAATTATTAAGATGGAAGATGAAATTTTGAAGCATGTTACTTTAAAGATCGGTTAAAAAATTCCATATGACAGTAAGATGAATACATTTCGGACGCCAAAAAAGTATATATATTCCTGATCAGATTCAACCACCAATTCAATTTTGTCATGTCCGTCACTTCGTCTGAATAAACAAGGCAATCTCAGCGACTATATGCGCTAGAGACTTTTAATAATATAAAGTTCTCGTATAGAACGCTGATAGCAAGGCTTTAACTTTTATACATAGATGCCCAAAAGAAAAAAAAAAAATAATAATAAATAAATAAAATAAACAAGGATATACAATTTTTTAAAAATGCATATTTTCTTGGCTTCCACCAAAAACTATTTATTCCACCCTTTTTGATTTGATTGCTATTCCATGCTTTAGTGGATGCTTTATGCTTATGCCAATTCGTAAATCCTAGATGCGATGCGATATTGTCTCTTAGGGTGGCAGAATGGGAAATAAAATACATTTCATGTTGCGAATGCGAAATGAAAAGTGCGGAGTTAAAAGTATTGCAATGCAAGCGTCATTTTACCAAAGGGAAATTTAATTAATTTTTAACATTGGTGCTAAACACTTGGCCACGGCCCAGACAAAAGGCCACAAGGAAGAAACGCGCCAAGCGAAATGTGCTCAGTGCGAAAATCGCTATAATAAGTTTTACATTATAACAACTGGCAGCACGAGAGAAGCCAACTGCTACGCACTTGAAATATGAAAAAATATATACAAAATGAATGAGAGGCAAATGCAACATCAATGCGAGAGGGACATAGAGAGTGAGTAAGTGAGTAAGTGAGTAAGTGAGATAGAGAGCGAGAGAGAGAGAGAGAGAGAGAGAGAGAGTGATATAAGGGAGAGATGTGCAGCGATGGCTATCTAAAAGGCACCAAAAGATTCAGGACTTAGGCTTACACAAAAGTGGGTGATAGGGGTTTGGATAGGGAAAATACTTGTTGTGGGTACTTACCTTGAGCACCGTCACGCCACTCCTCAACCCCGTAATCAGGCAAAGCGTTAGCCGACTCAAATTTATTTCTATGACGTCTCTTGCCATCTTTTGCAATGTAAAGTTAGTTTAAGTTGTTTTATTCATTTTTTTGTATACAATTTTATGCAGCAAAAATCATTTGGAGTATATAGTGAGAGAAAGAGAGAAAATAAAAAGAGATAGACAAAGAGAGAGTTGGACGTGTTTTTTTTTTAGTATGGTAGAAGGTACATGAATAATGATGATTTGTTGTTGTTCACGTTGTGTTTATTATTATTTTGTATATTTTTAACATGAAAGAAATACTCAGAAAATAAGTTGAGAAGGTTGGGTTAAATGAGAGAACATAGAGAACACATATATAAAAATGAATATACATATACAATAATGGTATTCCAAGTATTTTTATTTAATTTTTGCATTTATTTGCATTTAATAGCCGAACAAAGGGAAAAAACACAGCAAGCAGAACAAAAAAAAATATGGTAAAACAAGCAAAACGGACACAGAAAATTGCATGCAAGCTCTCATATGGTATAAGGGAGTGAGAGAGAATAAACGGGGTATATAGGGTTGACTTAGAAAGGGGGCTTTGGCTAGCCGCCAGAACTTTAAGTCTGTCCAAAATTTAACAAAAATTTGCAGTTAATTGTAATGAATATAGAGAGTTGGGAGTCGGGACTCTGCAGAAAACGAGTAATTAAACCATTTCTTAAGCTGTTGCCAAGTAATTTTATGTCTAGAGTTTATTCATACTATACTATACAATTAATTTTATGTAATAAAATGTGCAAATTTGTATTGTTAAAGTTTTATTAAAGTCGAATATCGAGCTGATTCTTATTACAAAATTGCCACTTTAATTAAGATCTTTGGGGCTAACTTGCGTGCTTTTTTTTTACCGATGATATGCGGTGCATAAAGTTATAAAATAATTATGTAGAATTTATGAATCCAGTTTATACGGGGTTGAGTAAGTTAGTTAGTGCTGAAGATATTTAAAGAAAATTAAAGTTTTAAGAAGTTGACTTGATGTAAACTTCAACTGACTTTAATGAGAGTAGAAACATATGACTGATATGGTTTATATTTTAATCGTAATGCTTACCATAGCTTCTATTTAACATGGCCATCTCTGATATAATGGCAGTCGTGGGTGTTGGCATTTCTGTGAGAAAGGAGATATTTATTTTAAAATCGGTTCTTAGTCAAAATTAACTAAACTCTCAATAAAAAGATGTATAACCAAATTTCAATCAAAATAACTTACAAAAAATCATAGAAATCTATGAAAATGAAGTGAAATCACAGATTTTCATTTGGTTTAAAAATGTTAAAGTATATGATCAATTTACATAAGTATTCCTCTCGATTTCTATAAAATATAAAAACTATACAAAACAAAAATAAAAAAACACACTTTTGGAAAAATGGCGCGCAACAAATGAAAAATGAGACGTCGTTTTTTATAGCTGCTGCTCAAAACGCAATCAAATAAATTTCAATAAATTAAACAAGAAAAAAAGTGAAATTAAAAACAGTGGAAATAAATGAATGTGTCGCAATGTCACTCACCGTCGAGTTTAATGTTGCCATCGGTTTCGCCCAGTGAATTTTTTGCCACGCAGCGATAGGTGCCAAAATCATTTGGTCCAACGGCGCGAATTTTTAACTTCATATATTTCGTATAACCACTGACGGTTGATGTGGTCTCATATTTATCACCAGCCCGTGAAGTATCTGTAAAACGCAGAGCGACAGATCTCACAATAAACCTTCATATATGTTTTCTCTTTTTTTACTAATTTAATGGGGCCTTAAATTTGTAATCTATACGTAAATTACGGCAGTTGAATTGGCCAAAGCAACTGAAAAAAGTAAATCAATTAATTAATGTCACCTGCATTTTGTGTATGTTTTTGTACTAGTTGTGAGCATTGAGGCGAAATGCGTTTTCAATGGCGACTCAAACTAATTACACTCCCTCATCCTTCTTCTCCATTCATTAACTTAAGGTGACTGCGTGTGTACGTAATTAAAACTGCCGCAGTTCGATATTAAGGGTGATTTCTACCCAAGAACTAAATAAAACTTTTCTCATTAATCAGTGAAAATCTAAAAGAAAAACTTTTGTTCAATGCTTCTTTAGTTCACTTTTTTCTACTCTTGCCGCTTTAATTTCGCTTTGTTCTGCCTATTTTTCGGGGCCCAGACTAGGCTCACAAATAGCTGGAGTAAGTAGCATTAAACATATAAACTTAATTTCACTTTGATTGTTTGGCGCAGTATAATGCGATATCGCATGTTTCTCATACGCCATGTTGTTATGTGCTTCAATTGTTTGTGTGCCTGTGACAAATGTCTTTGGTTTCTGCATTTCGTTTTTGGCAAAAACAATTTACCCTGCGGCGCTTAGCATGCATGTGAGCTACGGCTTCTCTTTTTTATAGTCAGTCACCTTTTGTGACGCGCCAGTTTCTCAGATACTTTCCGTGGCACATTGAAAGCCCCTCTGACACGCAAATATATAATTTAACTCATAATCTACAGCAGTGGCGGCAACCTCGACATATGCGATTTCTGCGACTGATGGCAGTGAGTCTATACTTTTAATATGCCGCCATCCAATATTGGGACATAAAACAGAAGTTTTTTTTCAGGTTCTATACTCCTTTTTTTGTGTTGGATGTGGCATGCATCACTGGCAGTCTGAGAGAGACTTGCTTGTTCTGTCCTCTGACTATGCGCGTGATAAATGGCATGTGCTTGCGACAATTCAACGAGGGCTGTGCGACAAGTTGATGTGGCAAACTCGTATGTTATATTGGACAGAATTGGGTTAAATAGTGGCTTAAGAGACCGAGTTATAAAGGCAATAAAAAAAGAGGTATACCACACAAACGCTTTTATTTCTATGTAATAAATGTATATTTATGTAATTATATAATCTCATTCAAATTTCTTCTTCTTCTGTTAGTTATGATTCTTAATGAATTTTCAATATATATATTAAAATATACTTGAATCATGAAAACAAAAAGATTTAATATATATATGGATTTTATTTTTATTGTCGCTGAGCGTGAATAACTATGGTAAAGCTACCCAAAGGCCTAAATTTTTTCCTATATTTTCTTTAATTTTTTTTTCTTAATTTTTATCTACTTTTGCGTTTTACTTAATATTTGTTTTGTATTATTTTATATCCATATCTATATCTATATATATATCTTTATCTTTAACTGTATATTTATTATATTATTTCCCAAGTTTTCTTTCTACCCCCAAACTGCCAAACACATATATATATATAGCGAAACGCATGAGATATATATATATATATATATATATATATATATATATCTCATGCGTTTCGCTCCGAAATCGCTTAAAATTTATTACCCAAAACTTTTGGTGTCTGTTTGCAATGCATTATGTTCGCTGCCGAAGTCATATCTCAGTTCGCATTTTGTTTGCTTCATGCCTATGCGTGTGTGCATATGAAATGTCTCTACTGCTGGCTGATACCTCGGTCATAATTTGGATTTTTTTTGTTCACAAATACACAAATATATACACACACGGCTATTTCTTGTTGAATGTGTGTGTTACCTTATCGAACAAACAAACGGCGAAAGTATTTGTTATAATTTCGATGCTCATGCGTCTCATATGCTTATGACTCATTTATGGACATTCCAAAATAATCATGGGATAAAAATGGGTATAAAGTGTGATTTGCGTTTAGCTGATACTTTGGTGGTGAAATATATTCATATGTTTACTTAAAATTAAACTTTAGCCACCCAACATGCATTATATTGATTAAATTCTCGCTTTTACAATAATTATTTTCCGCTTTATCTTGGTTATAATGTATAGATTTTTGAGTATCACCCAGTTATGGCTCTGACGCATGTTGTTTAATGCTTTTAGGGGCTCTACGCTTTTCCGCCGCCTGTCCGCAAATCTGTGTATTTATGTTAAAATAATTTTCGTTGCAAATATTATTTTCTGACATTTCTATCATTTCGCTGATACACAGGAATTTGATAGAATTTGCCACATTGTAGTTGCATTTATTGTATTTATTTTATTTACGATTTGTCAATTTTCCCAGTATATCAACATTTTATTTATTTGCTGGTTTTGATCATTTCCATTTTGGTTATAGTAAATTTCTGTTGCATTCTGAGTTCAGTGGTTAATTAAAACCATTGTGTGAACGCGTATTTATGTTATTTAATCATCTGCCAATTATTGGATTTGCATTTAAAAAGGAATTTCACATTGCAATAACAGCCACATATATGCAGCACAAATCTTTGCCAATAACTCTAAGTGGAGCATTTCATATATATCTAAATTAAAATTGAATTATTTCAATTTGTCAGTTTAATTAAACGAATACTAAAAGAAGCCATGCAAACATTTTTGCATCAATAAATTGAGTATTAAGTCAAATAATTTTATTACTAATATATAAAACACAAATAAAATATATGTAAATTAAGTAGAATTAAGAAACCATAATAAAATAAGTGAATAATTAAGCAAAGAAAGGAACAAAGAAAAATTGTTTCATATTTAAATTGATTTCATGTTGTATATATTTGTATGTTGCCATTAAACGTATTAACTGACTTATTATTTGTCGAAACAAATTGTTCAGCGCTGCTCAATAAAGACAATTAATTTAAAACCTTTACAGCTCAAAAGTCTTTCCATGTGTGTGTTTTTTTTCGAATGCCTGTCGCTCAGTACGTATGATTAATACAAAAAGAAATTAAAGGACCACTCAACAGCAAAATGAGCAGCAGCTTCAGCGACCACATTATTTTCGACAAACGCATTTTTATACTTTTATAGAGGATATTATTCGTTTGTCATGAGACAGACGTCTCCGACCCCATAAAGTATAAATATTCTTGATTGGTATCACTAATCGAGATGACATAGTCCGATGGATCTGTCCGTTTCTGTGCAAAGTGGTTCCTCCGTTTTGAAACTTTGCATATATCCGTATTTTTAATGCAGGCATAAATATGTCGGGCTCGGTCGGATCGGACCAGTATATCATATAGTTGACATGGATCGGTCGAATGAACAACTTTTGTCCGGTATCCCATTCTCAAATTACCTAATATGAGGGTTGCTATATATTTATACAAAAAATCATTAAGATCGAATTTATCATATAGTTTCCATTGGAACAATAATTTTAAAGATGAGTTCTTGTTTGAAAGTTTCTTTCTTAACAAAGAACCAAACTTTCTTAACAAAGAACCAAACTTTCATTAGGAAAATCGGTTTGTTTTTTAAAATTGATGTCGAAGGTTAGATATCGGAGGGATAACTCTGGTCTATAAGGGTATGTAATATTCGTTGTTTCGTGTTGTTACTGTTGGCATCAGCTGTGATTGCAACTGCAGCAGCTTAACTTATTTTTACGGTTACGCAGTGATGCGAGTTTTAATTTTTGTCAGTTTTCGTGACAGTTTTCTGACTGCCTGCTGTGCTGTACTCTGACCGTGGTAAGGCAGCATGTGGATTGCATTGTAAGCTCATTTACAAACGCTTTTCAGATAATATACCTGGTTTTAATGCACAGCCCCACAGACGTGCAGCTGGCCCGGATTTCGCGGCACAGTGAACTGCTGCAGCACATATGTTCCTCGAGTATGCAAAATTTGCATTAAATTGGCGATAAGTTAAGCTTATGTTTAAGTTGCTTGAACAGTGGACAATACCTGATATTATCATGTCACCGCGCTCAGTGGTCCAATAGTTGATTGAGGCTGGGTAGGCCTCTGTATGGCACTCGAGCATAACATCCTGCCCCAGATATGCACCTTCCAGCTGATTTGGTATAGAGAGCATGGGTGGAACTGTGAATATATACATATAAACGCATAATTAAATATGTATAATATATAAATAAATACATATATCTTTGCCTTTTATATATGTATTCACTGTCGATAAATATCTCTCGATACAAAAAATACAGAGATTAAAATATAAATTAAAATTATAATAAAATTTAATTTTAATGTCTCTTAAATTTCAATTAATATTATACGAAAACAATTTATAAACTTTCTATGGTATTACATTTTCAACCCCAGAAAAACCGTAGTCAATTAAAAAAGGATTGGTATGAATAAAATGAAATGCGCAACCATGACGAAGACTAAGGAAGTTTACATTTAAATTCCTAATGAAAGAATTGGAAAACCCTGAATTGATTACATTAGTTAGTTAAGATATAACTGGCAGGTATAGGGGAACATTAATATAATTCAACTTTACAAATGTATAACTGAGCATAACACGACTATTACCTAGGGAGGAGGGTCAAAAAAGAGTCCGGAGGTGTGGATAAGGATAAATATAATAATATTTGTGTGTTTTCGGAAAACTACAGACAAAATCTATGAAGATTATTCTTTTATTTTGTATCAATGATAATTTACAATTTAAAACGCTTGAGTCTATTAAGAGATATATTATATATATGATTATGTTAAATATACAATGCATGAAAGAACACGCATATATTTATAAGTTTAAGTGTAAGCTAAAACGCTGAATCTAAGCTACAAATATTTGAATTTCAATTAATGTGTTCAAAGATTATTCTTGCTAAATTTTTATATTTTGTAAGTCGAGTGCAATCCTCAACTGAACTTTAAAATCACATCAGTTTGTAACTATTTTTAAAGCACTTTTCGCATGCATTTTACGTGAGTTGGCAAACGGTTTTTGGATTAAAATGCATTCGGTCATTAAAAGAGCGCCTGTGAGCGGGAGATTGTGTCTGGCTATGTGTAAATAGCTTTTGTTACTGCATCAGCTAAGGGCCGTGTGTGTGTGTGTGTGTGTATGTGTCATAGCAATGGAAACGCATTTTCGCCACGTACCCAGAGCTGGAGCACAAAATAACACTTGCTGACAAACAAACAAACAAACACAACACCCACAAACATGGCAAAATGAGCGCATGCACACAACAAAAACACACGCAACACATACACACACACGTGGAGCTTTGGTCGATTTTCGGCCAAGTGCGTGGACCCTCCCTTTTTCGAACAGGTCTTTCCACCCTCCGCTCGGTCCCTTTTTGTTGAGGACACGCAGCGGTTATTGCCCTGAAACTGCAACAGTTAAAAGGCAATTTTGGGGTGGATGGTTAAAGCTAGTCAAGGAGATGTGTGGAACCGGACGCAGGCCTGCTGCTCTGTTTTGTGTATTTTACGCATTTAACAGCGCGTCCGACTCTAGGTAGCCACATCGACCAAACGGCACATAAATGTTGCATAACTGTCGTGCCCCAAAATGGATTTGATGCACTTGCACATTGAATTCGCTATGAATTTGTTATACAAATCTTAAACTTTGAATCTGTGCAAAGTTTGATTTAACTTTCAAATTCAATTCAATGATAAATTCAGTCACTGCTATAGGTATTTTGCGCATATATTGATTTCTCATAAATTTTCAATAATCTAGTATTCAACTTTTAAAACAGCAGAAACTCAAAATTAATTATCTTTTTTTTTTGCTAAAAAGTTGCCTAAGAGTAAGACTCATTAAAATTTTGAATTCCTTGCTCAGAAAACAAATCGCACTGAAATTTAGAAGATCGCACTAAATTGAAAATCGCCCTGAAAAGTAATATTTTCTAGTTTTAGAAATATTATTTAGGAAAAGAAAAACTGAAATCTTATTAAAGCCACAACCTTCCATTTGGCGGTTTTTATTATTATTTTTATCTCATTTAGGCATTTATGCATTTCCCAATCATTTGAAGCACTTTCTCACTGTGGGAAATTTAATATTAGAGTTCTACTCACACTGAACTCGCAGATGCACTCGCTTGCTAATCGATGGCGGTACTCCGTTCGATGCCACGCACAGATATGCCGCCATGTGGAGTCGGCTTACTTTGGTGATGTGCAGCAGCTCGCCATCAACGACATTGACTGGTTGTGTGTGGGTTGTGCGTTTGGATGGCAAGAAAACACAGAAACCACATTGAGCAATTGCGCTGTGTGCAGATTGCAAATGTGAAGCTGATTACTCACCATGCTCCCCGCCAATTAGCATTTCCTCGCCGTCCTCTCGGCGCCACATTACGTAGGGCTCTGGATATCCGCGCGCCTTGCACATTAACGATACATTCTGGCCCTCTCGCACGACCATATCGTTGCTGGTCATGCCCTCGACAATCATTGGAGGAACTGCAGCGAAGCGGGTTCAAGCAATGAGTTGGGTGTACTGTGGTTAAATTGACAGCGAATCGCTGAAGTCGCTTACTTACCCACCACCTGCAGGTAGCCCTTTCTCGAGCGCATTGGATCCTTAAGCAGGAATATGAAAAAATTTTAAAAGTTCAAATTGTTTGGACTGTTTCCTGGCGTGCGGTACATACCGTATTGACCTGACACATGTACCAGCCACGATCTGTTTCCTCCACTTCCTTGATGTGCAAATACCACTAGAATATAAATGTAATAATGAAATAATACTAAGGTAAATATATTAACATTCCTTCCACTTGAATAGGACACTTTACACTATCTTTGAAATTGCTCATAACTCAAAAGAATCATTAAATACAGAAACTTGTGCACATTATGAATGTGCAGCAATTCCTTTTTCTTTGTGCTAAGCTCTTAGGTCTGGTTAAATTCCACAATATGTTCGCGGTCGTTGAAATTATGACTTCTATTTTGTATCATCTCAATAAAACAAGTATTTAGTTTGATGGTTATCCTTGGCACGTTGTCTCATTGCGATTATAATATTAAAAAAAAAACTAAAAAATTATGGCTTACAACGCAAAATTAAGTCCCTGCATTTTGTTGGCTTTTGGTTAATAATTTTTTTTTTAATTATAACAAAAATTTAGTCTGACAAACTTGGTTCGGGCCGGGATGACGTGTAAATCAATTTGAGCAATCTTTTTTACTATAATTGTAATTTTTTGAAGTTAATGATTTTTAGTTAAATTTCTTTAAATATTAACTTTCCATATTATTACTTAATAATTTATGTTAAAGATAGGAACTTCTTTTGTATATATACCATTTATTTTAAAGTGTTTGGGCATTCATTTCTTAAAATTAAAGCAAAATTTCTACATTTTTCGCCCAAATCTCAGAATAAGTATTCCTGATTAGTTTTTTATACTTTAATGATTTAGAGTTAAAAATGCATAAATATTATTTTCCCATTTTATGACTTAATAATTGTAATGAAGGCAACAAATCTAAAAGCGTGTAAATAATGCAAGTAAAAATAATATAAAATAATAAAAATTTGAAAATAAATATTAAATTTATTGATTGATATCACATTAATGATTTATTAAATCCGAGTATAATATGAGCATTTTGATGTGTGGTTTTGGAAGCCCATCTAACAGTACAGTGGCCATAAATTTAGAATTAAATATATGAGAAAACTCAAAAGGTATGTAGTATGTATGTATTAAAGTTTAAGTGTACATTTGAATTCATCAGCAAAGTAAAATTAAGATTTTAAATAAAATTCGAAGCTCTCAAGATTGAAATGTATAGATGATAACAATCATAATGATAGGTTCATAAAATCTTACCGATCGATGATCATTGTAAGTCAAACTAATCCGATTATTCTGCGATATGACATTGTGGTGTATGGAGAGTATCGTCTGTGTGTCCACACGCACCCAGGCCACTTTGTAGCCCTTGAGGTTCTCCACGACGCAGGCGAGCAGAGCATCGCGGCCAATGGAGACTGTGACATTGGCAATGGGTTCGGCGAAGCGTGGCATGTCCGCATCTGTGGAAGTGGGATCAGTAGCAGAAGGAGACACGCCCAGTTAATCAAAAGAATGTCCCAATTCGCTTGGGGCAGAGTTCATTTGCTTAAAAGTTTGCTTGGCCCACATTTGAGTCTGCGGCGCCCTCGTTCAACGGGAATTCGTAAAAGCAAAAGCAATGTGGCAAAGAGAAATGTTGCACACATTGCTTTGACGGGACTTTTGTCGCACTTTTGCTGGATCTCGATTGGGCAAACTGCTGCACAGTGCGCGTTACGTGAGGCAGTGAAAGTGCAGCGAGCCACATAAATAAAGTATAACAAAACAAAGCAAAAACAAAAAAATCAAGTTAAAAGCCGCTATATTAATTACCTTCCAGTGCTGTTTGCTGGGTCTCCACTCGTGTGTGTTTGCCTGCAGAGAAGAGAAAGTGCATAAAAAGGAGGAGTTAGAAAATTTAATTATATTTTTGGTCAAATAATTTCATTGAGAAAACATTCTGGCTGCCTGTTTCTGTACGTATACGTTATAAATAAAAATTAATTAGCGCCAACTTGGACAAAAACTTTTCGCCAATGTGTCCAGCTCTGCAGTCGCATCCTGTGGACTCTGTTGCTGTCGCCTTATTTGGCTTATACGAACATTTTCACGCAGCGCTTTTAGTTTTTTTTTTCTTCTTTTTTATGACAAAAGTTCAAGTTTAATTGTTTTTCGTCGAAAATTGCAACGTTTGCAGGTTTACCCTTGTGAAATAACAAAAAGTTTCATTTCATTGTAGCATTTTGTTATTTTCTTTTTGTAGAATATAATTTGTACAGAACATGGATAAATGTATTTTTACAGTCGAACTACTGAAATGTATAATTAAATTTTTGAATTCATTCCAATTAAAACGTGCATTCATTAAATTTCAGATTGAATTTTCTGTAGACGAATCTTGGTCTATGCCATACTTTTTAAAAAAGTGAAAGAATATGTTAAAAAATATGCATAATTTGAAATCCCGCCAATAATATAGTAACCGAAGAAACTTAAAGTAGAAAACTACATTAAATGTTTTCATATAAATTCAGACATGTAGGACTGATTATGTCCTGTTTATTGCGAATATAATAGTTATAAGTATTTTACAGTAAATGACGAGTACTGGATTCGCAACGTAATGTTCGACTCTATAAAACTACGACTTATTTCCCCGACGCACCGACAAATTTACAACTTTAGGTACTCGTGACCTTGACGACTTCTTATTGATGATCTTAACGCTGCGCTTCACGAAATAGACTCTCTCATTCTGCTGTTCTTCTACGGCTGTTATTTTTCCTTTAACGCTTATGCTGCTATTATATCTATTAATCACCGTTGCCACCCAACAGTACTGTAATCGCACTATTACTACTCTTTTTTTCTTAACTAAAATATATTTTACAATAATAAGCTTTAGAGTTCGAGTACTAGCTACATTTTTTTGCTTAATAATTTTGCTTAACCACATTCTTAAGGAAATATGCTCATAATGTTGTCCTTAGTATTTAAATAAATGTTCTTAAATACTGCATGATATGCAGCAATCTAAATGTAAAAATATTACATATGTATACAAACGCTGTGTGTATATTTTACATTGTGAAAATACCTCAGTTTTATTATTAAATTTTTCCCTCGTGTAATTTTAGAAAAGTTTTTTAATATAACTTACAAAATTGCTTTCGACTAAAGACTATTTTTTCTCACAGACTCAGTTTACACTCAGATTTCAGATGAACAACAGGCCGAGTCGAATGTCATTCTTCTTCTGTTATTCCAAAAAGCGAGTCGAATATTCCTGTTTCCATTGACACTTGCAAATGTTCCGCAAGCATTTAAGAAATTTGAGTTAGCGGAAAATCTCATTTCGGTCAATGTGTTCAGAGACGTTGCTCGTAAAATAAAACTGCTAAATTGAAAAACGCTTAAGCATTTTTACAGCTTTCAACACGGCATTTCATATTGAATTACGTTGCCAAGTCAGGAGACAGGAGACGGAGGGAGGGGTCAAGTAGGAGAAGGAAAACTGCAAACGGCGCTTAAAAGTCGCCAGCACCATTTGCCCTTCCACCACTTGCTGCTGGCCATCACCGAAGCCATGTCCATTCTTCAATTCCTTTGGACTTTTGCCACTTTTCAACTTTGGAGCTCACCCCTTGTTAAGCCCTTCTACCACTCAGCAACAACTGTTTATTCTTCTTTTCTCTTTGCCTCTGTTTTCGTTACCCTTCTCTGCTTTGTATTTTGTTTTTTTTTTCTTTGTTTTTTTTTGCGACAAGAAAAAATGCTCAACACGATTTTCGCTGTTGATTTACGTTTTAGCACGTTTTTCGTATAGTTTGGAGCTCACTATTTTTGGCATTTATGGAGAAGGGGGAATGTCGAAATGTCCCCTCATTCAATTTCACCTGTCACGGTTGCATTTGCAGTTTTTTGTGCCATTCAAAAGAAGTTTTCGCGAGCGCCGAGCTGCAATTTAATGAGCAGTTTTTTGAGCTTTGTCTTCTGCCTTGCCTGCCGATTTGTTTGCCATATAATTTGCGTAATTCCATGCAACGACAGCAACTGCCAGATGATGCAGCTGCCTTTTAAGAAGTATCCGTACTTTGGTGGAGATACGCTCTTTTAAAATCACTTACAAAATTAACAGATTCATATATAGAAACAAATTTGATCTAGTTCCTCAAAAATTCTAAAATCAACTAATGAATGAATCATCCTCATGATTAATTAATAATATAATAAATGTTTGATGTGAAATAACATTTGACTACCTTTGAGAATTTATCAGCGGTAAATTAATTAATTTGTTTTATTTACTTAATGCTGACGTAAAAGGCTCACCGTTTTTTAAAAATGGTTGAAAAACATCGATGGAAAATTATTAAAATGAAATTAAAGCTAAAAATTAAATGATATCAAATAATGGGTAATAAAGCTTAAGATTTTCGATAATATTTTACACAAAGATTTTATGTGAAAAACACAAATCTTAATAGATTAAATATTTGTAGTGGACAAAAAAATGCTTATAAGCTGTTTTTATTTAGCAAACTATTATTAATATTTTGTCCAGTAAACTGTTTTTATTTGAAACTAAAGCAAGAGATCTAAGTATTGCATTTTGAATATATTTGTATATAAGATAAGATAGTTTGCTTAATTTTGTTTCTTAGTAATTAATTGTAAAATAAGCTACTTCAATATAAAGCACGTATCTATTGTTAATTTCTGTTTTCAATAGCCAGCCTGCCCACCAAGTTGCAGGCACACATGTCGCGACATGGTCTGGCAGCCAGTGAACGTAATGTCCACTCTACTCTTCCATTATCTGGACCGCAAATGCTGTTTGACTCACCTAAGCGAAGGGGCAGGACTTGAATTGGCCCTTTTATGGAAACGCAGCTGACCATTCAATTTATCAGGCTCGACGATGGCTACCTTTCGTTTCGTTTTGTACTGTTTCGCTTTGGTTTTGGTTTTTGGACTTTGTGCAAACAAAAACGTGCTGAAAATTGGCGGCCAGTTTCAATGAGCGGCCTTTGGGCCGAGTTGTGCTTTTCTGGCAAGAGAGGAGGGGAAAAAGCAGCTGCAAAAACTGACGCCAAAGCCAATTTGACTGCGCTTTCTTTAGACTTATATGAAGCGAGCAAAAACAAATTGTCGGCATACTTTCAGACGCATAGCCAGGTAATTTAAAGCGCAGCTCAGTTTTATTGGAAATTTATGGGACGCTTAACATTTGAATGCCGCTGTGTACATCAAATGCAAATCGCAAATCTGCACGTCTTTGTCAGTACTAAAATGAGTCGTCAACATTTACGCGACTGCACTCGAAATGGACAAATCATTGAAGCAGGATGACCAAGAGTAGCCAGTACAGACAGCATCGAGTAGATATGCGCAGCTATATCCTGTGTGTCCACCTTGGCGAGACCCGAATCTAATCTCGGCTACTTTCAACAAACAAATGGACGTCATAAACAAAACGTGCAGACAAAAAAAAAAAAAAAAAGAATTAAATAAAATAAAAAGAATGAGAAAAACTGCTGTAAATGTGCCGCCTACTCCATTTTCGTGCTCGTTTTCAGGTTGGCTCAAGGAATATACAGTGGCACAGAATAATAAAATATAAATTTCGATTGTGCAACTGAAAGTAATTAATATGTGTGTCATAACTTTCAACCTTTTTATATAAAATTAAAACAATTGATTTGTAGTAAAAGGACTATATGCAATACCGATTATCATTCTAGCACATTTATTAATGAGCATGAGAAAAAATAAAAAAAGTCTGGAGAATTGTGAAGCAGAGAACAAACCAATGATTCAATATTATTTATTTTATTTTGGCTAAAAAAAGTTCACAACTTTTAAGAGAGTTCTTAAAATATAAAATTTTTAATTAAATATAAAAAAAATGTTTTAGATAAACTTAACAGCTATATAGAAAATCAATAAAATAGTAATAAAATAATAATTAATAAAATAAATAAAGCATTGGAAGTAAGCAAAGTAAGATGAGAATTTATAATTGCTATGTACAAAAATAATTGGAACATAATCGGTTTTGGTCAAAGCATTATTATTATATTCAAATAATGTTTACAATTATAAAAGTTTTTTTTTTATTATTTATTTATTTCCGAAAACAACGAAAACATAATTTAAAACATTTTTATATTTTGCAAGGATTTTTGTTAAGCCATTGATAATTAAATGCATTAAATTATACAATAAGGCTATACAACAATTAAATGGTAATGACCTTTGATTAAGATATTACAATATTGAGATATATGTACATTAGCTTTTGATTTAAGCTCGGTTGCTCGTTGTTTCAAATACGAATATAAACTAAAATATTTCAGCTTGCCCTTATTATTTGAACCGAACCCACATCACTTTTGACTGGCTGACCCACTGTACAGGCATCTTGACCCTTGTTGCCCTTTTTGTTGGTTTTCTTTTTTATGGGCCCATCTTTTTTTGCTCGCTATGTTTTCGTTTGCTGGCTTGACGGGAGTTTATGGAGTGCGGTGGTGGCGGGTGGTTATATGAATGTGGATACTTATGGTTTACTCACCCGCCACGCCTGCTCGTTTATTGTCGTTTATTTGTCTTTTCGCCATTTTTATATTTACGCATATAATCGCTTTCAACGCTCGCCGCCTTGGGGAGCTTTGGGTATATCGGGATAAGTATTGGTTGCACGGCTCATGGTGGAATTGTTGTCCCAGACTTGGGCGTCTTTTATTTTTGTTATACGGCTTTCGGCTTGCGGCTGCTTGTTGAGTGTTTGCCGCGTATAAATATGATGTTATCGCTTTTTATGGTCCATTTTTATTGCCAGCAATCAGTCTTCTGTTTTGTTTGCTCATTGTTTGCCATTATTCAAATGTATTTGTTTAATTCTAGGGGATTGGTCACTGGCTGCTGGTCCGCTGGTCCGCTGGGCGTTCACAAATCATTTCAAATCCGCAATATGTCAACAAATATTTAGACCCCGACTTTTTGGGTTTCATTTGCCAAATGCTTAGCTCGTTATGGCTTATGGTGTGGCCATTATCCTTAAAACTCGAGACGACAAACGAAAAAAAAAATAAGAGTCGGGCTGCGGGAACGATGGGCAGAGCGGAGGCAACCAATAAAGCCAATTCAATCACACGCCATTGACGTTTGACAGTTACCTAATCAGCTATAGCTCCTAATCATACTGCGTATACGTAATTAGTTTAGTGTTGACGAGTTGTCTGTCGTTCCCCCTCCTTTTCAATCTCCCTCACTCACCATTCTCTCTCTCTCTCTCTATCTGCAACAACTTAATTCTTTTACACACCCTCTCTCTCTCTTTCTCTCTCTACGTCTCTATCTCTCTATCTCTCTCATCCATCTCCCATCTCTCTCGGTCTCTCTGTGTGGTCGCATTATATATGCACTTTGTTGACAAACGAGCTGATTAAATGCCAGCTCTGGCTCATTATGCAATTAAATGACTTGGGGCTCTGTGGGCACTGCTTCATTTGCAGACATGTCCACGCATGTTCACATTTAGCACATTAACGGTAATGCATATTTACATGTGAGCTGAAAGATCATGGCTATTTAATTGCTGGTGTGAAATAACATCAAAGATGTAATTGCAATTTAATTTAGTTTTAAAACCATTTGAAAATTCCTCCCCTTGTTCCTCCCATACTAAATAACGTAACTCTCTTCTTCAGTAAAAGCGCCAACTTGCTAGGGTTGACATGGGATAGGAAACTAGATTGGAACCTTAACACCCAAAGGCAACAGACAACAGGAAATCCGTTTGGGGTATGTCCCCAAATATTGTCCGATGGTTGTACATATCTATTGTCATATCAATACTTCTGAATGATGTCGTAGTATGGTGAAAAAGGAATCCTTAGCATCCTTAGCCTGGAAAGCTCGAAAAAAAGGTCATGTATCGATTCTAGAAGGGAATACAAAAATCCGTACGAAGCAAACTACTGCGTGCCAGTAGTACAACTACAACTACAACAGGCGGAAGTACTAGGTATAAAATAAGAACTAAATTGCCTAAAGATGCTCAAAGTCAGTCTAAGCAATTTCAACATATATAATGATAGCCACGCGCCAATCAAATTTATTAGCGCGATATCGTCGAATTCGATATCGGTAACAAGCTGTCACAAATATCTACATGAGATGGTTAAGTAGCATGTTATCAGCTTGATGTGGGTTCCTGGTCACCAGGACATTGAAGGTAACTGTGAGGCTGATGAGTTAGCTAGCAAAGGAACTCTGTTACCTCCTCACAGATAAGGAAGCTATATGTATGCCTCTAACTACCTGCATGTTTAAAATTAAGGAGGAAAGTAGACGCAGGTCTAATGATGAATAGCGAAACGGAAACTGCGGTCACATAGCACAGCATACATTGCCCAACATTAATACAAAACACAGTAGAGAGTTGTCTAATCGGAGGGTTTCAAGCTGTTATACAGTAATTCTGGTTAGTCAGCATTCATGCCCATAGACTTCAGGTGCCGTATAATGACTTCTGCAGAAAGAAAAGGAAGAAGTAGAATCTCCGGAACACGTATTCTGCTCCTGTCGGCACTTGCCAGGAAGTGATTTGCAAACTTTACCTAGTTTATCACAGCTAGCGAGCATGGGACTGGTGTAATCTTTGATCTTAAGTTTTACACTAGTGTAGAGAAATCCAAGCTATATCCGAAGCGGTATTACAGCGGACCAAAAATGGTCTAAGTGTTTTAACCTATCCTAAAACTGTGTGATATAAACAATTTATTACGTACATGAGGTAATTATGTTAAATGTGTACAATAATCATTTTATATTCATTTAACTGGCTGTACACAGATTTCTTAAAGAATTTGATAAAAAAAAACAAACTTTTACTTACTCTTATGACAATAAATATTGACAATTATAATTTAAAACTAGTCATAAAATTTTAATCAATTACATTTAACTTTCATATTTATATAATTTATGAAGTGCAGTTAGTTTAATATTTAATTGTGTGTCACTACCAAAAATTAGTAAATAATGAGGAAATAAATGCCATTGAGAATGTAGAGTTTCTTAGCTAGAAACTTTGTTAGTTCTAGATGTAGTACAAAATGGATTTTTTATGTACATAAATATGTGTAAGACAGTTAGAATATAATTTAAATAAACTATTTTGTTCGCATAATAATCTATGCTGTCATTTAAGGCAACAGCGTAATTTTCATGAAAAAAAAAAACAGCAGTGAAAGTTTACAATTTTTCAATAAGGCTATAAATATTAAAAAAAATCTTTGAATGTTACACTCCTTTAATTGCGTAAGGTTTAAATAAAAAACAGCGACAGCAAACAAGTTGCAACATTTACTTAAGTTGTAATTCCGGCAGCTATCCACAAGGAAACTATTACCATAATTTACAATGCAGTCATAAAAAGAAGGATACAGCATATGAAATGCTTTATGCAAATTGTTTACTTTAACCCAACTCACTGCAGCAGCAGCAACAGCAGCAGAAGCAGCAGAAGCAGCAGCCACAATAACAACACAAGGAATGGCGAATGAAGGCAAAAAGAACAGCAGCACGAACGCAAGCCCAAAAGAATGCAAAGGATTTTTTTTGCACAGCATGCACACGTGTTGCAAGCAACATAAAAATGTGGCAAGGACGAAGGACTAAAGCAAATGCTTACCAGATAATATTAAATGCAAGCAAGAGCTAAGCCAAACTAAGGAGACGTCGCCATCGCCATCGCGTGTGGATGCTCAGATATTTATATGCAAAACCGCAAAACAAATTTTGGCTGCGGCAAAATGCACTTTGCCAACTTGGCAACTTGGCAAACAAATGAACTCGAACTGGTCGGATCCAGTTCTCGATTCAGCCCCACAGCTGCACATATGTGTGCATATGTATATGTATGTGTCGCTTTTTGTTTTACAAGCAGCTGCAATCTCAGCAGTTGAGCAACTGTGGCTGCCTTTTTTTATTCGCTTCAAGTATTTCGAACTTCATTGGTGAAGAATTTGCTGGCAAGTTGCCCAGCTGGTTTTCAAGGGGCTCTGGCTGCCACTGACAATGTAATCGCTTGTAAGACAAAGCCAGCTTGCATTTAATGGCTCAATTCAAGCATCTTGATTGATTGAGCTGCGATGGAAAACTCATTAAGAACTTTAATTAAATTGAGCCACCCGAAATGCAATTGAGAGCAAACAGAGTAAAAAATAAAAATAACTAAAATAAAAAATAAAACAAAAGCTCATTATTCATAATAAATATTATTAACCAAGAGATACGTATTTTGTTTTGACTTAGTGTTTTAATAGTATTTAAATATTTCCATGATATTTCATTTCTGCTCTTCTTATTTGACTTAATTCTTCGTTAGTGTAAATTTAATTTTTGATTTAGATAACGTTGTTAATTTTTTAAGTGACTAGCAATTTCTAAACAATTTCTTAGGTCAATTTTTATAAAAGTATTATTCGAAGATGTGTTTAAATTAAATAATGTTAAATTTTGTTATAAACGAACGAAGTTTACGATCCATACTAACACCCTGCTGTGACCACTGCAAATAATTGTAAGCTCCATTCAGTTGTATTTTACAGAATATCAAAATAAAATATGTGCAAAAATGTGCCAAGAAAGTGAGCGAAACATAAAACATGGCAGTCAAGGGGGGTTGTTCATTGGGAAATGGGAAGTGGGGCCAACTGCTGCTCGACACTTTCTCACTTTCCTGAATTATGCCACGTGCTTGTCAGCTTTCAGCTTCAGTTTGAAGTTCTTGCCAGCGTTGGCTCCTGTTCAGCACTGGCTGAGGGACCTCTAAGGTGCAACTGCCAACTGGTAACTATTAGGTGGCATGTGGCAGCTGTTGCTGCGGCTTCGTTTACTCAGTGTTTAACATATTAATAAATGATTGTGACAAATGCACAGGCAACGCCTGCTGCATGCCTCAAATGGTGCAAATATGATTCTGGTCAGCTAGTTTTTTAATATTCATAGTCTGCTGTAAAATACTTGAAGACTTTACGGTTGCGCAACGGCGTTAAGGGTGTTATCCAGCTAAGCGGAATGGCTCTTCTTATTGGGTCTTCTTCATCATTGAAGTCAGTGTGATAATTTAATTACTAATTCCATGCGAAACAATTTTCACTCTCGGACCTAATTAAATCTGCAAGCATCCGAAACTGGATGAAGACTGGCGCTACCCAACCCAGTGGTAATTTTTAGGAATTTTCATGTCCATTGCAGTGATTTGGCAGTGGTGGCAAATGTGTGTGTTCAAAAATTAAATTAAATAAATACAAAATAAAAACAGTCTGCAAAATACTCTGATACTATAAGTAATATCATCTGATAACAAGTACCACAGAACAGGGTACGTGTAGTCAAGAAATACCGATCTTTGAAGTAGATTTTTGAGAATCTACAGTCCAAGTTTTTCATTAATATATAGGCATTTAAAAGGCTTTTGTAAAATTTGGGTAGCCTTCCTGCCAAGTTTGATAACTGTAACTCTTAAATTTCTAGAGATATAGGCTTTTTGGAATTTTGGAGCGGTAACGGACTTTTGAAGACTGTTACTAACAATATACTTTTCAAATTTTAAGACTTCACATGATTTCGAATTGTGTAAGATATATGATATATAACAGCTGTATCAGTTTTCTGTCTATCTCTTAGGGGAGTTACCAGTAACATACTTTTAAAATTTGGTGACTCTAGCTTACAAATTGTAGAAGATCTGCATATTCAAGATTTCTTGGGCCAAAGTTCATGGGGGCAGCAGTAGCACCTAATTTTTACACTTTATCTGACGCGGCCACACACTAGTCTGTGTTCCAAGTTTCAAGCCTTGGAAGGCAAGTTTCAAGGTTGTGTTCATACAGGTGGACCGACAGCTTGACGGACATTGCACAAAACCAATATACTATGACACCTTCGGTATCAAAGTATAAAAAGTGCAAAATGACTTGCCAATACTCTGGCGTAACCGACAAATATTGCAAGCAAAACACACTAACCAATCGTAACCCGCACCACAATCCGGTAGCGACCACCAATGTGCTCTGTTCGTTTCATAAACTTTGTGAGTAATTTTCTTCAGCAAATACCGACCGATTGGTTGTAATATAATATTTGTCCTCGAACGAGTCATATGATCATATGTATAATTTCTAGGATAATTACTATTATTCAAAATTAATAATTACACCCACGTTTTTAAAACTACCTTTCCATATTCCTTCTTTGAGTGCATGCCGAGAGGACTCTGTAAGAGTTTGTTACAAAAGTAATCATGATGCACATTCATTGAAAATAACTTAAGAATGAATTTGCATACGTATGTATGGGTGTAAAAACCAAAACTGAATTTTTGCAAAATTCAGTGTAGTTATTGACATTTATGTGTATGTGAATTATTATTTATATATTTTCAATTTTAAATAAAATGAATTATTCACTTTAAGTTTTATGTCAATTAATATCTAACTTAAATTTTAACTTCAAATATAATATTAAATTTGTATTCTGTGAAAACTTTTTTATATTATAAGCATTTTTTAATCATAAATAAATACAATAATGGAATCTAAAAGATTAAATTAAAAAGATAATAGGCTAGCAGAACAGTATGTTGTCAGCGACTTAAGCTTCACATAATAATTACATAAAGTTACAGTTAATTTGCGATATGCTCCCGAACATAAAGTGAAAAGTGACAAGTAATTTGTCGCACATGAGTCGACTTCAGCGCACCAAGATGCTCACGATACCCAATGCATTGGGCAATGAATTAATCATGCAAAAGCCACTTACTCAATTTACACACATACACACACACACTCATACACACATTCAGGTGAAACAATGAGCAATGCTCAATCTCAATTTAATGCTCGATTGCTCAAAATGCACAATGCAAATTGAGTGGAGGAGGAGGTGTCGGACAGTGGACTGATATTAAACAGCACATTACTCATACGCCATGTCAGCAGCGCGCGGTCTTTTGCCAGGTGTAGCATATGGTAAGTAAATTTATTTCAAACAATTATGTAGCAATTAACAAGCCGATGCCGCCAATTACAATTGGGCGCGGTAATTTGGGGCGTTGACCACTTTGCAGAGCAGCACGTGTATTATTCATGCAATATTTTACAAACTTACGCGCTGCGCAAGGCTATTGGTTTGTCAAGGGGAGGGGAAGGGCTGCTCTTTAAAGAATTTTAATTTTTCAATAATTCAATTGGAGTTGTGCCAAAGTGGCCGCCGTCTGTCTGTTGTCATTGGCGTTTCCCTTTTGTCTGATTTTGTACCTGTCTTACAGCTTAAGTATGCGGCATGTGCGTCGGACGCGTTGCGTGACGCCATTGCGAGCGCACCACTGTTTGCCATATTGCTGCTTCAACGTAGCAGTGCCTCATAAATTATTTTCAACGCGCATTTAAATTACAATTTGTAATGCTATCTCGTTCATCGCACCTTCCTCTCTCTGTCTCTCTGCGTATCTTTTGTAGGCGTCAGCAATTGGCCTGTGGCGACTGTGGCACGAGTGTGTAGCGCGGCACATACAATCACTTTGGTCATTTCATGCCACCATTTCCGGCCACGGAGACCACTTCACAAATTAAGTTGTCAACAATTTTAACCATATCGCGACCATATAATCTTCACACCTAAATTATTTATATATAAAAAGATAGAGCGCACACTCGCACACACACAAACACACATGCCAACAAGCGAGGCAATAAAACGTTTTGTGCTGTTGTCGAGCCTTTTGTTTAATAAATTATGTAAAATGCGCCAAATTGAATTTGAAATTCAGGAAGACTTTTGCTGGTTATGGGAATTAAGATATGTCGACAGCCAGACAGGCCCAGACATGCCCAGACTTGCCTAGACAGGCACTGACATATGAACATGAGACCGCGTCGTTTTCAGCTACAGCAACATAAGCCTGGTTAACATAAATATTTTATGTATGTGTGCGCTTTCAAGCGATAACTTATTTTAAGTAAGAAGAGCAACAATAATTGGTCTATTTTGGTTTACGGGTGACTCTTTGTAATTAAAAATTTATTTTTCGTTTTTAAAACGGTTGTGATATATCATTTTAATTTCCCTAAACCAAATATTAATATGTTCTACACTGTCAAGGTAAAACAAAAAAGTTGTGCATAACTTAATGTGTTTTGGCTTAACCATCATTGTCGTAAATTTAAGTGAAGCAACTTTCCAACTATTCCTACCAATACCTGGCGCACATAGAACAGCACTAATATCCGATTTATATGATCCATTTAAGCCATTTTAATCAAATACTTGAAAATCACTAAATATGGCATATCGTTTTTCATTTTTAAAGTCTTAAAGGTGAATGTACAATTTATGGGATTGCGATTGCGTCAGTAAGTGGAGTCTTTCCAACCCTTTGAATTGAGCTTCTAAGCGCTTTTCTTGAAGTTGTTTGATTATTTCACCATTCGAAGAATTGCAATTCTTTGAATTCTTTCCGCACATCTGATTTAGGCAAGATTTTAAAATATTTTTGACACATTTGGAAAATTATTTTGGTTCTTCTAGACAAAAGACGAATTGCTTAACACAATCGCAAAAATTAGCTTATCTAAACCCGACATGTGCTGTCATCCGCATATTCGTAATACAAATACTAATATATATTTTTTTTTTAAATAATTGATTGCAACTCAATACATAATTGGATCTCGTTAAATTTCCACTCAACTGAACAGTTTTGTTTCAAAAAACGTATCGTGCCACCCACTCAGCATCGTACGATGACGACGTCACTTAAAAGCTCAAACGGCACTATTTAACGATTATTGATCGAATGCAGATGTGCATCGAGATCTTGAACCACAGTCAATTAACTTAACAATTTATGTCATATATATATTTACGCACAATTATATTGCTGCACACTATTTAATAAAGAGTTAAATAAAGAGTAAATAACAAAAGCTCGCCTTTTCCAGGGCAAATGATCTTTGGTGAACATTCTATGAAATTACTGAATATTTTTTCAATTCCGATATAAATAAAGATTTCTGAATATAAAATGCGGCTAATACTTAATTTCACTTGTAAATGAATATGAAAGTCTGTTCTTCGACAGAAAATAATTCTCGTGATTTATAACACAAGAAAGTTTCTGTAAATACAAATTCATTTTGATTGTCGGAATATTGTTGACTAAGTCATATATTAATTGTTACTCGCTCGTAAGACTTTTGCATTCTTTCCGGGAATATATAGTTCTTAATCCTATAATCAAGTGCAAGCCATTCGGACAAATTGCACCACATCACAGCGAAATTATTGTCGAAAAGTTTCTAAAGTAATTGACTTAACTGGACCATAAAGCCGGACCATAAGCCAGAACCGGAGCCAGCAGCAGAATATAGTGCGAAGACTGTACATAAAACTTAATGGTGCTGCATTGTGGGTGGTTGAGTGGTTGAGCAGGGCGCGCACGAAGAGTATGCGCCAGCATAAACATAATTTACATCAAGTGATGGCCATCAAAGCAAGGACAGGCTGAAAGTCCTTGGCGCAAATCACAACTTGAATTCGTGAAAATAATAATTAGGCGCAGTCGAGCGGCGACCCTCCCAAAAGCCAACAACAAAGGAGGCCGCACTCAGAATTGCAAATGAAGTGTGAACAAGAGTTTTTACTATCTCTCCGTCTCTCTCTCTCTCTCTCTCTTTTTCTATCTCCCTTCCTCTCTATCGCTGTCTCTCTCTCTTTATCTGTCTGCATCTATAGCCACCTATCTCATTGCGGGTGTGCGGAACAAGACAAAGGACCGCAAAAAATGTATCTTTGGAGACGTTATTAAAAGTTTTTTTTTGGTTTTTTCGATGGCTACTTTTGTGACCGCCATTTATATTAACAGCCTTTCATCCAGTTTTTGACCAAAATATCAAAATGAAATTGCTGCATAATTTGTACTTTCCACATTTCCTCTTTTTTTGTTATTTTATTTTATTTGTGTTTGCACAATGTCGTCAGAGAAAAGTTTTCTAATAATTTGGGCTGCTTGTCATTTGGCAGCGGCAAAGTGTAAATAAATACGGCCGAGAGTTTCTTATCTAAGCGACCAACGGAGCGCAAACTTAAATTAAAATGTTGGCAGGACATTCGTTGAATTATTCAGCAACTTTTACCAACTGCTGGCAACTCTTTTATTTCCTTGCTCCTTTTTGTTTTGTGGCCAGCAAATGTAAATTTCTTGGCTCTCTCGCTTTTGCCTATCACAGGACAACGAAGGAAACGAAGTCGGCGGGCTCAATGTCTTTTTCTGGGTTCTAGGTGGTCTATAGTAATTAAAAATCAACAAACAGCATCAATATCCTTTTTATTTGTTGATGACATTTTGCTGTCGAAAGGGTTTTCCGCGGCACGTGAATGTTTTTCATGAATAAGTTTCAGTTTGTTGGTTTTATATTTATCGAACGATTTATAGACAATTTATTTTCATGACATACGCGGTAAAGAATATTGCTATACCCTCAATTATTAATAGCTTAGGCTTAGCACCTTCAAAATAAATTAAATATTTTGCTTTAAATAGTGATGTACCAAAAGCAATATCACCTATTGAATATTAAGAACTGCCTTAAGACCATAATTCACTCTTGGTTAACTTTATGAATGGTAAGTGTACATACTTACATACATAAACTTTTTAAGTGCATGCAAAAACAATTTAAATTAGATATCAACTGTCCTACAAGTTATAATTTAATTTCCCACAAGGCGAAGAGCTTATAATAGCCTTAATAATTGAATATGATTTTCATTCAGCTTACAGCAGGCTTCGACAAAGACCACCAATTTCTTGTCCTTCAACGAAAAATAAAATGTTATATATAATACTGTCTTAAGAAATATTTTATCATTTTGGATTCAGCTTAAAGTAGCTTTGGACTTCAATTTATTTTATTTATATTATGATATGAAAATATATTTTTATTTTTGAATATTTTGTACTATGGTAGGTATATTCAAATAAATGATGATTTCCGCACATAGTATTTACATTTTTAATCAAATGTTTTCTTAAAAATTCGAAATTCGGTAAAGTTTTAAATACTAAATCTAAGTGTATTAAATATTAAAATATTCTGCAGAAATTTTCCATATAATTTTTAGATTGGCAACAATTGGCAGCTAAGAGATTTGGAGATATTACGCATTCTTTTTACCTTTTGCCTTTCGAAGCGTGTTCTTAAAACGTTTAAGTTAAATTGTCGTAAATTTCAGCTGGGGTCTGCTTAAGGTGCAAGCCGGCAGTCAACAAGCCGTAGACATAAAAAAATAATGCCGCCTGGCAGGCCGCCAAGTGACGGGGGTGAGCATTGGATCGGATCGACGGGTGTGTTGTTGGAGAGGGGTGTTGGGTGGGGGAGGCGTGGTGGTTGGCATTTCATTCGATACAAGTGCTAAGCGTCTGATGCCAAAAAGTCGACTTGCTGCCTTAGGGAGTCGTTGGGAATAATTCCGCAATTGCCAGCACATGTGGCGCAGCCTCGTTTTGTTCCTCACTCAATGTGGCACGCCCACTTCAATCAGGCACAATGGGTGGCACACAGATGCTGGGCATAAAGCACACTTAACCACGGTCAGTTAGCCTACGCAGTTGAGGCTACTCCACGCCACGCCCATTGGGCTGCCCATTTGCACACTGCCCTACTTGTTATTTATATTATGAGCACTCAGAGTTGTTGGCTCATTGTCATAAATTTTCTCAAGTGTTAAAGGAGTCAAAACAAGACAAAAAAAAAAAAACAAAAACAAAAAAACCCATACAATCTACTGAAGAGCAAAAGATTTTCTCAGCCGTGTGTTGAAATTTCTTATGCCTTGTTTTGTTTGGCCGCTGCTCAAGGGTATTCACAATAACAAAAATGAGCGGCTCTTGGCCAATTTAATAAATTCCATAAATTGTTTATGTTTGGCCTTGACTGTAAGTGTGGCCATGGTATGTACATATGTACATATGACTGACATTTTTGAGGATTTAGTTTTTGGCTCCCTTTGGTGCTCGAGCGGTGCTTTGCTTACACTCATAGTCAGAAAAGTGTCCTCAGAGCACCTTATGTGACAACATCAATATATACACCAACAACAAATACAACAACCAAGTGAGCGGTGGCAACAACTGTTCCGTTCTGCTGTTGCTGCTGGTTAAAGTTTCAAAAAGTGTTACATATCTTGGCTGTGTTGGAGAGTACTCCAATCCTGAGCGCCCATGGAGTGTGTGTTAATAAAAAGAAATTCAATTATATAGGCTGCTCAGTGGAAAATCAGACAAAGTGAAAAACAACAAGCCTTCAAATATCAAACAGACCAAAAATGTAATAAAAATGTTTGAAAAATTAGTATCGAATGATATTTATTATATTAATTTTTATATATGAATTATTTTTTTAATTCTTTTTGTTTTGTTTCCTTAGATTTTACTTATTATTATTATTTTTATTATTATTATTTTATTATTTTTGTAATACCACAGTTATAATTTAATCCAATCTAATTAAATAGTTGGCAACATTTTTTCTATTTAACAATTAATGAATTTTCTATGGCTTAAGCAAATCGTTTACATTTCTTATAATTTTCTGTAAATCTGAAATAATATAAATACCAATGCAAATTCACTCCCAATTTATCACAATTTATAGCTGCAAAAAATGGACAGAAATGCTGCAAAATCTATAACATTGAAGAGTGGCTTTAATACCCGTTTCACATTCCACACAGACACAGCACTCAAAACGATACCAATTTAATTACACCCTGGCCCACACATGGACACAGATATGAAACGCACTTATATACACACACATACACACACACACACACACTCGAGTGCACACATTCATTTGCACCTTGAACAAAAAACTTTTCAATACCTGGGATGAAGTTTTGTTAAGGAAGGAGGCATTGTGGAAACTAGCACTAGAACTGCCAGCCGAAACACTAAGCGCATAATCTTGTAAACTTGGCAAAAATTCTTGAAATGCCATAACTAAAATAAGCAGGCGGCAATAGACAAAGCTCCTAGCAGACAGCACAGAATGAAACAGGGAGGCAGGGTGCAGTCCCCAAAATGCCCTAAAGAGCGTAACAGATTCTGAGCAAAAGTTGGCAGAGAGTGCAAGTGCTTGATGCAAATTATTTGGCCTGGAGGTTAACTAGGGTCGTTTAGCAAATGCCTAATACACAAAAAGAACAAGAACACCCGACACAGACCTACGAGAGTTTTTATGAGCGCTCCGCATTGGAATTCATAAGAGTGAGAAAAGCATTTTTCTGTGCGAACTCTCAACGAGGGGGCTCACAAAGAAAATGAGGTGGGGGTTGCCAACCGCACGGACTGAGCTCTGTGCACAGCTTCACCACCCAAAACACTCAACCGCCCAACACCCACTAACCAACTCAACTCCCCAACAACAATGACAAGTACAATAAATGCCTTTCAACTGCGGTTTCACATGCACTTGAAGCGAAGTGGGCGGCTGGGTGCCTTAACTTGGGAGTGGCACCGTGTGCTTCATAAGCTTCAAGTGCAATTTGAAGTGAAGTGAAGCCTCGTCGTAGTATGAACTATGATAGTTTGAGTTGTGCACATTCATTCATACATACATATAGGTATAGCTCATCCCACTACCCCAGACACTTCTGCTGCTCTGTCACTTTTGCTGTGCCGCCTTGTGGCTTTACTTAGTTTTGGACTGCGTCCCGGTCATGTTAGGCTGCTCTTAATGAAACTTTATCCCTGGAGTGTTAAAAGTCTTGCCATTTGTTCGTTCCGTTAAGCAACTGCATGTACTGGTGTATGTGTGTGTATGAGTGTGTGTGTTGTGGTTGCACTTAATTTGCTGTGCACAACATGCGCCTTGTTTTGCTGCGGCAGCAACGACACCCCTTAAACGATGCTGCATGTTAGCAAACATTTTCCATAACCATTTTTGATGGCTGCAAGCTATTTTGTTTAATGTCTATTAGCGCTTATGCATTTGCTTTTGATTAAATTCAAAAACATTTTGTAAGTCTTGATATATTTTCAATTATAACATACATGTATATATCCTAAGTTGCCCGTTTAAATATAAATTTAAGTGTTCTAGGCTTTTTAGTGATATGAACTAAAGGACTTTTGGCTGCAAGTAAGCTGAAAAAATGTTTCTAGGAAATTTATCTCGCTAAAGATCTTGTGCATTAAAGGAAGCTAATAGAAAATCTTTACGGTACGTACATATGTACTTATTTTTATTTACTTTTGTGGACTAAACACAATCTTCAAAAAATATATGTTCCAAATTTTAGTGTAAAATTGTTGACTGTTTGGAGACCTATTAATATTTTTTGATGACTGCAGGTCAATTGTTTTATTTATTTAGAAATTATTTGATATAAAAATAATCGATTATACTAGAACTACAATTTAAACTGAAGTAAAAAAATATAATTAAGGATATAATAAATCTGGGGGAAATAATATGTACATTGTATTTAGTTATTATATTTATATACGTTTATTTGTTGCTTTTTGGATTAATCTTTATTTAGTTCCAAGTATAGGCTTCTTCGCCCTTAAACTCGCTTTTAAAATAAATTTCTGTAAGAAATACTTTTGATGGAAGTACACATAGAATATTAATGTTAATTTTATAAAATTGTATAAAATTATCAACACTTGCCTATTTTGAAATGTACATTTTTAAGCTCTGGCAATCCTTACTTTCAGCTCGAGTAAGTTATACTCAACTCAAATTATTGCTGTGGTCGTTGCAATGTTGGGCAACCACCAACCGAGAAATTACCCACTCACTGTTTTTGTGTGGACGTCAATCAGTTCGTTTGAATGCTTTCGATACTCTACAGAATAAATCTTGCATTTGGTCGAACCAGTCAAAGATAAAATGCTTAACGATTTCGATTGCATTTCTCAATTTGAATTATGTCATTTCGAAGCTCTAATTACGCTAATAAGGAACACCAACAACAACAAGAAAGAAAGAAATTGAAAGTAATAAATAATTTGTGGAGCAGTTCGAGTGGAACTCTGGCCACGGACCGCCAAAACATAAGTATAAACGCAAACAAAAACAAGGTAACGTTTTCGAGAGTCGAAAATGGAATCGAAAATCAAACTGGCACAACACACGAAATGGAGTAGGATTGAGAGGGTGAAGCAGGGGCAGGAGGAGTACCCTGCCAGGTAAGGCAACTAGACATTCGGACGAGTGTCAGTCAAGTCAGTGAAGGGAGGCAGTTGGGAGATGGTCGGGCAGTCAGCCAGGTAGTCAGCTTGGCATGCACACAGCCATACACGTAAACATATCAATCTTAATTAAGATTTCAGTTCTCTATCGCTAAAGTGCCTCGCACATATTGAGAGTGAAGTCTGTTTGCTACCCACACAAATCGAGGCAAGCACTTGGCGGCATTCTTGTTAGGGCCACATTAGAAAATTGTTGTGTTGCTGTTGTTTTTGATTTTTGCACCACTCTTATACTTGTTTTTGTTGTTAGTCAATCAGTGGCAAATGTTGTTGGCAGCCCAGAAGTTTATTACTTACTTCCATCGATTGCCCAACTAATTGCAGTAGATGTTTTATTTCAATCCATTTTGAAGTTACTGTGGCTCCCCCAAATGTATGTGTGTGTTTTTGTGGGAATTCAATCCTTTTAAACGTGAGTTTTTTAGCTTTTAACCTTCAGTAAGTAAATATTGTTCTTCCTTGAAGTTGTACTGCGTTTTTAGCCAGGTTAAAGTTAAACATATGTGAGTGTGGTTGGCAATTTTGGGTTGGATAAATGATTGGATGAAAGAATGGTTGGTTGTGTAGTTGGATGTGGCTATTGTGCGAACTTTGAAGTTGAAAACAGTTCAACGATGTGGCATGAAAAATGTGTGGTACTTAAGCGATTCGAATGTTTTCTGTTATTGCCATCCTTGACGTAGAATTGAATAAAATATAGTAAAGAGTGAGAAGCTTTTGATGCATAAAGTGGTCAACTTATTTACAGTAAATACAAGTTTCCGTAGAAAGTTTTATTAACTAAAAACGAAAGTGCATTTTGAAATTAAATAATAAATATAAGAAAATAAATATCGGTTGTCAACAAATTTCGGATAGTGAAAATACAAAAGTAATAATAAAATAATTACTTAACAAACTCGAAGCTTAATTTAGTTTTATCAATTAAAAAGTAAATATGCTTTTATTTTATATATGTCCTCTACTCAAGAAGTAAAATAATACTATGATAAAAAAATATATAAATAAGAAGCACAAAATAAATTTCTAAAATGTATTAAAAAACTAACAAATAATTCGCTATGCAAATATTCATATTATTTCAGACTCCACCAAGTCTTTGATATATGTTTGTTTAGGCACACTCAGCAAAATCATTTCAACTCTGACTTGAATATTTGCAGATTTTTTGCTTCCCAACAACAATTCACTGGCAATCAATAATATTCACTGCTCGCTGCATCTCCATTCATGTAATCTCAATTAAAATCACTGGCTGGTGCTGGAGCCCCGATCATTGCGGAATATATCAATAAAAGCAATTAAATTTTCTATTAACGAAATCAACTGTGGCAAATGCGGTGAACAAGGGGGGAGCGAGGTCTCCTCGATAAAAACAACAACGCGCGAACCCCAAAAAATGCAGGCAAACAGCAAAACAACAACATCATGATTGTGATGGCCGTGGCAAAACCAACGGCAACCCCATCATCATCGTCCAAATCAACAAGCAGCGGAAGCAGCAGCAGGATTTTGATGGAGGAGTTAGGTTAGGGGTGGAGCAGGGTATGGGAATTGGCGCATCATCTATAAAAACAATCAAAACCAGGCAGCGGCAATTGCCGGGTTGCCGGCAGTTGCCCTGTGAGTTCATCAAACTGTTCGGCAAAAAAAAAAAAAAAAAAAACAGGCAAAGAGGGGACCTAGCTTTGCTAGGAGTATGTGCGCCAATATAGCTATAACACACACACATATATATATATATATAGAGTGGGTACATGTGCGCGTTATTGTTATTGCATTTGTCCAGAAACGCCTACGAAAAGCCCATGGAGCAGCAGGATGCGTTTCATTTCGAGCATTGCCGGAGCAGCAACCAATTGGGAACTTGGAAAACAAGTCGGAAAAAAAGTTTAGTTGGTAAGTTTCTTTTTTTATGTTATTTGGCACGAGGCCAAAAACTCTTCATCATCAAAAAACATGAGAACGCTGTAAAATTAACATAGAGTGTGAATCGGGAAAAACAAGTGGGCGTTGTGGTGTTGCCTGACGGTGGGCGTGCCTCAGCTGTGCAGCCAAATTAATGGAAACGATATCACTTCGCGGATTCGGAAAGCACCATCTAGCAGCGACAATGGCAAGAGAAGTACAGCAAAGAATTTAATTTGTGAATTCGAATTTTACCCGATTCGTTGACTATATGATTAATATAAATTAAGGTATGAAGAAACTGAAACACAAAACATAAAAAGGCTTATAAGTTTTTATATTTGTTATATTGATATAGGCTGTCTAAATTCGAATTATTTCTGTGAAAGTGTGGGTAAGTGTTCGCTCCTAATTTTCTTTGAGTGGTTGGGCATCTCAATTAATTCTTACCAATTATTTTTTATTTATTAACTGAATTTCTTCAGCAATTGCATAATAATTTATAAATATTTATAAATTTCATAAATAAATAATAATTTTTAACACATTTAAAAAAAAAAAATTTTTTTCCGAAAAATTGTAGTTTTTATTAATGCTATAGATTAAAACCCTTTTAACAACAGTTTAATTTACTCTTGTACAAATTGTTGTTGGTATTTCTTTATATGGTACATTATCTTTTGTAAAATTTAATTTCAACTGTTTTACAAGTCGACAATTCCTATTATGCTAAAATATAATAACAAAAATAAATATTAAGCTGCAAATGCTTATAATAATACGAAAATAATAAAATTTAATAGAGTATTTCACTAAAACTCAATCAATTGTATAAATTAAAGCTGGCAAACAATGAAAAATAAAAGAAAAGGTTCAAGCGCTCGCTTTCCGCGCAATTAAATCAACACAATTTTCAAATTATATTTAAACTACACGCTGCCTGCGAGCGACTGTCAACACTGCCCCTAGGGAGAGCGTGGGTGCTTAACTTTCGGTCAAACATTCATACACACTTGAACCCTCAACTCTGGCCCCGAACCCGGACAACACGTCCGGCTGTAAAGTGTGAAAAAAGCCGACGGAATTTTGTTATCTAAATGCGCAAGGAACTTTTGAGCCGAAAGGATAATACAAGGACGCTGAGGCGAAGCCCAAAAGACAAAAGGCACACGCTCAATGCGCTTATTAGAATCCTTTTAAACTGTTACAACTGCCGCTCCAAGCCGAGTCCTTGGTCTGTTTTGGCTCTTGGCCCCGCTCTTGGCGTTTGGGCCCTGTGTACAAAATCAATTAAGTCGAATACTTCCTTGAGGATAATTGCTTTCGGAAAGCGAACGCCGTCCTCTCAAAACTTTCAACAATAAACTTCGGCTTCAATAACGAGCTAAGCGAAGCGTTAAGGCCTAATGCCAATGGGACTTTTCATATCCCTGGAAAAGGGTATGTAGATTTTCACACGATATGTCTAATGCATAAGCGGTAACATTTGGAAGTCCATTAATAAATTTGTAATCTTTAAAAAAAAAAAGATTACAATTTTTATTCAAATCGGCGGTTTACAATACCATGGAGATATTTTTGCCGATCTGATCAGTTACAAGTAGATTTATATTTCAAACATATGCTAGGGTATCACATATTCGAACACATCTTTTTATTATCAATTTTGTTGGCATAAATTCGAATAATGTGCGCCAAAAATTCTTTAGGGCTAAATCGTTAAAGTTTAACAAGTTAGTTAATTAATTTGCTTGGTTCAATGGGGTTTCTCTTCGCAGTGATTTTCAGTTGGCTAAGTGATTTGTTAATTTGCAATAATAATATGGAAAAAGTTGCGCACACGCCTAGTGCACCGTGCGGCAATTAACTCTAATGAACGACGGGCAGCAGAAAAAAAACAACAAACAGCATTTGATTTCAGTTTGCTAGCTATTAGCGGTAATTGTAGACTTTTTCAAATGCGATTCAGTTGAGTGAAATTAGAATGCCCGCTGGGCATAATTTTCGTAAAGAACGCAACGACGACAAATAACAAGAAAAACACACATGTCGTAGTTGGCGTGGCTGGGAGGAGTTAGCACAATCATAGACAGCAAAACACACACACACACACACACTGTGATTACTGTGGCAGCTCGTTGGGGCGAACACCCACGTGTTTACAAGCGTTAAGCGGGGCGCCATTAAATGTTATGGCTGGGCTGGAAAACATGGCCATTGGCTGCCAATGGCCAACCAGGTGATAAAGTCTCGAATGTGGCGTGGCAGCAAAATGACCAGCCCATTACTATTCCGGCTCAGTCCAAGCAGCTGCCACTAGCCCAAAGTTTTTTCACGCCACATTACTTGCGGAGTTTTCAGCTGAACGACAAAAATCGGTATGTAAATAGATGTCAAAGTTGTCTTCGAACATTCTTAGATATGAGTAGTTGAGTTCTGAGCTTGAAAGTTGAATTGAAAATTAAAATACATATCACTTACGAGCAGCCAATATGTTTACTCTCAATATTCTTGGTTGAGCTAGGCGAGGACTTACCTATAATGAGAAAGTAAAGAGAATCTTAATTTTCACAAATATTACTTATACGACATATGTATATTGTCGACAAGTATTACATTAGTTTTATTTTGTTTAATGTTAAATGAACTGGAGCCAGCGAAAAATATATTTAAATTATTTTATATATTTACTATTAATAGGTATAGACGAAATTCAACAAGTGAGACCTTAATAATAAACAGCGTAATAAACAAAGTAATACTCTGATCTATGATTTAGAACAGCTGGAATATGATTTCTGTGAACTTAAGATTTTGACTAATAAATAGTAATTAACAATAATAAATCTCAAGAAACATAAGTATTTAAAAATTAATAATCAATGCAGTATCTATTGATCAATTTATAATATTCGATTCTCACAAAATTGTAATTTTAATTATTTATATCTCATTCTATTTGATAACACATGAATCTATTTACTTAAAACACCAACTTAATTTGATTCCACATTAGAGAGTGAAATGAGTGATAATAATTGTACCCCTGCGCTGATTGTATGTGTACCTGGGATACGAATGCGGTTAAGGTGGACCGCAAGGGTATTCGGGTAGAACGAAGGCAAGGAGTGCTTTAATATAGTGAAATAAATGTGTGTAACAATTGAATGGTGGATAATACAAACAATGGCTAACCGCGAAATTCAAAAGCGGGGCCGCAATTAAAAAACCCAAGAGTGGAAAATAATGAAGCTCAGTGAGCTGAGTGCTTCAGTTTGTTGAGCCTTTGGCCCATTGAGTCATTAATTGCAGTGTCAATTGAAGGTTGCTAGCCAGGTTGTCCAAATCCACATCCACATTCACATCCACATCGATTAGTGTCCGGGGCGCAATGTGCGCCACTGACAGGCTGACAGTCGTGTCCACGTCTATTATTTTCAACTTAACAATTGGTCAGGACATGGCCACGCCCACAACTTAAGCAGAAAATGGGCGACACAGGGAGTAAAAACTGCACAAATGCCGACCTACAAGTTGCTTCCTTCCTGTGGTATAGCCTGTGCAAGACTGGCGACCCTTTGTTTAGGGCTGCTCCTGCCTCATTCTCCTCTTGCGCTAGGTCCTACATACCTTACCCGCGTTATATCTTTAATGTGTCGCGCTGGCGGACCGTGTGTCCAGCGGAAATGACAACGACAGTGGCAATTACATTGTTGCATGACACAAATAGTGTTGGCCAACGACAACAGCAAAAGCAACAAGAAGAAAAAAAGCAACGAGCATAATAAAAAATAAAATTTGCTGGCACTGTCCAACAGTTTGTCGTAGCCAGCATGTGGAAGTGGAAAAAGTAAAGCACAAGTAACTGCGAAGAGGTAAAAATTTAATTGATGTCAAGTCGTAAAACGTGCGGTAACATTGCCATTGCATCATTTATATAATTGTTATCAAATAACCTTTGCCGAGCAAAGTCATGTGATGTCTGCTTATAGGGTATGCTAAGCTTCAAAACATGTCGAGGTGCTTCGCAAGGGAGTAAAACTTAAATCAGCGAGTTTCTAGTTATTAAAAGTAGCCAGCCTTATGTAAACCTTTAAGCTTTAAAGTTTAGTAAACTGAACCGACTGGGAGACAGCGAAAGCGTATAGTTGGAATTAAAAAACTTGTACTGCAAATTTTACATATTAAATAAATGAAAGGTATTTTAAAAAATTTTGTTTATTATATAGAATGGAAAAGAGGTAGCGTAGGCACACCTAGGACAATTCTCGGCCTGCTCTCATTTAAATTACGTTATTAATAATTTAACAGACTAATCCTGGTCCAAAGTTAATAATTGTTGATGGCTTGTAAGGATCGTTCTAAAGCTCATAAATAGTTATGTTTCGTTCAGCGAACCTGGTAAGCTGCAAAGTTGTACATACAATAACGCATATATCGACCGATAGTTTCCATTGCAGCTATGTGATATATGTTTACTAATATCTATGTTCGAATTTCATTAATATAGCTTTAAGGCCGATAAGCACACAAAAAATAGATAGACGGATAGACGGTGATTTGGACTTGGCTATATTGAGTTCGGTAGTGATGCTTAGGTAGAATATAAATAAATTAGTTAATTATTCAAAGTTACACATACGTTGAACATATTTAACAAAAATGTATTTTATGGGGTGGAAGGTGCCTTTTTTCATCCATAATATTCTTCACATTAACATTTCCATATTTATTTAATTTAATTTTTACTTATTGTCTTTATTTTAAATAAATTCAAAAGACCTTTTGCGAAAATATATAAGAATTGCAAACACATATTTGTATGAAGTCATTACAAATAGTTTTTAGGAAGGAAAAAAGAAAAACTACTAAGTTAAGGTATCTCTTTTGTTGAGTATATGTCTTCTTTTTGAATGTGTCGCGCGGTGTCATTTCTGTTCGTTTGTTCTTCTGTTTCACCCTCTCTTTCTCACAAACACACATACACACAATATATCACCGAGTGCAATCCTAATTGCTTCAAATTAGCGCTCTTATGCTCAGACAAGCTGGCTGTGCTTTGACAATGGCTAACTGAGCATTGCCTGACCATTGACTCGGTGTCGGACTTGAACTCTTGCCTACGCTAGTAGTTGCGTGTTCAGAATAATTATGTCATGCGCGCCTACACAATACAAAATATGGCAACTGAATAGTACAGGAATTTGTAGTGAGGACATTTGAATTCAAATGCCAACTGTTGAAATAGCCTTTGCGTGCCAGCAAGTGTTCATAAAAATGCTTACAAATATTTCAATGTCGATTGCAATGCTATTAATGCTTGGCTTCAAATTCCTCAATCTTGTTCACGCAATTATTTATTTCTTTACTGTTTATTTGTAACCTGTGCTCAAATATATGACTTAAATAGACACAAGCATTTGTATTTTCTTATTTTTATTTAATATCTACTTTTCTTATTTAGCTTAACTAAATGTAATTATTTTAATCAATGAAGAAAATCATCTTAAGGCAAAATAATATTGGTAATTAATATAACAGAATAAATGAAGTATAAAAAAATATTTTAAGAGAAAACACGTTTAATATAATAACTACTTTCTAACTTTAAAGTTTAAAGTCAAGAACTTTATGCCTTAAGCTAATGTAAGAATTCCTCAAAAAAGCTTTGCATTTTTTTTCAAAGCCATTAGAAACTGCGATAATTAATAAAAAAAAAAACATTAAGTTCACCTGTAGTGCAGCAGAAAAGAGAAAAACTTCCTCCGAAATTCAAATTGTAGACCTTATGCGACAACAATAAATCACAACTTTCGACAATAAGCAAAACAGAATTTGTTAGAAATGTTGTTGTGGCTGTTTGCCAGTGGCAACAACAATTTATGCCACTTAAACTTAACACCTCGCTGATTGCCCAACGAAGCGCAGTAAATCGTTTATTTGAATTATATTAATTTTCCCGTTTTTGCTCTTGAAAAAAGTAAAAAAAAAAAACAAACCATTTTAGATGAATTTCATGCGCTTGTTTGCATTTTGCGATTTGTTGTTTTTGCTTCTTACTCCAGCTGGGCAATAATTTTGTGTCGCTGTGTTGTCAGGACAACAACGGAAAAATATAAAACATCTCGCTGAAAAAATCTACAAAAAAATCAACGCGTAATAATAAATGAGAAGTGGAAAAGTTTTGCCGCCAACGTGCTTATTGTCAAGCTCGGCCAGCCCATAAAAAACCAACTTCAATAGCAATAAGGCGACAAAAAATGGGAGGAATAAACAACAACAACAACAACAGAAGCAAAGCAAAAGAACAACTGGCAAAAAGTTCAAGGCACTGACTTTATAGCTGCAATAATGTCTGTAAGGCATCGCCGGGAAAATAGGGGCCGAGGAAATGTGAGGCACACGCCCCAAAAACAAAGCGAAGCCGCCGAGTTGCAGCATGACAGACTCAAAAGGACGGGAGGTGTTGTTCGTGGAATGGCATTGGTAACGTGTTGAGGCACTTTGTTGAGCTAACGAAATGTAACAAAGTGCCGGTTTTGGTTTGGTCTGGTCTGGGTCTGGGTCTATTGTCCGGCACAGTTGGCTGTCCGTGTCCCTGTTCCTGTCCGTGTCCGTGTCCACGTCCGCGTCACTAACGGGCTTGGTATGTTATGTGGCTTATGCCGGAAATTTGTATTTAGGCGCCATCGTGGTGGTTTTTGTTTTAGCTACCTTTTTTACACCCACTACATGGCTTTTGTCGTTGGGCCTTCTGTGCCTCGAGTCTGGGTCAGTTTTGTAAAGACACAATATGTTGTAAATTAAAAAAAAAATTTGTAAATCGCAAAGCAAACAATTTTCTCGTGACAAAAATTAAATTAAAACAAATTCTAATACAAATCCAATTATTCATTTAATAAACGAAATGCATGAAAGCAAAAGCACCAATAATAAAAATATTAAAAAATTGATTTCTAAGAAATCGATAGTTTGAAAAAAGAGTTGAGATATATTTAATATTGCTAATTTTTATAAATTGCAAATTTACATAGGATAAAGAAATTAAGCAATAAAATAGAGCACTGACAAAAAAAAAATTTTTAATAAATTAAATTTGAATTTAATAAATTAAATTCATAAGAACACACTCATCGAAAATCAAAAAATTAAAATGAATTAGCTAGTGTAACAAAGACATTTAAAAATATTTATGTTATATTTAATGTTGTTCATTTTTGATAAACTGAAAATAAATATGAATAAATAAATAAAAAAAAATCTACAGATTGTTTTGAATATTTCATAATTTTTAATATGATTTTAGTCGAATTAATAATTTAAACCCAAAATAGATTTAAGAGAGAGTTCCGCAAAATCTTTTCATCTTGACTATTTCAATTGAAATTAATACCAATTAAATAAAAGGTTTTATCTTCTCCCTTCGACAGATTCGATTTATATTACAAATCAAATAAAAATATTCAACTTCGCCCGTCGCCGTTTTCTATCAGCTAGAGCTCAATCTCTATTCGTGTCAACTGGTGACAATTTAAACTTGCGGAAATGTGCCATTAAATTGCTATGCTTAACTCAAAATGTTGGAAAATTTAATTACATGCAACGGGCCAAAAATTGGAGGCAGTGTTCGACGTGAGTAAAAAAAAAATAAGTTAATAAAACTTTCGCTATTCAATAGCCATTTGAATTCGGGGGACAGGGTAGGCGTTGCTTGGACACGATAGGGCACAATTGTGAGGGGGGCGGAGGGTTCCTGAATGTTTAGACGGGGTAATCATTTCAGAGCGCAAAAACTCTGACCTGTCACCTGGTGCCGCCCCAGGGGCTTTATTATAATGCCTGTGGCGTTCCTTTGTGTGTTCTCCCTATCGAAAACAATTGGTGTCAACAATGTGCGGGCACAGTTTGATGGACGCCTTGACTTTCACACGCTAATGAGTTTGTTTAAGTAATTTCAATTCATTTGTTAATTTTCAACTATTGTCCCTCTATTGACTCTATTAATGCAGCTGTCATTCTATCACTGTGCCACTCTGTCATTCTTTCAGCCAGACCCTTTGTTTGCCCTCGTAACTTGCGTGCCCATAAATATCGCAGCAGTTGACCGTTTGTGTCCTTTTGTCATTGTCCTCTGAGACACTCAATTTATCTAACTACATATATACTTCCACTCTAAATAATCGTTGAGTACAAATGCATATGAATATATCCGAATTTATCATATTCTCAATTATTATTCTCAATTATTCTTTAATACAAAATAGTCATCTTTTAAAATAATTCCAATCAAATAGATACCTTTGAAAAATTAGTACGAAATAATATTTGTTTTAAAATTCCGTCATTAACTTTTCGGATTGAGTTAAGTATGTCCTCTTATTTTTAAACAGTTTTGATCTTAAAATATATTTAAGTGTTTCTAATATCAAAAACTTGACTATTTGTTTATTAAGTCAATTTTGACTTTATTTTATAATAATTTTTTTATGTGGATTTTAAACAGCACATAAAACACTTCAAATATATACAATTCAAAGTTAAAATTTAAAAATTGTAAAATTATAAGGAATACATATTATGTATTCAAAGATTAAAAATAGGTAATAAAGTAATTAAATTGGAATAAAAAAAAATCAATTTTGAATATTTTAAGATTATTATATACTCATTATTGAATAATTAAATCAACCGCTTATGTTACTTGAATGGAAACAAAAGTTATACAATTTGGTACAAAATATTTAAACAATATTATAAATGATGTCATTTTTTCTTCTATAATATATGGCTTGCCTTTGACATACCTGGCAAACATCAACTTGTGGGCTTAACAAAAAACATAGGTAAATTAAATCCCAAAATTTTTGATGTGGTTTCGGCTATATTCATACAAATTGTTTCATTGAATTCCAGTGATTGCTTGAAAGATCAGGATGTTAGAGAGGTTATGCAAGGATCTGAAGATGATATGCTGGCGACAGCAACAACTGCACCGTGGAATTAGCTTGATTATGCGGAGTGGCTACAGCAATTGGAAAATATCGGATGAAGGCGAGCAGCGGCTGCCGAAACGGGAAGATCAGGTGTCAAGAATGCAGCAAGAGACCTTCGATGTGCTGGTAATTGGAGGGGGTGCCGTTGGCTGTGGCTGCGCCTTGGAGGCGACTACACGTGGCTTTAAGACGGCGCTAATCGAGGCTGGGGACTTTGGCAACGGGGCCAGCAGCAAGTCAAGCAAATTGATCGAGGGCACCAACTCGTTTATGCATTTAGCGATACAGAGTGCCGATATCGAGCAGATGTTCATGCTGCAGCAGATGCTGAGCGAACGTGCTAAAATTCTATCAGTGGCGCCACATCTGAGTCGCGTGCAACCGATGCTGATGCCCATCTACAATCCACTTCGTCTCCCAGTCTACTGGCTGGGTCTGAAGGTATACGATGCAATGGCAGGGATGGCGAATGTGCGTGGATCGCACTTCATGTCCAAAGAGGCAACTTTGAGCGAGTTTCCGTTGCTACGGCGAGATGGACTGCTCGGTTCCCTGGTCTACTACGATGTGCAGGTGGACGACGCAAGGATGTGCTTGGCCCTCGCCATGACGGCAGCCAAGCATGACGCCGCTGTGGCCAACTATGTGTGTGTGACGGATCTGTTGCCACGGGATTGTGATAAAGAATGCCGCAAAATCCGTGTCAAGGATATGATAACAAATGACAGCATTTTCATCTACAGTAGAGTTATAATAAATGCAACGGGATCGGACATTGATGTATTACGACATTTGGATGACTATAGTGTTCATCCCATCACTGTGCCGAGAATGGAGACACACATTACATTACCCCGATATTATGGCTCCTCCAGTTACGGTCTATTATTCCCCCAGCAGGCATTGACACTGATGCCCTTTGAGAGGGATACGCTGGTGGGCAGCATAATTGTGAATCGTTCAGATGAGCCGGCGAAGCCAAATGCTCAGGAGGTGCAACATCTATTGCAGAAGACACGCGGTATTTTGGCCACCTGTGTTCAACTGCATCAAAATCATGTACTGAGTGCCTGGACGGCAGCTAAGCCAGCGATTAAGAAGTACTCAAAAGGGGTACCCATTTGCCTGCCCGAGATTAGCAGCAATCAAATGATCACACTGGCAGGTGGCAATTGGTACACATATCGCATTATGGCTGTGAATGCCGTTGAAGTGGCCATTAAATTCTGTCAGCTGGAGCCGCATTCAGACACGAGCGTCACACATGATCTGTTGCTAGATGGTGCAGATGGTTACTGTTGCATGCTACCACTTAATCTCGTCCAGTCATACGATCTCCCCATGGATGTGGCAAAGCATCTGGCCGACTCGTATGGCACCAACACGTGCGAGATGCTATCCCAGTGCAATCCCTGCCACAGACAACGACTGCATCCGAATTTCCCGTATATTATGGCCGAGGTGGTGTATGCCTGCCAGCGAGAGTATGCCTGCCATATGGTGGATGTGATTGCCCGACGGCTGCGTATTGCGTTTGTGGATGCCAAGGCTGCTGCAGCGATGCTGCCCCATATACAGAGCGTTATGGCCACGCAGCTCGGTTGGAGCCCCACCGAGGCGGAGCGTGAGCTGAATGCGGCACAACGATTTCTCAAGGAGCAAATGGGTCTGGGCTGCATAGTGCAAAAGGAAGAATCCGGCAATCACAGACGACGAATGACCTTGAACAATAAAGCTTCTCAATTGGGTTTAACGCCACCGGATGGAACCAGCGATGTCACGAACCTGATCGAAATCACCGGGCGCCTCACCAGCCAAGCGGACGGACGAAGCCAAACTGGCGTTAGTAGTAAACCCATTGCGGCATCCCTCAGCACTGGTAGTGAAAATACTTTAATGCGGCCCCAAATCAGCTCACCTGGGAGCCAAACTGCAATGATGTCCACAACTGGCTCAGAACCATTCCGATCCAACCAGGGCGATATGGTCACAACTCCAGAAGGCAAGCAGTTAACCCCACAACAGACGCAAATCATCAGCTTTAGTCCTTATGTTATAGCTGGCACCGATCCCAAAGGATGAGCGGGTAGCAGAAAAAAAACTGCAAGCCTGACCTCGAAACTCCAAGGACTGCAAACTAGCGACTGTAATCCTTATGCTTCAGATATATTCTGTAGCAGCAAATGTAATCGTTCAAAAGGCAAAAGCAATCCGAACACTTCTGAAACAAAAAGCTAAAGTTGCTGCAAGTATATCAAAAATATCACAAATGTGCTGATATTAAATATCTGTAACACGAAAGTTACAAAACATGTCGGTAGACACTTTTTATATATGCGAGCACTCCTATACAGGCACACTAATCTCATTGGTGTCCGGTGAGGGAGTGTGCGTGTGTGTGTTGAGTGCTTGAGAATAAAGATGCCAACTTAAAATCATTGAAGATAGAGGTCAAGGTTAAGTAACTGGTATATTCTCTGCAGGTTTTTTGAAAGAGAGGAGGAATCCTCGATGCACATCCTGGCAGAATGTGTCGCCTTAGCTAGAAGAAGAAGCAGCATCCTAGGGGCGCATGTCTTGGATTGCAAAGACATAAAAGACCTCAACCCAACAAAGATCCTCACGTTTGTCTGGGAGTTGGGGCTGATGGAGGAGCTATAAGCTCAGAAGGGGACACAATAGATCAAATAGGTCGCGGTGCAGATTCCCCAATAATAATAATAATAACAGGTATATTTCTTATGATCGAAAAAAGAGAATATGCAGGTGAGGTGTAATACTGTAGCAGCTGCAAGTGTGTGTTGCAAGTGTGACATTGGATTTTTGCGTTTGCTAATTAAATTCAAGGGCAACACGCCGACGAATTCTACAATTTTTTCAATTGCGATTGAGTGTAAATTTAAATTGAAATGATTTTAATAAATTTTAAATGTATGAACTCCTGCTTCAAGCTTAAGTACGTTCTCCAGTTTCTTCAAAAATAAGTACATGTGATCCGTTCATATGCGTAAAAGAATATTTATTGATATTTATAATTGTATTTCGCATTTCTTAGCCAGATGTTGTCTGGTAATATAATTGACAATTTATGTGATTGTCAACCGGCACAACAACAACAAAAATTACAATTTACCTTTCCATTTTCGGTATTGATTTTCAATTGAAAGTCATTAAATATTTGTTGTTTGCCCTAGAATTTCTTTGGCTGCTGCTCAACTGACAATTTTTGTCTACTGTAGTTGTTTGTTTTTTTTTTTTTAAATAAATTAGACAATTTTTCTTGTCTAATGTGCTTGGTGCGTTGTTGGTTTTTATTTATTTTTAGCCTATTTTGAATAATTGTTATGGATGCCGGGTAGACACTTCTTGCATATGCTTATCGTTCATAGATTGCTTTATTTATTGGCTGATTGGGCGGTATCTTTCTACTCATATATTCGTTGCGCAAATGCTTCTGCATTTAATGTGCCATCCATTTTGACTAATGGTCGCTCGTTAGCTATGTAAATGAGTTTTTTATGGCTATTTTTGTTTTTAAGTTAGAAGACGGGCATGCATAGCAGCCAATTAATTTTTTTTATATGGAAATTTGAAATTTTCTAAACTCTTAAAGCTATAATGTATGAGCGAACTTATTTATATTTCACTCAAGTACCAAATATAAATAGGCTTAATTTTGAAATATTTCATACATCATTTTATTTCACTTTAACAATAATTTCTAGTTTTTCAATAACTGTCTTTCGTTGAGTGTTAAAATGTAAGTTGCATTTTTATTACAAACGAGTGCAGAAAAAATTGCATTTTATTTCAAAATTAAGCTCTGGCACGCATTCAATTTTTAAAATATTTTTAACGGCACTTATTAAGTTGGTCTGGTGCCAAACACTTTCTCTTTCACTTTCCCAGTCCTAGTCCCAGTTCCAGTCTCTCTGGACTTTCTATCGGGCACTGCAATCGGTTCGTATATTTATGCTGATTAGGTACGTTAACAATTTGCAGCACGCGAAACTATTTCAACAATTTTAAGCGGCAAGAACTTACAGCATAAATCGCCACGGAGGCCACAGGCCAGACGAGCTATACGCTGGTGTGGGTAAACGCCCGAAGTCAGTGAAAATATTTAATAAGCTTCATGGTGCGGAGTCTAGGAAGTACTCGTAATAGGGAAAATGCATGCAGCGTACACGCGACTCCATAATATTAAGAAAATTCTCTGCAATGAAAACCACACAGACACACACACACACACACACACACACACACACAAACTCAGACACAATGCTTGTTATAATGCAGTCAGGGACATTTAGGAGAGGGAGGAACTAAAAATGCTTTCAACGCGACACAACTGCCACAAAAAAGTGAGAACACTACAGTTAGACATAATCAACTGAAAAATACTCTGATATCAGCAGATAACAGGTGGCAAAACCCCTTCTTGGGATGGTAGGCTTTGGCGATAGATCTTTATTTCGCATTTAACTCGAAAACTGTGGGAGGTAAATATAAAATTGTACGAAAAGATACCTTGAAACTAAAAATTTTCTTGGAGTTGTGGGAAAGTTTTTCACGATACAGATAGACAATACAAATAAAAGATTTATCGAACTTAAAAGTGGGTATATAATCTCCAAACTGTGAGACTGTGTATCAATTTGCACTTATCGCTATTATCGATTTGCCATGCCCCAAATGAGAACACTGGTGGCCGGGTAAACTATTTGTTGATGATGATTCGAACTTTACAATTGTGTAAGATATGTAGTTTTATCGATTTTCGCTTACTGATGTTATCGACTTGGTGAACCACCCAATATTAACACTTGTCTGAAGTGGATATAGTGGATATAAACAGAGTCTGGCAAACAGATATGAGGGACATTTCACAAAACTAATATACTCTGCTAACTTCTCTATCAGAGTATAGTAGATAGATTCAAGTAAAAAAAAATCCAAGACGGAAGTTTTTTTTAAAATATGGGCAAAAAATACATAAATGTCAAGCGGAAATTATGCGAAAATAGTATGCAATAAAAAATGGTTTAATGTGAGCGGCACGAAGTCGTATTCATTCATATGCGGTATATATTGTGTTGTATTTCAGTTGTACTTATGAATCTTAGGTGTCGGCTGCATCCTGTGTAAGTAAATGTAAAACCTGTGTTGCTCACAAATAATATTTTAATAGCGGCAATGACAACACAATCAGTAGAAAGTGCGGAACTCCATCAAGGTTCTCTGCTGCACCATTTTTAATACCTATAAGACATAGGCAATTTTTCTTGAAATTATATTTTAATACGAATTAATATTGCTTGAATTTGTACTATATTTTTAGTTGAAAATTCCGATTTTCTAGTCACTTATAATTGGAATATTTAACAGAAATATTAGTTTCTGGCTGAAATTCTATTCTTATCGTGTGGCGATCACATACAAAGAATATTTTGTTTGTTAAGTTGCCTGATCTATGTAATGCTATATAATCTCCATCTCCTCCAACTACAACGAGAAAAACTCAGAAAAATGCTGAAATTTAGAAAAATCGCCTAAAATGAAAATTACACTGAATACTATAAAAACAGTTTTTTGTGTTTAGAACTAACTTCGAAATATACAAAATTATAGTTAAAAAGGCGTCTTTTTCTATTTTTCAGAAATATATTTCCTGAAGTTGAACAGCAAATCCTTTTTTAAAAATCTTTTGTGAAACTCAGAAAAAATTATGAATTAGAAACCCGTTGGAATGATATAATCAACAAATAATGTAAGGTTAGTGTGCTGACTACACCTACAAAGTTAAACATAAATTTTAGAATATTGTACTTTCGGAAAAATAAGGTCAGTTACCGTTGGCTATGAAGATGTGGTAACTGTGTTTTCACTGAGTGTAGAACTATTCACATTTTCGCATTCGCAGGGTCATATATTGCAATAATATTTTTAGTTCTACCATGCATAAAATCATAATATATCTTCAAATACTACAATCACATATATCTAACTAGAAACGTAACACACAAGAAAAAAGTAAAACAGCGAGACACAGCCAAGGACTCTGGCGCTCAGCTGAAGAGCATTGGACCAAAACGATAAGTGACAAACATGTCAGGCAAACAAATGTATATTTTATACATAACATGTTGTGGGCAATTTGGGCTGGTATGGGAGAGAGGGGCGGCACGGAGTACTTGGCAAAAGGAGATGCACAACTGTCAGATAAGTAAAGAAAGCAGTTTGGCCCGCAGGTGACAAGTTAAACATCTTGTAAGCATTTGCATTTGTACACAAGCAAAAAAAAACTAAAAAGAAAATTATATATATATATATATATATAACATAAAGATACTGAAGCTCTGGTTTAATACAAATAAATTTGCTGAAAATAAATAACTAACTAAAGCAAGAAAAGAGACACACCGTTGGCAAAAGGAACATCCTTTATATACAGTTCATTTCGTTTATGTGTGGCAAGCGACTTCAAAAGGGTTATTGTTGTTGTTGGCCATGGCTTAAAGCATATTTGATTATGTCATGAAATATGCTAAAGGATCTAGGCGCTGTGTTTGCCAAGCCGAAGATAAATTTAAGAAATATGCAAATGTTGCCCCGCCCCATACCACAAGAAACTCTTTCAAGCCTCAAAGCCATTTTGAAAATTATAATCATACTTTTTTTTTAATATATAATATATATTTTATATTTACTAAATGTGTTTGTGTGTGTCTGTCCATATAAATAAAGGCAATTGAAATTGCCAGAGCTTCTACAAAATTTTCTATCATGATTGGTTCTAATGGGAAAAGTAAATGTTTTTCCATCCATATGCAAATATTATGCAGCATACACATTGTTTTCAAATTTATTGATGAAATCGCAGCATAGCTATTTGAAAGGACACTTTAGACAAGTACTTTTAAGCTTTAAAATATCGATTAATGTGAGGATAGGATGAAAATATATGTAAATTGTGAAAATATTCGCATAATCTCCCATTTGTGTAAAGCAATTTAGGCATTGAGGCTCTTACATTTTTTTTGAGTTGCATATAAATAACATATTAATTAATTTGCGAATTTGCTTATGCGGATTAGACGAATACGTTTCTCTCTCATGGTCTAGTCAGGATATTCAAAAAACTAGGTTGAAGATCAATTTTGAGTTCTAAATAGGCTGGCCATCAGTTAATGAATTATTACTATCATTAATATCAATTTATAATAATAACATTTTAATTTTAATAATTTAAATTTTTAATTTGAATTGGAATAATTTATGTAGAATGATTTAAATGGTAATTGAAGAAAATTAAAGGTTTCTTATTCTTATTTTTATTATTTTTATTTTTATAGTTTAATTAGTTCAAACTCCAGCTTATATATGAAAAAGTATAAAATGAATGTTTAATTATTCTTTTTATATAATGTAATTTGATTGCCAACTAAATGTCCCTTTGCAAAATAATTCAATTACACTTAGTCTGCACTTTAAAATGCGTTTATGGTCGACGCGGCTTAAATATTTATGGTTATGCTTGCGTGTCATTATTAAAAGCACTTGTAATTCTTCAGCAACCCCCTCACCCAACGCCAGCACCACGATCAATTATACATTAATATGAAGCCCTTGAAAAAAGAGCTCATTAAATTATCAAAGCACTTACCCTTTGAAGGTATCTCGGCTGAAGTGGGCGTGGCATTCATCATTAAAAGTAGTACGGACACGGTGTTGATAATGAGCGCAATCCTGGCTAAGCGCCCACATGCATGGAGGCGTGGCCATCCTCGCCCCCGCTCAAGTCGTCGTCGTGGTCGTGGTTCAAGCGCAAACATTTTCGACAAAACTCTGCAATAGGCAATAGTCAAAATTGTGCTCACGATGCGAATGCGAGGTAAACTTCTCCAGAGACAGAGAAAGAAAGAGTCAGTTAAATACAGAGAGAGAGAGAGAGAGAGAGAGAGAGAGAGAGATAGAGGGAGTGTGAGAAAGAGAAACAGAGTGGGCCACACACCAAATCTACGATGTGTTCGGCGTGCTGAGGGAGGGATTAGGAGCGTCGCTACTACAGGATCTCAGCGCCTTTTCACCTTTAATCACTTAAATGGCGCGTAATCAACAACAATAACAACAACAATAGCAACAGCAACATCAACAACATTGCAATCCACACCAGCGTCGACAGCATTGAAATTGAGCGTCATGATGGCGAGGCTGATGACGTGCGGGTTTGCCAGCACTTAACGGTAAAATGGAGGCGACAATCACCCACCTCCTTTTACCCTACAGACCGGATCCGGATTCGTTGCGTTTTCAAGGCAAAACCAAAAATGTTGTATACCCTAAAAGAGGCTTACACATAAAAACAGATTGCGCTTTTGCCTGAAAAACTTGATGTCGTTTCAAGATTTCTTTAACATTCTTTTTTTGAAAGACAGATAAATAAATCTTAAGAAACGAATACATTTTTCATGAAAGCTATTTTTATTTTTACTATTATGTTAAAGTAAATTAACATCAAACAATATTATATATTTTTAAAAATCAATGTGTATTTGTTGAAAATATTATACATAATAATGATTGATCAAAATTACATTTAAATTTTTAAGTGCAAATGTTGTGGATATTTTCTAATTGTTTGAACAAATATTGGTATTTTAATTATTAAAGCTTGTTAAGCTTGTATTCGCCCTAAAGTGAAATATCTACATATTTATAATTATTTCTTATTTGGAGCATGTTATTATATTTATCTTTGGAAGTTAGTCCACAACAAATAAGAAACTAATACCAGAAGTCTATGTTTTTTCATATGCCTGCAAGGGTATTCAAAATTCGGCAAGTCAAACTTCATTTTATTCTTCCTCGTTGTTGATTTGGTTGGTTGTTGACTGTTGTTGTTGCTACATAGTTTGGCTGTAGCTTTTTGACTTTGCCAACATTTGTTTGTTTGCTTGTATGGAACGTACCCAGAGGGGGGTGGGCTCAAGAGGTGGGCCAAAGGGGGGCGTTTGTGCGACTGTCGTCGCGCTGTTAGACAAGTACATTTTGAGGCGTTGTTTTGACGCGTTTGTGGGGAGGGAAGCGTAGTTTCTTTGTTGTTGCCGTCTAGATTAAGTTGAGACAATTAAATGAAATATGCTTAGACAGCATTTAGACAGTAATTTGATTTTGTGCGTTGCTTTTGATTGTTTCGCGTAACAATTTCGTGGCACGGCCTGAAGCTGTTTAAGTTATTGTGGCACTTTCCGAGCGAATTTATTGAAAGTTGATTTACTTTCAAAGCAGCAAACTATTAGTTGAAGTCCGTATATCTTTGGCGTTTCCTGGCTTTTAATATAATCCTTAAAATAATAATATTTGCAAAAAAATAAATAATATTTATATATTTAAATAATATATGTGTAGTATTTTCATAAATTAAAAATAAATTTTTTTAAATGGGTCACATTTTATTTTAGCGACAAGTAAAAGGTGTAGTTGTTAAAGCTTGATATTGATAATTGTTATTCCCTGAAAACATTGAAAATTGTTTCAGTTCAGGCTTTTGAATAAATATATGCATTCGTTTTTTTTTTACTTTCAGTACCTGTACAGGCATTGACAGATAAGACCAAAACTTTGGGTAAAACTTTTAAAGCGAAATTCGGCAATAAAACAAGAATGTATCCAACAGCTGGATAATATGAACAATAATAATAAATAGCATTCAATCGTCTTTACTTGTCTAACTAATGGATGTATTACTTTCCTAAGATTTCAGTAATTTTACGCATTCCATTGATTAGAGTTTAACTATAGCTAAATGAACAACTTTAAAATGAACACTACTGCTGAAATTAAAAATAACGAAAAAATTGAATTTAAATTTTTAACGTAGTATGTGTTTAAGAAACTATTGATTTTTGATATTAGTAATTTATTTTAAACTTTTGTTTACTATAAAATAAAGAATTTGTTTCAAAAATATTTGTTGTCATATAGTTGTCGAAGAAAAACTTTCTATACTGTGGGCCTAACTGTTTGCAGTTATATTAAAAGCCATCAAAGGGAAAAGAAGCGCGCAGATAAATTTCCGCTTTGCTTCAATGTGCGACGTCAAACTGTCGTCGCTGTGTGTTGTTTGCAAGCAAATCAACTCTGACAAATGAAATGATTACACAAAGTAAACACCAAACACGTTGAACAAACCACCTGTCAGACAGACAGCTGCCAGCACACACAAAAATTTGCCAAACAAAAACTTCACTCCCAAGCGGGAAGGGGGAAGGAAAGGCAAAATGCCAGCGGGCAGCAGAAGCAGTTAAAAACATGGCAACGTTTTACAAGCGGAAAGCCAAAGGAATATTATAAGCAAAACAAGGACAGCAGTAGTAGCAAAGACAGACGACCAAAATGCCAAAACCGAAACGAAAGCCACCGCGCTGAAAATGCATGGCTGCAAAATGGCAATGGCAACACTTCCGCTTCCGGCGCTTCAGGCGTCGTCGCACAGACATTGAGCAAAACGTTGGGCGTCGAGCGTTGGGCGTTGAGCGTTGAACGTTGAGCGTTGAGCAACACTGAGCTCAACAACGACTGACGCGAACAGTGCCGAAACAACAGAAAGCTTGTTAGTGTTGTTCCCCGCAGCGCTGTCAAAACGAACCCCAACAAAAAAAAAAAAACAGTAAGAACAACAATGGCAAAACTATGTTCAGAATGCTATTGGTAAGAATTTGCAGACTTGCAAATACGCTGAAAATATAATATTATTGTGTGAATTCTTGCAACAATGTGTAGGCCTATTCACAATTGAAATACATCCCAGAAATGTGCATAAATCGAAAATGTAAAAAAATTTAACATTTTTATATATTTAGATATTCATTTTATTCGTAGGCTGCGTAGTTTTCCTGTTTCGACCTATTCACAATTAAAATATCTCCTGGAACTACAAAGCACATTTTCAATTTGAATATTTTCACAAAATTGTTCATTGAATTTATTTTTATTATTAGTTTGTGTTTCGTCTTCTAGAAGTCGACATGGGATAAATAAATTGAACACATTATTGAATAATTTCTAAAAGACTATTAAAATTTGTTTCTCTCAGCTTCCAGAATTCTTTTAACATCTTTATCCTAAGTTAACAGTCTTAAACACTCACATATTTTATTATGGGAAAATTAAAAATACATAATTTGATCTATTCATATTGAGACTTCTGAAAATAATAAAAAATTGAGGAAATTACTTTTAAATATATATATTAAATAAAAATCGTATTATTTTTTATAGAATGCGGAATATTCCAGAGAGAGAGAAGTTAGTCTTTATTCGAAAAGAAAAATCTGACACTGATTAAATGCTACAAATTGTAATTTTACATTGATAAGTTTGTAATTAAATTTGTGGGGCAGAAATAAAATTTGAAAATAATCCCAGCTTAAATAAAAAAAACAATATTTTTATTAATTAGTTGTCTCCGCTAACTATCTGAACCTTAAAATGTCCAAAAGCAAACCAAAAAAAACATCCTGAGCCATCCTTTGGTTTGCAGGGTATAAAAACAAAAGCCCTTATGGGCTGGGAGGGCAGGATGAGCAGGATATTCCAGGCAATGGCGACGAAACGTACAGCAATCTTAAACGCTTTTAATATTAAAGCGTTGGGATAGAGTCAAGCAAAGCGACACACGGTAGGGGACAGGAGGCAGTCGGTAAAGGCACAAGGCAAAGGGCTCAACGCCGAAGGTGAAACACGCAACAAAATGCAACACGGCTGCAACAAATGCAACAAAAACAATATGCGGTCCCAGGCAAAAGCCGCGACTACATGAAAATGCCACGCCAAAAAAATAGAAGAAAACACAGTCCAGGGCCACAGTGCCTCCGGACGAGGACTGCACGGAGACTCCTTTCAGTTCCTCCGACGCCAGCTGCAGTCTCCTGTTGGCCGGTTGCCCCCTGTTGTTGTTGTTGCCGTTTTGCTCTTCGTGACGAAATTGTTTCGCTTAACTGGATTTTCAAATATTTATTGCAACAAATTATTTTGCTGGTTATATGTCTCTTGCCCCGTAAGCCCCACTTTCCCCTTTCCTACTGCTGCTGTTTTGCGAGTGGTTTTTATGACCATTTAGTTTGTTTCATTGCATTGTCAGGATTTGAAGTCGAGTTATTTCTCTATGTGGCTTTTTGCACAACAAATTAGGATTTTATGTGAATTTATATGCATTGCATTTGGTGCGAAGGAAAAAACATGAAATATTATGCATATTCCAATTTGGCTCGTTAAAAATATTTTTATTAAGAGCGGATTAACAGTTAATGATTGAGAACCAAGCTTATATCTCTTGAATATTACAAAATATATTCATTGGTAAAAGTACTACACGAAATAGATTATTAAAATCATAAAAGTGGAAAGGGATTTGCAATCATTTGCATGAAAAGACGTAAAGTATTTGAAAATATGTGTTAAACTCATAAAAACTGAAGTATTTGATATCATCATGAAGGGTGTAAATCTACTTTAATAAATAATTTTTCTCCTTTTTTTTTGATTCTTTGTTTTGTCGATGCCCACTTGTAAAACAATTGTTTTTTCTAATTAAATAATTTTCATTTCCTCAAATTGCAAACCTTTATTCAAGCCAAGCATTCAATCCAAAGTTTCACACAAAATAAACAAACAAACAATGTTTCGCCAAAAGAAGGAAGGGGACGGAGACAGAGACAAAGAGTGAGAGTGAAAGTAAGAGAGAGAGATAGAGATAAACTACTTCTAATTACATCAAATTACGCACACGCGCTTGCGATGCTAATGAAGTTGAGTAACGGGATTTCAAGTGCTGCGCGACAATTGCAGTGAGGCGGGCTGTCGGGGAAAACTTTCACTTGATGCGTTCAGATCTTTTGCGAGGGCTGCCAGAAGCTGGCTGGTGAATGAATGAATGACAACAACACTGGCAGCGACGAACACAACGCGACGAACAACATTTCGTGTCAAATCGTTTGAGAACGGCAAATGGTAAGCACGGAAACACAGAAACACTCGCGCTACAAGCGTAACAGTTACACAAATGGACTATGTTGGTTGAACTAAGAGCACACCGAACGCATAGCCGTCCGCACAGAGCGATTACCGATGCAGGACTAAATGCCAATGGCGTTGACTCGATTGGTGGAAAGGCGGCGGACGAACTTCGTTCGTTTCGTTTCTAGCTCGTAGCGTCGTTCGTCAATCGTTCGGTTTTTCGAATTTCGAAACTGCTCCAGCAACAAAGAGAGCACTCTGAAGAGCGCCACTGGAAAAAAGCAAAGCGTTCATTTTGATATCATGTGTGTGAGAGTGAGTTAGTGACTGTTTGGCTGGAAGGGTGGAGGAGTGAACGACGCGTAAGGCTGTGAAGTGTTTGATTTAGTTGCTTAGTGCGTTGATAGGCGCGCTGTTGATTGGTTACCTTTGCTATGTTCTACGCTCCGTTAAAGCTTAAGAGTAATGAAGAGCTTAGAAGAAAAAAATGTATGCAAATAAAAGATGATTCCATGTGATTCGCGATAGAAATGCTGTTCGTTTCAAATGTAAAATCTAGGTTATATTTACTCAAAATAAGATTGGAGCTCTCAATTAATAATGTGTAATTATATGGGTAATAGTAAATGAAATATAATATATAATTTAAACAATATCATTCATATTTATATATTTTAAAATATTCCGATATTGATATAATGGAACACGTATGGGGTTGAGCAGAGTATACGAGAGTTTTTTTTTTTAAAACTCAAACTTCAAATTTATTTATTTTATGTCCACTAAAATACAACGAAGCTTCTGATAGTTTAAAGTATTAGCTGAACGGCATTCTTATTGCATTACTTTTATACTTTGATACGGAAGGTATCAACGAGAGGAATAGAGATAGGGATTTGACACTTGTCTCTGTGGGGAACAGACAACGTGTCAAAATTGGAGTAGTACGTCCACGAAAATGAAAGTTAACGTGCTGGTAACCTCCTCCAAAGATCGGCATATATAGATTTTCAGACCAGGAGCGTCGGCACTATAAATCTGAAATGTGCATATCTTCCACAATTCGGAAGTAAGAGTCACCAAATTTTGAAAGTACGTTACTGGTAACTCCCCTAAAAGAAAATTAGATGGCCACGCATACTCCTCCTCCCCAAACCGATACAACATTGTTAATCGATAAATTCATAAATCTTATACAATTTCAGAGCTGTAGTCATCAAATTTGAAAGGTATATTGCTACAGCATTCAAAAATCCGAAAGAAAAAAATTTGGATAACATCCCCTCCAGCCCCCAAATAACATAAAAACCTATATCTTCCCGCAGCTTTATGGCTATAGTGAAGAAACTTGAAATGTACATTATTAAGATCATCCTCCAAAATGTAAGAGCTAAAGTTACCAAACATCGAAGGCAGGTTAGTAGGAAACTCTTCCAAAAAGTTTTTGCAGCCACACCCACTCCCGCCCCACAAAAACCTATATCTACCGCAACCTGAAAGACAAACTTGGACGGTATTACTTGGCTACTCACACCCTGTTCTTTGCTACCTGCCTGTACCAGCTGGTATAATATATGATATCAAAGTATATCGCATTCGGTTACGCCCGACTAAAACTGACCAGCAATATCTTTGAGAATGTAAATCTAATTCACATATATTATTAATTTTTAAGGATTAAACTTATGATATTTTAATTAGTTATTTAAATGTTCAAAATAATTTGTTTCTCAAGAGAGGTATTATCAGCGCCTTTGGCTAAGGCACTTAATTTAATGAAAGTGGCACAATTCTGTATAAATATGATACTACTACAATATAAAATTCATCCAAGATATTTATGCAGAAAAACATTTATTACATTCACATTTTGTATAGTAATTATCTTATAACCGTTTTTCTTTAATTTTGAATACCTTCAAACATCACATTTAAGGCAGAACGTCCTCAGCTACAAATCGGATCTACATTCAAATAGTTCTGCTCAGCAACCTGACAGTCTGCACAAAGCTCAGGCAAGCAACCAGGCAATCAAGCCCCAAACTCCTACCCCAACCACAACCACTCTGCTCAACAGCTCTTTGTCAACTAAGCCACTCTGCATGTAGCCAAATTAATACGCATATTAAAAAAAAAAACTAAATAAAATAACTGCACAAATTGGTTTATCTGTGAAAGCACACAAAATTTTTTTGTCAAAACCAGCAGCAGCGGCAACAACAACAACAGACGACAAAGTGAAGTGGCAACCACAATAAAATTATTCCACATACGCAGCGCTGGCAGCTGCCAACATTTAGATAAACGCAACTCTATAAACTTAAAAGCTAGCAAAGTCAGAAACTGACCAACTACAGAAACTAAAGCAAAATGCCAACAAAAACATGTTCATAATAACAATTTATACATACATAGATAAATTTATAAGTATGCGCAAATCTTTAGCCAAAATATTTAAAGCAACGGCTGTTGGCTAAATCTTGACCAACATTTCATATCAGACGGCAGCAACACGTTTGACCCGCCTTTTCATCATTTTTCAAAATGAAACAAAACCAACAACAACAACACCAATGAAAAAAACAAACCGAGCAACAGTTCAAGGCTAGTCCAAAATTAAATACTCTTTCGTACTGGAGTCCTTCTGCTCTTATAGATAGATATAGAATGTTAGTTTACAAGTTTCATGCCTGAAATGAGACAAATTTCTATAAAGTAGAAATTGAAACTCTTATTAGAGGGAAAAATATCCTTTTTTAATTTGGAAAATAGTTATAAATTCTACCTTAGTGGCCATGCAAAATCGTAAGGTTCTTCAAGCTGAATTATTTGTATAAATAAGCGATATAGAATTGTTGTTTATTTGAAATCTAAAATACTAATGTACATATCAATCTATCTCTACATGTAGTAACAACAACAAACAAAATAATTTTTTTTTAATTTAAAAATTATGTTAACTGGAATTAAGAAAAAATTCCAACTTTTTAGAAGGATATGTACTTTCTGAAAATAATAACAGACTCAATGTAAGGGTATAAAAAAGGGACCGAGAACGGGCAACGAGCCGCGCTGATGACGACAATGATGATGGCCAACCAAGCAACAACAACTTTGACAAACGGCTACGTCACAACTTGTGAGGGTCGTGAGACCAAGTGGTTATGGGAGGATAGGGGAGGGGGATGGAGGGGTGTGGAGGGGGTTACTGCAGGTCATCTGTATAGCTTTAGTCCCTCTGATATTTTTTGGGACTGACGTCGGCTGTTTCCGTGTGTGTGTGTGTCTGTGCGTGTTTGTCAAATCCATTTCAAAGCGCATTAAAATGTGCTTAGCAGTTTAGCACAAAATGAGCCCGTTTATAAAAGAGGAACCAAAAAATAAAGGAACTCTTTAGAAAATTAAATGTACAGCGGTATAAGACTAGAGTAAAAGCAAACACAGCAAATAGCAATGATACTATTGTGTAATTATATAATATACAAATAGACTTTTGGAACTTTTCTCAATTTTCTATATAACCATAATGTGTTATATATTTATTGTTTACATGGAAAATATTATGCAGTTTTATTAAAATTAATTGTTAATATATTAAAATAAAAAATTCCTATTACATTACAAAATACAAATGCACTGGGAAGAAATGTCTTCGCATAAGAAGTAAATTTCAACTGCAGAGCTTTACTGGAAAACAGTATTTAGTAGAGAAGTCTGCTTATATACACCATATTTCTTCTTTTTTCTTCTGTATTTATTTATGTAAAAAGTATTTCAAATTGTAGTTAAGCCTCTTTTGACTTTAAAGATAATAGTAATTTCAAATAAATTGCACTAATTAATAAATTTGCAATATATAATGTGAATTTGGGAAACTTAACCATTATGGTTTTTTTAGTATACATTTTAATGGTATTTTATTTAAAAGTTATATTTTTTTGGAGGAATCTGTCTATCAAAATGTTTTTCTCTTGATTTGGAAATTTTTCAAGCTGAACTCTTTTAGGCAGATATTTACATTTTCAAGATTGTTAGTAGAATAATGTGCTGAAGCAAAGCGCATTTGATAATTAGATAAGCACGTGCCAATTTCTCTCCCTGTAAGCTACATGCAAGCTTCAGGAACTGGTACCAAACTGTCAATCCTGTTATTGTGAGCCAATTGCCAAGTTGCACAACAAGTTCGAAACAAGAAAAAAACACACTAAAAACTTAGCAAAGAAAAAATCCTCTTTGGCTGCAGAGCTGTGTAACCCCGTTATCCTTTATCCATTATCCTTTATCCATCGACAACCTTTAAGAGCACCCTGTGGAGCGTCATTTAGCCGAATTTGAACGGTGTTATGTAAGAAACGACACCCCAAAGTGCGGGCATTAAATGAAAGTTGCACTTTTCCTTTGCTTCAGCACTCATTTCGTTTTTCAATTCTGCTTTCATTTCTTGAATTTGTTTTGTTTTGCTTTTCCAATTGGCGTAAATTGCAAGCGCATAAAAAAGTGATAAGTATGGGGTGAATTTATCAGGGGTTGGGGCATTTGGGGCGAAATCCTTTCAGCTTCAGTTATTGTCGCCCAACTGCCAATTGATTTCTGGGCATGTGGGTGTGCGTGTGCGTGTGTGTGAGTGTGCTTAAAGCGCATTAGCAGCAGAAACATCAACAAAGCTGATTGCATTAAAAGCGCAAATGTCTGCTAAAATTCAAAAGCTCAGCAAATATGCGCAAAAAAAGACAAATAAAATGCTGTAAGCCAAGCTGCTTAGCAAAAAGTGAAATAAGCACTATACTCATTTATATGGCCAAAATCTCAGAAGTCTGCCAACGCACTTAGGCCAGAACAACAGATTGACCAACTCTTTTCTTCTCTTTCTCTCTCTCTCCTTCGCTCTCTCTCCTTCTCTGCGTCTCTTTCTGTTTTCTATTTAGCCCTTTAATGACAGTCCAAATGCAAACACTTTGCACAGGCTTTTGTTACATTTGCCTTTGTACTCACTGCTTATTGATGCTTTTCTGCTTTTAGCCTCGTTTTACCAGCCGCTTGAAAGGACACAAATTGATCCGAACTGCAGCCAAAGTCAAAATACGAGTATTAGGAAAGGGCTGCCTTCAATGGCTGCATATTAATGCGACCATTTCGGCCTTTTAATGGTATATGCCAAGTACAGCTTCGAGCACAATTATGGCTTTAAGTGTACCACAAACAAATCTTTAAGAAGTCAAGCTTAATATTTTTCTATTCACAACAATACAATAGACAAGTCCAAAAAAAATTTTTTTTCTAGTAGTCTTTGCCCTTAAAATTGTAGCTTTTATTACAATCGGTAATCTATATATTTATTGATATTTGTTAAACGGGGACAGTTATCAAATGAAACAAACTTGATACGCCCAGGGTATTTGAAGTCTATAGCCTTTATCTCTTGTAGTCTCTGAAATCAAATAAATAAAATCTATTTAAGAAAGAAAAGATTTAAAAAAAATATATATATACTGAAAATAAAAATTATTAATTTAATTTAAATTTAAATCAATTTGAAACTATATTTAAATATACAATTTTTAAATACAGACAATAAGTTTACCTACAAAATGTTCGGAATCTTAACTAAATGATAAAAACTATATTTACTCATGCTGCAAATGTTAAATTATTTACTTTCGAACAATTTTATTGTTATGATTTGTTAAAACTTTAATTGAGAATTGTACAAATTTATACTTATCGAATCAATTTATTTTTTTATTTTATAAATTCGAAATATTAAAAACAAATATATAAATTATTTTTTTCTCCCAATTTCTACCAGCAAAAAAAAGGCAAAAAAGAGCCACAAATTATGCGCACACCCAAATCGTTTATTCCATCGTGACCAATTGACATATATTATGTGTGTGTCTCTGTGTGTGTGAGAAAGGAGTGTGTGGTGAAATGGTGTAACGCCTTTATTCTACCGATTTATGTACCTGTTCAGCAGCAGCTTTGAACGATCCTTGTGGGGGGCAAAAGTAATAAAAACTTAATGGCAAATATTAAGTACACATTAAACTGATTTATTCAAGTGTGGGTTGTGTCCACACACAAAACGTTGCTGAAATTTATTTTTATTCGAGTTTGAAGAGTTTAAGCATGAGAAATACGAGAGAGCAAATGGAACCGCTTAAAGATTTATTGTATATCATTTCAATTAAAATTGAGGAATGTATGAATGTTTAACCTGTGTACCCAACAAAAATGAGCTTATTTATATATGTGACCGCGGCGACTTTAGTAGCTTTGAGAGTCAGAAAGTCACTACCGTCCCATAAGCAAATGAGATTTATTTCATCAACATCTTTCCACAGTTGCCCCCAATCGATAATAAGGTTGTGAGAGTTAGACTTAAAAAATGTAATATATATGTTCTCGAATAACATATTCATATTGAAACACTTTGGCTTTTAAGAATCTTCTCCCATTCTATTTCTTCGATTTCCGAAAACATTTTATTAAAATTTAGATAAAATACGTTTAATAATATGGAATTTTTATATTGTGCTACCGATGTTAAAAACAGCATATCTGCCACAATTTAAGGATAGAGTCACAATACTTGGAAAATAGCTTTCTGGTAACCTTGTTAAATCTTACAATTTTAAGATAACCAAACAGAACTCTAATCGAGAAGACAGATGAAGACTTGAACAGACACGTACGTGGCACCCATCGTGACTGTAATGAAACGTTCTGCGATAAAAGTTCTCCAATCTGATAGGATAATGAGGCTAAATGCATTTGCAGCAGTAAATAGTACCTAGATAATGTCCCAAGTAGCATAAGAATAATTGCAGATCGCTTTAAGATCATTGATAAGAAAATTGGACGGCCACGCCCACTGCACATCTCAAAACCAATATACCTGAAGTATAGTCAATAAAACAAAATCTCTCATGCAATTTAAAAGCTATAGTCGCCAAATTTGAAAGGTGTATTTCTAGATATTATATTATATTATATTATATTATATTATGTTATATTATATTATATTATATTATATTATATTAGATAGGTAGATTACTAGGAATCTCTAGAACATTTTTTTCCGGCAACATCAAATTACAACTGAGGCGAAAATAAGCCAAACTCGCATTTAATAAAACACATTTTCTCCTCATATTATAAACACACAAGAAAACTACGATTAAACGGAAATTTCAAGGTAACATTAAATATTATATTTGTTGCAATTCTTAGCAAAAATCACTTGGGTTCACTTTAGCTGGAAATATAATAAGAGATTCTATCTCAATCATGGCAAAAAACAGACAAACATTGTTTTCTTGAGGTGCTTCTCAAGAAGATATTTTTTTACCTTAAGACTTTTTCCTTCTACTTTTTACAACTGTGAATAAAGTTGCCGTATGGCATTTTATAATAGGTGTCTCACTTAAATGTATTATTTATTTTTATTCAACGCAGGTATCATCACACTCTTTTGTTGGAAACCGATTTTCATTCCCAACGTAGACATAGGACATAAGTAAACGTAAGGTATATATAATATCTGAGTCGTATTTGAGCCATTTAAAATTACATTCTTTGAATGTGTCAAACCACATTTTCATGTATGATAAAAAAATTCTGGATTCACTTAAAAAATATTGCATTTAACAATACTCAAAATTTTTCAGTGCAACAGGGCTGATAACAACTGCAATGCCTGCTTTAAAAATTAAAACCGACTTCAATTTCATCAGCGACAAATATTAATATAAATAAATATTATACGCTCTACAAGAATGTTGGGTCTCATTACAAGTACATTTGTATATAATTAATTGGGTTGTTTTCTGGTCTCTCTATAAAAAAGTTATATTAGCAGCAGGCTTTTTGACAAATTTTCCAAAGTATTTTAAATCTTTAATAATTGATTAAAAATATGAACAGATAATTTGTACACACTTTTACATTTTGAAATAAGTTTTAGAGTGATGAAGATTGATAAATTGGTATATTAGTTTTGTGCAATGTTCGTCATGCTATCTGTCCACCTGTATGGACACAACTTTTTTCGACATCCCTAGATATAGAGAAGGCCACAAGGAGGCAAGAAAATCGATAATCGCAAATCGATAAATCCACATATCACCCCCAAAATTGTAGGGCTACAGTCACCAACATTTTTTCAGTAGGTTGTTGGCGATGTCCTTCAAAGATCGGTATATGTCACCCACCTGTGCCCACCTCCGTTTCCGCCAGGCTCCCGCCGTAAAAAAATCAGAAATGGCTATATATAGCCATCAGTTTTGAAAGGTATATTGCTGCATATCTCCCACAATTTAAAGATATAGTAACAATTCAAAACAGGAAGTTTCCTTCAAAGATTGGCAAATAACTATTCAGACCACGCCCACAATCGACGCCCCAGTAACTTCCGCCCAGAAATTTGCAATTCATATATCTTGCACAATTTGGAATTAAGATTACTAGGAATCTGGAAATCTTAAGTTCTAGAGTCAAACTTAGATAATAGTTTACTAGAAACCTCTTTCAATGATCGGTGTTTCTTAGCAACCCTGTTCTTTAGCACTTTTTATCAAATGGTGATAATTATGGTTTGTTTTTATGTACACAGAACTCTTACACTACCTTTTTGTAATTCAAATTATTATTCAACATTAGTGCTTTAAGATATGACATATACAAACATTATAGTATAGTGAAAAAAAATTCAAATTTCATTATTGTTTTCTGAATATCAGAGAGAACCTGAATCCAAATCTACAAAATGTTTATAATGTTCAGAGTGATTTGTTTCTGCGTATTTCTTATTCCAATTTGGTATAATCATTTGATTTAATATTTTCTTATTTTTGCACATTTTCAAAGTTAACAAACAATTTTATCAATTATGAATATACATTAGGTCATTCTCAACGGCATAAAATTCCTCTGAAATTCAATAATAATTAAATTGTTTTTCAAAAGTCAGCCCAATTAATTTATTTTGCATAAGAAAACGTAACTCCAATATTAAACTGTCTTTTGCATTCCAACGCGCGATCTTCCCATGTTCTTTCCTGGCCACATCAACTGAATCCAGCAGACACTGAGGCATGCCACTTGTTTGATATACTGCTACGTGATTTATGCAACGGTAATTAGTGGCACAAATCATTGGAGGCAAACAATAAATGTGGTCCGTTTGGTCAAATCAATTGCACACTCTATGGCCGCAAGCAACAGGAAACGTCAAACACTTCAGACTGCAAAAACAATGTGCTCAAGTGGCATGCGACATGTGGCATGTGGCATGTTGCAGACATGTGGGCGTTCCACATGGTACTATTAGCAGCATGTGCTGCTGCCATTGTTATCATTGCCATTGTCAACGATAATAACAACAAGAGTGTAGTACAACAACAAGAGTTGCACAAACAACACTAACAATGGCAACACCAACAACAATAACAAGAACAGGAGCAATAACAATGTCTCGTTGCTATCTGGCCAAATTAATGAGCTGTTGATGTCGCTACAGGAATATTTGAGATATTACCAACTATTGAATTTTCTGGATTTGTAAAGCGTACTTAAAGCGTTTACAGTGCTCAACAATGCGATTTATTTTGTACAATTCTTAAATTTTGTTTTTGCCTCTCTGTTTAAAAGTTCAGTTTTTTATTTTTAATAAACATTCTCATGGGGCATTTTCACAATTAAATTTTATACTATATATTACTTAGCTTAAAAAAAAAACAATTTTTACGTCAACGTCTTTTTCATCATGTTTTCCAGATTAAATCAAACTTGACTCCCAATATTCTTTGCAAAAATTTGAATTTTTAAAAATCACGTCATAAAATATAATCACCCTGTGCAAGGGTACAACAATCTTCCTAAATACAAAATTCTTGATTTTTTTTTTTTTTATATATATATTTATTTTATTGTGCGGTCTCTCACATTTTGGCGTGTTCTATCATAAATGATTAATATATTATTTTTTATTATTGTCATTCTTCATTCTTAAAATATGTACCTATGTGGATAACTATTACATTGTGTAACAATACATTAGCAACTCCGATATCTACAGTTATAGTTATAGTTTTGGTAATTTATGTAGATTCAGATAATGGGAAATCTAATGTGAAATTGGCAGTTTGAATCTAAACTTATATCGACATCCCGAACGAAACGTCTCACGGATGGAGTCTCTTAAGTAAACTGGTGACAGTAATGCTGTCAAGCAGATTAATGGTCAGGCTGTTGAGATAGTCAAAGAGTTATTTCTTGTATGTGTAGCTGAGTTTTGGAATGATTAATGTTAGTGATATATTTATTTCATCTTAATAATTTTAGAAAACTACGAAGAGGACTGACTTTAAGGTCGAAGCCAGCCTAAGCATTTTTCGCATAAAAAAAACTGTTATTTCCAAGAAAACAAAGGACAGTAAACACAAAAAATACCATAAGTTAGCTAGTGTATAAGAAAATTGAAGTGGGTAACACTGTATGTTGCAGTCAAGTGCAACACTTGCATAAATTAAACAACACTGGATGTTCAAATGCGGCCCACTAAGTGGGTTTCCTTGTGTGTTGCAGTTGCAGGTGCTGAGTTAGCTGCTAGTGTTGCTGTTGGGCAAGCGTACATGTTTCCTATTATTGATTCAGCCAGAGAGAGATAGAGAGAGAGAGAGAAAGATAGGAGCTTGCATAAAACATGTATCGGCACTGTGGCAGCAAATTGAATCAATAATATCCAATCATGGGTTAACAATGCGAATTGATTTCTAGCAAGCATGCCACTTATAGGAAGGATGCACTGAATGCACTCTGCCACGACCATGTGCAAACATGACTGTCCAAAGATAACAACAGCAACAGCAACAATTGGCTGTCTCGTTTCACTTGACTTTCTCCTCTCAAGTGTTCATGTAAATATTAATTAAGTTTTGGCTTTTGCTGCATTGGCCTTGGCAGAATGTACACGGTTGTACACTCAGAACAAAAATCACCCTCAATTTTATAAGAAAAAAAATCCCAGAAAACAATACCGTTTTTCTGATGTTAGGAAATAATTCCAAAATATACGAACAACATTTTTTAATATTTGTAAAATTTGTCCTATAAAATGTAGAGCACGACTGCACTTTCAGAAAACAACTGACCTGAAATTCAGTAATTTTCCCCAAAATAAACATTAGTCCGAAAACTAGAAACTTTGGCTGGCTTTTATAAACCATTTTTTTTTTAAGTAGAAAGGTCGATTTTCTATTATTTTTTCAAATAATAAATACATTTTAATAAGAGGTCTGCATATGTCAAATCTTAAAATAATAATGTTTAATAATAATTAACTAACAAGAAAGCTGATTTAAAATGTAAAATAAAACACTTAAAATTCCACATATTTCCACCATAGAATTAAAAAATAAAATCCGTGGTTATTAGAATGATATAACCTTCCGTTTTGGAAAAATGTTTTCTAGAAACGGAGGTAACTTCTCCTTCACAACAAAAGTATGTCGATTTTAAAAAAATGCAGGCAATTAGTTTTTCTGACTGTATGCGACATCAGATGTGTGAGCGACTAGTGTAATCAGTAATATTAGTGACTTAGTTAGTTTGCTGCCATTGGCAATTGTTTAATCAACTTATGTGCAGCTCAACTCTTCGGACATTGCTTTTAATTAGTTGACAAAGAATTTCATTTAATTTGACACTCAATTGCAATACCCTTGCTTGTTATTGTTGTGGTTGCTTGGACTTCTCTGAATTTATTCACTAACGACTACGATTGTTGTATAAGGCTGTTTACTGAATGCAAATAATTAAATTGTAGCTGGTGGAATGACTATATAACTTACAACTTATTTAATTTAATTGAAAGTGACCGTATATGGTACAAGCTATCTGGTAACTTTTGGGTAGAACAGATACACATATAATTGTGTTAAACTTACACTCATAAAACATTTGTCCAAATCCATTTTAATTGATAAAAAATTAAATTACAATTTTAATGTACTATAAATTCATTGAGATACCTATAATAATTATTGCAAGAAATTGATTTAGTTATTTAAAGGCATAACTTGCAACATAAAATAAGTTTAAAATTTTTTACCTATAATAATTATTGCAAGAAATTGATTTAGTTATTTAAAGGCATAACTTGCAACATAAAATAAGTTTAAAATACTCTACTCAACAATTGATATTCATTTTTTATCACAAATATTTCATAAATTGTAAACTCAGTGCTTTTAGAGATTAAGCATTTAGTTACTCTCAAGCAAAAGAAAAAAAAAGTTGTATTTTACACAATCATTTTAGCATAATTTATTCATTACTTTGGTTAATCCAAATCGCAATATGAAAGCTACTTAAATTCATACTAAATAATAAAGTGGAAAAACACTAATCAATCATCACTATGCTAATAATTTTTTCACAAAATGTTATTCTATCTTCTGCTAAGTTAGGTATCAGAGCTAAAAACTACATTTCCAACTTGGTTTCAAATAATTATTTTCCAATTTAGATATAAATCAAACTTTAACATTATTGCACATGCTTCGTGATTATGTTTCGTTCCGAACTCCGCACTTATGGGTAATCGGCTTCTGACAATGGAGATGGAGACAACTCCGCATGTGTCTCATCGACGCCACTAATGAAAATAATTACAATGCCCAGAGCAGGACGCAGATTGTCGGGCATGTGAGCATTATCGCCGCCCAAGAGGATGACACATGGCCTGCCAGTGATGACAATGGGCAGCAATCGCGTCACAAACTGAGCAAGCCTGTGCTGGTTCATGCGACGCATCTCCAGCGTGCTCAAGCCATCTGGCCAGCTTTCTTCGTAGCTACAGTCTAACAGCATCCCCACCAAGCGCATGGGACATCCACTGGCCCGTAGGCCCTCGCGCACCGTCTGCACCATGGTTGTGTCCGGCGTCGAGATCAGGCTGCCCCAGGTGCGCACCGAAGCCAGGGGCAGACTACGTCCCCAGCGCATCAGCCAGTATCGATCCAGCTGATCGCCAACAGTGCGTATAACGGGATTTGTTGCACGCAGCGTGGCAATATAATGCTGGAGCATCTCCAGCTCACGCCTTTGTTGGACCAGACGTTGCTCCTGTCGGGACTGCATTTGCTGAAGTTGAGACAAGGCACTGAGTTGATGCTGGAGCTGCAGACGTAGCTGGAGGACGCAGTTGTGCCTGAACATCTCATCCTTGGGAACCTTCATGCCGCAGCCCTTAGTGCAGAGTACCTCCACCTTGGGATTGCTCTGGCAACTCTCCACATGCCTGCGATACTGCTCCAACGGCATAAGTGCCGAGCAACCGTTTTCTGAAAAACAACACTTGATCTTCAGCCTTCCAAGCATATTACGCATGAATCTCGGAACGGTCACCAGATGGACAGGCAGTAGATCAGATCGATCCACTGGACAAATGTGCTTCTCATTCATCCAAGTTTCGATGCAGAAGCGACAGAAGGCGTGCTCACAGCCGGATGACTGCAACGGCTCCTCCAAGACATCGGCGCAAATCGGACATAGCAACTCCTCGTCAACGTGACCAACAATTAATGCTTGATCAAAGCCCATCTTGCAGTATTCTGATCGCAATAGTTAATAATACTTAGTGATAATTATATTTGTATTTAGCTGCCAAATATACTAAGTATTTTTTATAAATTTCGATTCAAAATGTGAACGTTGTCTCGCTGTTCACGTACTTGTATTGTTAGTTCAAATTTGCTGTAAGGTGAGTCAAGGCTACCTGTGATTCTATCTGTAATCAACGAATAATTGTTCGAATGCTGGAATGTATTAATATAAAATGTATCAATATATAATTTCGTTTATTGTGTTTTGTTAGTTTTCCAATAGTATTATTATGTATTCTGCGCAGACTACAATACATTTTTCCATCTTTATACTAACGTTATACAAACCAAGTAACATACAATTATTTAATTTATTTTTACATGTTTTAGAAAACCTACATTTCAGAAAATTCGGATCATTTAATGTGACGGACATATGGAAATTTTTCAGTATTTATCATCGCCTGTACTGCAGTTATCAAATCAATACAAATAATTTGTTTTCTGAGATCCCTTTTAGACACGATCAGTGTGCAAATAACGGATGATTGATAATGGATCGGTATCAGGACCATTGATTGACATTCACACGGTGAGCAATTAGCCGCTCAGATAATAGAGCAGCTATTCGTCGTAAACGACGCCAAAACTAGTTGATTCCGGCACACATATTTCCTATTTGCAACTTGCCTAGTACGGAGCGATGCATCCACATATTTAACTTCGTTTTATTTAAGCTAAACGAAAGAATAAACATTTCAATCAGTGCAAAGTGCGTTGGCACCAATATCGGATTGTATTTGTGTAAATACTTTTCTTCTTCTTCTTCGTCCTCGCATCACTCTCGACTCCTACCTAAGATGCGTATAATGCCTTTTCGAGCATAATGTACACGTTAATATAAGCTGATCCTCTTTAAATCTTTAGCGACAGCTAAAAAAAAGTAAAGTAAAGTATTATTTAAGTAAATCACACAAAGTGAATATTAAAAATTAATGGAAAATGAAATTAAACCATAATTATTGTGTGTATTGCATTTGATATACATTTTGCACCGTTAATAGGTAAAAGGCATCGATCATTATAACTCTTTGGGTGGGCGGGTTAAATCAAGAAGAGCATAAACACATTCGTTCTTCGCCAACTTATACAATTATCTGTACAATCTAAATATGTATAATATATTTAAATAGTATTATTCTAAGCAACTTATTTAGTTTTATACGGGTATTATTCTTAAAATATTCAATGTTCAAAAAATTTGATTTATTTTGTATTAAAAATATTATTTAAATTTCAATCTTTGCTTGAAGACTTATCATTTAGTTACTCCAAAGTAAAAGGACAAATTATTAAACTATAAACTTTACACAATTATCTTATCATAATTTCTCATATAATAACAACTTTATTTCAACTTACGCTTATTTAAAATATTCATGCTGCTTAAGAGCTGTATTACAATTTTGGAAACTTGCAACTTTTATGGTGTGCTATAAAAATTATTTCAATTGCAATTTGTAAAACTTTGCCAAATGGTGTCGCCAACTGCCGCAAACTGAAACTGCAACTTTCGCATTTTCATTACAAGTTTTCCTCAATTCGCTGTCAGACAAAGTACCCGATTCAAGCGTATGCCTCAACTTAATTTGCACAAAAATGCACGTATAAAATTATGCATACGCAGAGTATACTCAGCTAATTGTCGCATAATTGGGTGGAATGCATGTGATTATTAATACTCACTTTGGTTAAATGAAAAGGTAGCCGAGGAGTAAACTTTCCTATGGGTACTATATGACATAGAGGCCAATGCTAATCATGTTCTCTTACATTGAAAACCAGATTTCTCATTTGATGGATTCCAAACAAATTATAATTTTTCAATAAAGATTTTATTCGAACTTTAACATTTTACTCTGCACGTATGGGTAATCGTCATCTAACAATGGAGACGGCGACAACTCCGCATCTGTCTCATCGACGCTATCAATAAAAATAATTACAATGCCCAGAGGAAGACGCAGATTGTCGGGCATTTGAGCATTATCGCCGCCCAAGAGAATGACGCAATTCATAACAATTATTCATTGTTGAAATTTTTTTTGCTAGAATCTTGCATTGCTGTTTTGTAAACACAGATATATTTAAGGAAAGAATACTTTTAAAGCCGGAGTGTGATAAAATTAAAAGCACATACTATTCACGAATACAAAAAGAATTTTCAGATCAGATTAATTGCATATTTAGTAATTTTAGAATTTAACAAAATCAAGCATAAATTAATTCATTCTGAAAAATATAAACATTTCTGGATTTTAGAAAAAAATTTCAAATTATTCGAAATAAAATTTGAAAGGCATGTCTTTTATTTTCAAGAACTTGTTTCTAAAAACTAGAAATTCAATCCCTTATGTAAAACACAGTTTCTGAAAATAGTTATGAAATAATTAAGATGACATTGTATTATTAACATTAACATTTCCCAACAAATAGATTTTTTTATTGTAAAAGAAAATAAATAATTTAAATTAAAAATAACTCAAAAGTGACTTACGGCTTTACAAAAACTGAAGTAAAGCTATATTTAATTCATATGAAACCAACTAAGAGTACGAACAAGATGAAGATGAAGAACATACAAATTTATTTAAATCATTTCCATAGACAAGTGGCAGAAAAGGCTTTGCATATTTATGGCTACAACTGCAGCGGAAGTTACGAAAATTGGAAAACTTGTGCCATAAGCTAAAGTTGCCAACTGTTGTCATCATTCAGCTTTGTTTTGTTGTTGATGTTCTGTTGTTGCTGTTGCAAAACAAATATGGCAAATTTTATTTATAAAGTTAAATTTTAGCAAATTAACTGCGAATGGAATTTAAAAAAAAAAAAAAAAAAACAAATAAACTAGCGTAACTGCAACCAGTCTAAATTTTTGTCCATTGAATAGTAAATGTTGCACAAACACTCAAGGCGCACACTAACTCACGCACCCACACACACACACACACACACTCACAAGCAGTCAGGCAAAAGCATATTGTCATATATGCCAAAATATTTGCATTAAATAAGACACAACAACATATATTTAAATGTTTATATGTATATATATAGATTGCAAACAAATTTTTGGACGGACTCTGAAAATGTGTGCTTATGTGACTATGAATTTGGTTTTAAATTTCAAATTTCGTTTTGTCCATCCATTGGGATATAAATTTTCATGTTTATCATCACTTGGCATTCGCCATTGTGCGGAGACTTTTTGTGACAACTGTACATAACTATCTTGTGTTATTCCTCGGACTGCTGTGTCAAACATTTTAGCTTCGTTGAACTACAATTTTACATAATTTAGCAAGTGACTAGAGCTTCAAAGTTCTTTAAATTTGCTTATCTGTAAGAGCAGCTACTTTTGAGCCTAGCATTGGGATTACCAGGTTTATTTACACATTCAAAATGCACTTTAGAGCTATGCATAATTCAATTTTAAAAGTGTTAACACTTGAGCAATATTTGTGGTTTGTGGTTGGGCATCTTAACTAGTTCATACCCTGAACGCATTAAAAATGGGCAAAAGGGTATTTTGGTTTTGTAAAAATGTATGTAGCAGGCAAAAATAAGCATATCCGTCCCCATAAAGTGTATATATCCTTGACTATGATATAGTCGATGTAGTTATGTCCGTAAGTTTGTCTGTCCGTCCGTCCGTTCGGCCTTCAGTCTTCATGAACACGCGTAACTCAGAGACTACGAGATGTAGAAACCTTAAATTTAGAATATGTACTGCCTTAGTTTTACTTTACTCTTTGCCACAAGAGAAGAGTGCACTCGTAGACCTGCTCACATTTGGATGCAAAACTTTTTTAAGAGAAATTTGTCAAGAAAACTAGAAACTACTATATCAAACTATATCATAGTGTAGCTTACTCGACTACAGCATTCTTACTTGTATTTTTTTTTGTCTGATTAGGTTTATCTGGGATATCATTAATCAACAATACAAATATTGGACTAATTTGCATTTAAATACCCCCAGAAATCTTTAAAAATATTCGTATTCTTGTAATTTAATTTAAAACGTTAAATATTATTTTTAATTTAATTATTTATTTTTGTAGTTTTCTGTGTCGTTTGATATTATTCGACATTAAATAATTATATAAATAAATAATTATTTAAATTAAATTTTAATTCATAATCATTGATTTCATTTAGAGTAGATAGATAGAACAAACACTGATTTATATATTCGAATCACTGAACCAGGCTAATTTAATAAGTCAAGCACCCAACACACCCCATTACATAAATACAAACATACTCTCGCACATCTGAATAGTATGCCTACAATAATATGTTTCCAGTTGAACTAACGCACTTTAATGCAAATCAACAGTTCCGCTTTTCGAGACATAAACGAATATGAGTGAAGGACATGTTACAACGTCAACTACAACTAATACGGGTGCTTGTGTGTGTTTGTGTGTGTGTGTGTGGGGGAGGTGGGGTTTGAGTGTGTAACGAGCTACAAATGTTTACCGCAAAATGTATATTTGCATTTATATTTGTTGTACTCGTCGTGTTGTCATTTCATTGCAAAAAGCGAACGTGACACATTCGCCTCAAGTTGCCAACAAGCCTCAATTTCCCACATCCGCCTTACTAAGCTTCCCCTCCTAGTATTTCATATTGATTACCCCACCATGGGAGCCTCTATACAATGTGTTTGATAAGCAGAATACTTGAAACCAATTTTAGGTATTACTAATATTAAGGGGAAGATCGAAAGACCATTTCAAGAGAGTTATATTATTAGCATAAGGAGTAGTAATTGATCAAGGACTCAGATACTTTAATTTCGATTTTTTTAATCTTATTACTTTTATTAATTATAAAGCCCAATCATATTGAGAGAATAAATAGAGTCGAAAATATATTGACGCTTTAAGGGATCAACTTTTTTTTTAGAACTGATCTGATAAAAATGCATTTTTTTTAATTTTTCTGGAGATTCTGGAGTAGCTAAACAAATTTAATTTGTGTTTTGCTAATTATATTTCACCTGAATTAATGTTTGTTTTTCTTTAAAAAAAAAATGTGGAAAGAAAATTGAGAATTTAATGTCAATTGCCGAGTTTACAACAGCACTTCCTTGTAGATATAGCTTAACTTAGAGATTCAGATCGTAGCGCATGGAATGAACTTAAATACCGAAGCCGTAACTATATTTTACTCCCACTACAAAAATTATATAAAAATTACCATGAATAACTGTCATTTGGCTGCTGCCACTGGCGCGTTGTTGCTTGTTCCAAGTTATATACATTACATGGGCACGTGTATGTGAATGTGGACCGCAGGACATCATCACAAGGGGAGAAAGCGAGAGCTGTGGAGGGGTGCGCAGCAACATGTCAGTTGGCAACCGTACATTGCCAAGCGGTCACGTTCGAGTTGTATGACCGGTACGTGCAATTTTTAGCTGGACACAAGCCGTAAACGGTGGACCAAGGACGAAGGACTGACGACACTTGGTAGCGCAATAAGCACAAGTTTCGTGCAATAAAATTAGCCAAAACGGAACGCACAAAAACAAGAAGAGGGCACGCAGAACGCCGTTTCTTCTGCACTGGCTGATAAGATAATTTTATTTGGCTGTTATTGCATAAAGTCATGTGAGCTGCGGAAATGAGTTGAACTAAAGTAAAACGTTACGTGCCACACAGCTGCAGCGTATTCGTGACCCAGCATAAGCGGGTGGTCGGTGGCCAAAAGATGTCCAATAAGTGCGGGTGAGATGAGGTACAAATGGATTCTAACAAGACAATTGACTTGTTTGCGGATTGATGTAATTGCTTGTTAAGCTGAGACTAAGCATAAACTAGCTTATTCTTATTTATTATTTCTCATTCTCATTCTACATAATTAATTTAAACAAATTAACATTGCAGGGGTAGAGAGGCAAGTATGTGGAAATACGGAAAAATATTTTAAAATACTACTCTGGAAACTGTACGCTCAGAATGTAAGTGAACCCGAGTTTAAGATCAACATAAAACGTGGCCTGAAAATTTATTCGCCGATCTTTTGAGAAGGTTACCAGCAAGCAACTATGGGAAAGGGGGCCTAGCTTAGGCGAATGTTGTCGCAGCCAAAGCTGATCTTTGACATCATCAACAACCCACCAAGCACATTTAATTTACTGTACAGCTCTAAACTACTCTAGTCATGTCCGCAAAGTCGATTCAAATAATTATTTTCTTATATTTTTTAATTAATAATCCGTTTTATAATGGTCACCATCATTGCTAGCTTAGCATTTTCGGGAACACCTCCTCTGCTTGCTGATCTAGCAAACTTTGCGGCAGGCACGCGGTTTGCCCTGGCGAACGGATTTCCTTTGCGCCTACAAGGCGAGCTTCCACCTGCAAATAGGTTTACGCTTGTTGCTACGTCTGGGTCTGGCACAAGTCGGGCGCTTTTTGGGCTTTGGACTGCTCATGCTTGGCTTGCGTTTCTTTCTCATGCTGCAGCTGACATCATTGGCGTAAACGCTTTCGATGTACTCGTTGCAGCACACAGATCTGCCGTTGGACAGGGCTTCAGCGTAAGTGTAGATCATCATCGGTGGCTGAAAGGAAGGCAGGAATTATATCTGACTCTTAAGGGACACGACTTTTACTTCTCTTACCATTTTAAGCTTACGAACTTCTGATGCCGTTATCGGATCGGTTTGAGAATCGCACATTTCTCTGTAATTCTTGGTTACATACATTGGATATAACTTCTTGCCAAATAAATATAATTATTTAGTTCTTCGTAGTTCCGTAGTGTAACTAAATAAATATAATTGTTTGTCAAGGAGTTAGAAATTGTCGAGAAATTTCCATGGCCTACTTTTAACTTTTTGATGGAATAAGAAGGGAAGTTATGCGAGAGGATCATAGTATAAGCTAAGATGCCCTGTAAGTAGGTATAGCTGTTGTTTAGTATTGTTAAGATTAATATCCATATTCAGTAGGTGTTCTACAGTTGGCCAGGATATGTTATATTCGGTATGTATAAGATTGCTTTTGATTCTTAATTTATTTGTTCTTTTGCGATTGGCTCTCTTAATCTTAAGTATAATCATAATTATCGCAATCATAATCTTAATTAAGAGACAAAAAACAAACACTGTCTAATGGATTTCTTGTATAATTAGTTTTCCGCATGGGCTTTATAAAATATCAGCATCACAAACCAATTGCCGCTAAGAACATCAAACATTTTTTGACTGACCTTCTGACCCCGCCGGCCAACAAGCCATCCACCATCCATACACCTGCTGAACCACCTGCCAGCTTACCAATGGGAACTACACAGAATAAAAGAAATAAATAATTATTAGCTGAGCAGGGAACAAATTAGGCAAAACGCCAAGAGGACTTGGCACTGGATCACTACGCTCTCAAGCGGCATTAAATCGCTTGTATTTATAAGTATGCTATGCAAATGAATTTTTTTCACGATTTTTTGTTTTGCCTACTTGGAGTGGGTACTATGAATTAATTACGACGTTTGTAACATAACTCTATTCGGATTTTTCAGTATATATATAAAGGAAAGGAAAAGTCAGTAGATAATTGCGTTTAGAATATTGTTAATTCAAAAACATATTCAAATAAAGAACATATATAATTTACAATTTAATAGTATACTATCTATCAGTCAAGGGGGTTAACGGGATATTCAGCACAATATTAATTACTAAATGCAAGTGTGAGCATTAATGATGAAAACCTAAGCTAATAATATATTCAAATAAAAATAATATTCAATAGTATAACATTAATCAATTAATTATAAATAAAAAAATTATATAATTATAAAACTCAAATTAATTAATAATATTTAACCGATGACGTTTACTTCGGTGAACGTGTTTTGTTGAAGTTTGTCAAAAAAAATTTTTTTAAAGTGTATGTCGATTTCGGTTTTGGTTGCTTTGCTTTTTTGTCTTTTATTTTTTCCTTATTTTTACATTTTGAGCCGACCGTTTTGCTGGTATTTTACAAGTGACCGCACACGGAAAAATATTTGGCCACACCCGAGGCGACGCGCGGTCGGCAACAACGAGAGCGACAGCCACAATGCGAAAGCAACAACAACATCAAAAAAACGTTGAGGGTGGTTTCAAGTGCCGAAAGAGCACTTAATACTAATTTGCTTTGCGCCTACGCCGTGACCTACGACCTGGCGACCCAGCATTTCCGTCCGGATTCGGTGCCAATCTGTGCTGCGTTTAAGTGACCGCAACACGCAGAAGGGGGAGGTGGGGTGGGTGCTGTTGTTGGCCGGGTTAACAGCTTCGGAGCGTCATTTTTATGAGCTAATTAAGTTGTTAGACTTGATGAAAAACTCATTTGGGGCCGCTTCGCTGGTAGCAGCCAACCAAATTCCGCTGCATATCTAATTTGCATTAATTAAGAGCAGGCAGCGCAAAAAAAGGAAAAGTGAAACTCAAGTGAGAGCGTTCCGGCCGGGAGTAACCGACTCCGAAATACTCTGGTGCCAATAAGGAGTGACCGAAAAAATTTTAGTAATCAAGCTTTCAATTTTCAGACTACGCCCCCAATCGCCGCCCCCAGGAACTCCGACCAAAAGGAGAACGGCAGCCAATTCAGTCCCGGAATTACAGCAGCGCCTCGGAATACTCCTGTGCCTTGCGCCGCAGCTCAGACATAAAATTGGAGCGTGGATCATGCGAACCACAGCCACTTCCGAACACATTTTGCGGCGGCATTACCGACGAAGATGTCTACGACGATAGCACCAGCGGTTCCTGGCTCAACGAGCAGCACAAGCTGAGTCTTAGAAATTATAATCCTTACGAGAACGCTTTCCAGTGCAAGGCGTAGATCATATATGTTCTATGCTCTAGCATATAAAGGCATTGCTATGCATAGGTAACCTCATAGCTTTTTAAATTGTGAAATAGTCGCTGTACTTGTTGATGATACTTGAACAAATTAAATGTCGCTTTGAATGATTTCTTATAATTGAGCCACATATTTACATATAATAATAATAATAATAATGAATATGATGATCTTTTCGGGATCATTATGCACTTTTAATGTGTCATAAAATGTAAGGTCGAGTTGAGCCCATTCAAATAAAGTTTTTTGCTGATAAAATTGAATTCATGAAATGAAGTCATTTTTCATTTTTAAATCAGATATGACAATTTTTATCAGTTCTGTTCCATTATTAATTGCAATATTTTCAAAATTAATTCACAAATTATTTATTACATAGCAAAATGCGATTTGCTAAATTCGAAGAATGTAATTTTAACTGGCCCAGATACGACTCAGACTGTTACAAAAAATACGCTACGTTCACGTATGCAGTCTACGTTGGAAATGAAAATCGGATTCCAACAAAAGAGTGTGAGGTTACCTGCGTTGAATAAAAATAAATAATACATTTAAGTGAGACACCTGTTATAAAATGCCATACGGCAACTTTATTCACAGTTGTAAAAAATAGAAGGAAAAAGTCTTAAGGTACAAAAATATCTTATTGAGAAGCACCTTAAGAAAACATGTCTCTATTTAAAATTATTGGAAAACAGCCTAAGTAAAATATATAGTATAACCTTATTTCCATAAGTTAAATTGATCTGCCAATCGAGTTTATTATTGACATTTTTAAAATTAAAACTCGCAGTGGCAATTTGTCTGTTTTTTGCCATGATTGAGATAGAATCTCTTATTATATTTCCAGCTAAAGTGAACCCAATTGATTTTTGCTAAGAATTGCAACAAATATAATATTTAATTTTACCTTGAAATTTACGTTTAATAGTAGTTTTCTTGCATGCTTATTATAAGAAGAGAAAATGTTTTTTATTAAATGCGAGTTTGAAATTACGAGGAATTGCGAAATTTCTCACTGACAAACTAGTCGCGCCAGTAAAAATACGAAATTCGATTCAAAGCAGTGCTTATAAAATAAATAAGTTAATTAATATGTAGAAATTACTTGGGAAAAATATCCAGGCTTCCTTAAGTCGTGCCAGTTATAACGTAAACGGCTTGAACCATCGAACTAAATCACTATAAAATTTGTTGACCACGACGATATTTCGATATTTGTAACCTTAAATAAAATAGAATTTTAGATGCCGTAGCATTTTTATCCAATTATAGGATAATTTTATTCTGTTAATTTCTTAGCATTGTTTGTTGTAGTTTTCTTTTAATTTTAACATGCCATCAATTGCTGATGCCGATCGACATAATTTAATTGATATTTGGCTGTTGTTCATTACAGTATCCATGTAAGCAAGTATCTTAGCTATATCCTCACTTGAGTGTTTTTATCTTTCCCATTCTAATCTATTTCTACATATAAAATATTAAATACATATTTTTACTTTATTATCACATTCAAAGAAATTCCATATAACACCCTACATACTTTTCTGAAGGCTAGAAACTGACTGCCTTTAATCAAATTTTGCACTCAAATTAGCTCAAAAAACAAATATGCAAAATCTTGGAAAACTAACGGAACTTTCATGCCAATACATCTTACTGTTATAAAAGAAAGAAATAAGCAGAAGACAAAGAAGCACCTTATAAAATGCGTAAGCAAGGTCCCGTAAGGCTTGGTACATTTTCTTGCACCATAAACACGTGTGCCTTTTACATTGACTCTGCTTTCGGAAATATGTGTATGAATTGAAATTATGTTTATATAGTCTAAGTGATAACATATTCAAAGTTATTAAAAATTCTTTAACATATTGAAAAATGAAAACGCTTCTTAGTAATCTACCTTCCAAGTTTAGTAACTATAACTCTTAAATTGCAGGATATTTAAGCTGTTACCGTTATTGGTGGCGGAGGTGTGCGTGGCCAAATGAATGAAGTGTTACTAGCAATATATGTACCTTTCAAGTTAGGTTTCTCAAGCTTTCAAATTGTGTGAGAGATATGTATATCTATATCGGTTTATACCAAACCATTTCATATCGGTCAAGGGAGGCGTAGTGGGCGTTGTCATCCAATGTTTTACCGCTATTCTTACAAATCTCTATCTTACAAATTGTGGATATACGGCGGTTGTCGTGGGCATCATCTAAAATGTATATGCCGATCTTCGAAGGAGGTTTGCAGAAACTATTTTCAAAGTTTCGTGACTGTATCTTTTAATTGTGGGAGATATTAGATAAATTTCATGGCTCTATTTTTAAGGGTGTCGAAAAAGTTGCGTTCGTACAGATGGACAGTCAAAATGAGGGACATTGGTCAAAACCAATATACTATTAAGACATTCTCCTTTATTTATTTAAAGAAATTTAGTAGAGGGGCGTGGTTGCTCTTAAAACGCAACAGCTCTACTCATTGCTGGCCAATTAATAAAAATCATTGGCATTCTTAATTGCAACTAATTGGCAGGCAATTTGCATTCAGATTTATTGGCAGCTAACTTCTTGCGAAACTTTTGGTGCAACAATCGCAGAAATTGGTGCAACACTTTTAACGCCATGTTTGAGCACCAATGTCGCTTTTGGCTTTAGCATTTGTTGGCTAACTGCAAATTTTGTGCGAGTAGTTTTGTAATTTGTTCAGCTGCAACTTGGGCCGGCGTGGCAATTGAAATGAAAGGCGTAACTTTTTAATAGCCACAACTTGAGTGGAGCTCCTCAATTTCTGGACTTCTTGGCCAGTCCAAAAAACTTTTCGGATGATGACTATGGCAATGGGAGCGCAAAGTTCTCTAACCGATTTTATTGCATTTTTCCTCCTTTTTTCAAGGTCGCCAAAGAATCTTTAAAGTCGCTGTTTGCGCTATCAGCTTTTTTATAGCTTTATTTTCAATTACTGACACAAAGTTATTTCCACTACGTTAAATCGTTTATTCAAATATATATATGGACGCTAGAGCCAATGCTTAGCCCTTTATTCACAACAATTGTTTACTTATATGAAGGTTTGAAGCTAATTGCTAGACCTTCTTACATCAAGATCGATCAGCTAGAATTATGCGAATAAAATAAGCAAATATGTAGATTTTTAAGTATTGATTCAATTTGTCAAAGTCAAAGCTTACTAAGAACATACTGATAATTATAAGAAAAAAATATTAATGAGAAAACTGGAGTGATTTGATTAAATTTAATCAGTCAGATTTTCTCAATGAATGTCAGTTCGTCCGTGTGTTTGAACTTTTTTCGACACTCTTACAGATAGAGAGATGAAACTTGGAACGTATACTGGTCTGAGCCCGCGTCAGACAAAGTGTCAAAATTGGAGTGCCACGTCCACTAGGATGATAGAAAATCAACATCGACGAGGTCACACATCTCCCACAATTTTAAAGCCGCATATCTCCCACAATTATGAATATAGAGTCCCCACACGTGGAAGATAACTTGCTGGTAACTTCCTTCATAGCTCAGCATATACATTTTCAGATTCACCCACCCACATCTTACATACCATATTTTCGGCAATTTGTAAGCTAGAGTCACAAAATTCTGAAAGGACATTGTTGGCAACTTCCTTGGAAGATCGTTAAGACATTGGATGAATACATTACTAGTAATAACCTTCAACAATCCGAGAATAAAATTTTACACCATGCCCACTCCCGCTTACTATGAACCTTCTTTAATATATTTTCTAGTCAAGCCGGTACAACGGTTGGAATTCCTTATGACATCAAAGAATTTCGCAATTCGGTTACACCCGAATGCAACGTTCTCTCTTGTTTTTATATGTAATCATATAATAGGTTTCTACTTAGTATTAGTATTGTAGATATTAAAAATAAATAATATAAATAATAAATAATAATAATGGAATAATCATACATAATAAATAAAAAATAATAATAAATAATAACATAAAATGATAAAATAAATAATATATTAATTAATATTTCAATTTGAAATAATTTACGAATTTTCTTTTTATCCTTTTATATATTTAGAACTTATTTCGGAAACCCAGTGGGATTTAATTTTATTATTTTTATTTATTAGTTTTGCTCTTGTACTAATTGTACCATCATTGCTTGGCTACAAGATTTTGGGGGCTCCGTTGTCCCAAAAGCCCCAAACACGCTTTGACTTGCACTTGCGTTTCGGTCTTTCGATGCACTCGCTGCAGCAGACAAAGTTCAAGCAACTAAAGATTTCCAAAATTTTGAAGAAATTTATATAATTCTCTTGAGCTCTGTAATATTTCTAGTGCAGGTCGTTAGAAATTGTTAATCAATTTCCATATTGATATTATCACTTTGCGAGGGTATTTAATCGTTGGTATGCCTGAGATGCTTTTCTTCAATAGCTGGCTTACACTGCTAGCAAACCATATATACTCCTCTGGAAAATCCATTCATCGAAAGACAAAGGATTTACTTTCCTTCCAGCAATTAAAAAAGGCTAGTTTTTTTGTCAATTTAAAATGGGTGTCCTTTTTGTAAGTGTCTCTTTAAATGTACATTTTTATTATATTCGAAGCTTTTTTTCAACATTAACAGCAACTTGAAATGCTCCCTGGGGTGCCATTCAAGCTAATCGATTGCTAGACATTTTAATCCATGGGAATTACATTTTTATTGGTCGTGACGTCTCTATGAAGACCAATTTATTTGCGAGGCATGCAAATCAAACAATAATGATTAATCATGTCCGTCATGATATAATTATTTAGTTAGCCACAACACCACATCAACAAGTTTTTGAAGTAGCGATGGAAAGTTATGAATGAATTGACAGGCCGGTAAAGAAATGCCATATGTAATGATTGTGTAATGAATATGTTTCTGTTTTGAGGTTGTGAAAAGTTTTGTGCAGCAAACTTTTGGCAAAAGTGTTACCTTATTGAGCTGCTTAGCGGACTTTGTCGCTGTCGTGATAAATTATGTTAATAATGTTTCCCAAGCAACTTGCCAGAAAGTTGAGCGGTGCAAAACTTTTCGCTTACAGCTCATCCCCATTCCCATTCTCCCGCCCGCTCCCCAAAAAAACACTTGTCAAGAATCATGCCACGTTCCAGGCCCACCTCCTTCCCCTGTCAGCATTCTTCCTCCCGCTGTCAGCTCATTTTCAACCATAATATTGTGTGCATCTCATATTGAGTGGTCTCCCTAAGTAGTTGGCCACCGATGCGGCGTCAACAACGCATACTTTATTAATTCACTTAGCAAAGTGTAATCCTATCACGTCAATAAGATTATGGTTTTGAGAATCTTTAATATTTTTCTTGTTGCCAGGACAGCGCCCACCACTTGTTTGCCAGCCAATTGCTGTTCTTGTTATGCCTCTTCTTGATTTTGTTGCATGTTTATGGAAATGACAGTGGCAGTCGAAGCGGCAGCCAACCAGCTTGACTTTGGCTTTCACCTTGGCTTTGGCTTTGGCAGTCGGCGCCATGCATAACAATGACTTGAGTGGAGGCAACTTTGGCTACGCTTACTCAAGTTTGAAGTTTGTGCCATTTTAATACTCGCTACCAGTATGTGGAAACGTTTGGCTTTTCTTTCACACATCTAACTAGATTTTTAGATTCGGTATGCTGGTTCCTTTGCTGGCATTTTGGTTTCTAAGCTGTTTGCTTTCCTGATTATTAAAATATTGCAAATGTTTCCGCTCCATCTCCTACACGTAAAGTGTGCTGAATTTAGTGATTGTAAGTGAATACAATATTACCTCCACACCATTTGGTAACTATTATACAATTAAATTGTTTTTTATCTTTTTTAAATAAATGTGTGCAAAAAATTAAATATATCTATATAATTTAACTTTGATTCACTTTTAAACGTCGAACTTTAGTTATTAGCAAAAAAGAAGAAAAAGTTCTAGACGAGTCACATCGACTAGGATGGACTATTTCCTAACCCACTTTTACTAATATTAGTTTGTTCAATATGAAAATACTATTAAATGAAACAATCTGGATTTGCGATATGGTATTCGAATGTATGGTATTCGGAATGTATATGTAATTTAAAGATGCTACCGTCTGCCCTTTTCCCATTTTCTTTCTTTGTCTTATTATCAAAAAAAAAAAAAAAAAAAAATAGCTGAGTTAGACTCAATACTGATGTGATTTTTAGTCGATGTTAATTTGCCTTTAATTTGCCTTTTTAAGATCTTATTGTTGATGTTTTATTTCTATCAAATGCTTTGGTTGTCTTGCCTTAAATTCAAAATATCGCAAACATTTTCAATGCCACACAGATTGCCCACGTTCACATGGATTGTACTTACGCATAAGTACAAACATATATGTATATGATGTGTGTTTGTATGGTTTGTGTGTAGCCCACTTGGCCCAGTCTGCGCTTTTGTTGTCCATTTGCCATGCGCTTTTCCTACCACTAATTGCTTGGAAAATATGCTCACATCCACATTCACACACTTCCGCACGCAGCCGCAACAATTTCAACACAGCGTCGTCTATGAAAACTGCAAAATGTTTGCCTATGAGGATACGACGTGATGCTGGCCCGGAGGTAAGAATGGGAAGTCTTTTGGCCGTGCCTTAAATAAAGGCGAGACAGTTGCCTGTTGTTACTTTGCAGACGCCCACTGTGCTTGTGTATGTAATTTTTCTGTTATTTGTATTGTTCTTGTTTTTTGTTTCCCAAATATTATGTGCGTGGCTACGATTCTTTGTTTAATATGAGCGTAGGGAAAGATCTTGGAAGCCACCTACTTACCATATAAAAATAGAGGTAAATTTGTCCTTTATTTGTACTTATGGGAAGCAAGTTACTTTACACGTTTGGTGACTCCATCTTCAAAATTGTGGGAGGTATGCGGCTTTATCGATTTACACTTTCCGCAATATCGGCTTTGATCGGCGATTATGGGCAGGTATGGGCGTGACTGTACACCGCCTAAAACAAATTATCCAATGTAACTGCAAAATAAAATAAATAAAGTATTTTCATTCAGCATCACATCCTAAGAACACGGTATATAAGCATTTATGCTTACACTGTAAATCATTGCTATGTAAAACCCAGAAACATTACATACCCTTGCAGAAAACTTGCCCTTTATTGCATTTGTCTGATCATTTTCACATTATTTTATAAAGTCTGACATGAAAGTTTATTGATTCTCGTATTGCTTTTGCATTACATACAAATATTATTCAGTTACATTATAGAGCTATCTTTAATTACATACATCGCATATACCGTAATTTAATTTTTTAAAAAAAAAATGTTCTTTTTGTTTTTGAGTTCTTAATTTCTGCAAAAATGTTAAAATGACATAATAAGTCGTGTCAATTAAAGGTCAAGTATAATTGATATATAATTTAATACTCTTCCGCTGATTCTATTCCATTTTTATACTCTAATATCATAGGTACTCAGAGTATAATGGTTTTTGTAACGTCCATCACGCTCTCCGTCCGTCGCACCCTTAAAGCCAGGAATATACAATGGGGTGCTACGTTCACTAGGGTGCTGGGAAATCAAATCGAAAAAGATCAATTAAAACAAATCGATAAAACCAATGAATGTTTATTACCAGTAACCCCCTTTAAGTATCGATAAATAATTCAAGAGATACAGTTACCAACCTTGGAAGGTAGATTACTGGAAACCTCCTCTAATATTTTTTCGGCCACGCCCCTAGGATATAAAAAATAGATTGCTAGCAGCGCTCTAGGCTAAATACACAAATACCAGAAATATTCTTCGAAGATAGGTATTCCTTGGGCTACACCCACCCTGTTCTGTGATACCTATTTCGTATTTCCTTCTTGTTATACTTTATACTTTAGAGGCTTCCACATATGCACAAAAAAAAAAAAGAAACATACAGCGGTACCAAATTTGCAATTAAATTATTTGATGGTACTGTGGATTTGTAATAAATTATTATTTTGTGAGTGATATCAATATGTGTAAACCTATTTATATAATAAGAGTAGCTCATATATATGGTTAAAAAATGAAAAATATTCGGGTGTTGCACAGCTTCTTAACCTGCATGCTTGCTGCTTTGCCGGCCGTTCTGCTCATTGTGCTGAGAAACGTTAAGATGGCAAATGTCTACAGAAAAAGCAAAAGCAATTATGCAGCCTTGTTGTCCAACAAAAGACTGTGGGCGTCCCGAGCAAAACATGTCCATGTCCGGTGCAATAAACATTCATTACGTATGGCCGAATGCCACAAACAGAACCGGGCAACAACAATAACAACACATTGTGCACATTGAGGATGCCTTAGTTTTTATGGTGCAGCTGCCACTTGGCAGGCAGCTGACGGCAGACGGTTAGGAAATCAGAGCAATACACTTACACACACATGGAAAATATCTTGAGAGTCGTGTCACAAGGAGCCGCTGTGGGATTGTAACTGAAATCGCCAACCGTCCGTTACGGTCCGGAATTGAACAATAAAATAAATGATATTTGCTCAAGTGGCTGGGCTACGGTTTTAAATTCAATAAAATTTTATGAAAATGCTCCGATTAAGTTGTATATATATGCCTTTATATATTTATATATATATATATATATATATAAAGAATGTCATATGCGAGTCCAACAAAAAAAGGTCAAGCCGTTTGCCATATTGACTTTTATGACAACGGTCCGAGTGGACGTAAAATGAAAACTATATAATCAGCGTTAAAAATGCAACAGCTGCTGCAACAATCGAAGAAAAACGGAAAACATATTTCAACCCGCTACTTCATATAATTGAAACGTGACAAAGAAAATGCCATTTATTTAATGGAATCTAAACAAAAGACCGTAGTATTTAATTTCATTCCATTTATTTAACCAAAGTTCATTAGTTATTATAAATACGTATTAAATTATGAAAATAAATATTATTTGTTGATCAGTAATCCAGATCCTTGAAATACAAAAAAATATATATTTTAATTACATATTATTTATTCACTGTGCAGGACTTGCATAATAATATATTTAAACATATTTGTACCGTCACGCGTACCGACTCAAGTTACTCGCAAAATCCAACTAAATGCTAGGAAGATGATTTCATAACACCAGAAAAACCCCTATTCCATATAAGTGTTGACCACACGACTGGTGAACGATGTTATACAAAGGAAAAGCCGCAGCTGCTCAATCAAGATATGCTCGGCATCATTGACTATGCCAATGAACGGAATAATTCTGTGTGACATAAGGAGTGGAAACCACTTTCTTTGGTTATTTCGTGATTGAATTTAGATCAGCTATTTCTTGTTCGCCCGTAATTGGGATTTGGCTTGAATCTGTGTCTGTGTCTGGCGCAAGTCTTGTGCTCTTAAGCATGCGAGGCTTGTGTGTGTCTTTTTTTTTTTTGTCGACGCAGTCAGAGACATCGCTGTAATTGCTCTCGCTGCAGCACACAAAGCTGCAGCTGGGCACTTTAGATCATCATCATGGGGGGCTGAAAGGTTATATTTAAATACATTTGACCCTAATGGTATCCGACTTTTCTTTCACTTACCACTTTGGGTGAACCGACTTCTGATGCCCTTATCGGATCACTTTGAGAACAATATTTTCAAAATAAAGAGTTATATCCGATGTATGCAACTAAAGATTTCCAAACTTTCGAAGAAACCAATTACATTTATTTTGTGTATTCACTTCGAAGGTATATAAAAGTTTCATATTAGAAGCTAAGTAAAATTAAAGAAAGATTGGACTCAAGAAAATTAATTCAAAAACATTGTCTGACAAATAATATTGTCCGTTTGTACTATTCAACACTAACTTTTTAAAACTTTGAGTGAATCCATAGTTTTCCTGTGTTTAATAGAAACGTTCTTATCAGACAAATCAGACCTATATATAGACCATTATCATTAGTCGAGAGATGAGTTCATCACCATATATCTTAACCAACCACCTTTAATGTTCATAGCATGATGACAAAAATATATCAATACCGGACTACAATATCATAAAGCTTACATGAAAAATGTCTGGTGATAGTTTAAGTTCATCTATAAAAACGTTGTTTATTTATTAGATATCTTAATCAAGCCTCTTACGTGCTCTCTTTACAATAAGTAGCTCCAATAACAAAGCAGCTTCTTTTATGTGTTGCATTATATGTAATTCAAAACTACATGTGGATTTTGCTCAATGCTCAATTTTAATTAAAAATATTATTATTTATTGAATTTATTTGTGCGTTTGTAAATTTATTTGATTTTTGTAGCTTATTCTCTCAGCTGCTGCGAAACGCGTGTGACAAATGCATTGCAATAATTTTGGTCTGCCACGGCATGTGTGACATTTATTAAAAATTGTTAAGGTGCCGCCTTCGATTGTTCGGCATGCTTGCTAATAAATTAGCTCGCATTTAAAATGGGAAATTGCCAAGGGGAAAAAACACACATATATATGTATGTTTGTATGTGAATGCCAGCCAGCATGGAGGACACACCATGTGCACAAATAAATCATTCACGCCAGTCATGTGATTCAAGAGGGTTTCAATAAATGAAATGATCAATTGAGACAGTAAAGAAAATAAAAATAAATAAAATTTGAAATAGTTTTTTATCTATATTATTTATCGATTTTATTTAACTAAAATAAAAAAGTAAATTTAATGTTTAAACTGTATTTTTGTACATACTCAATAATAATTGCAATGGTGAAAAATCGTTATTTATTTATCTTTAGTATGGATAAATTATCGAAATGCTCACGAGTCGCTAACCTACTTATTAGAATATCTTTTTACATATTTATCGCATTTCATAATGTTTACACGTATTTATAGGAATTTAACGAATTCACTAACTCTGACTCTGGTAGAAGTAAAGGGTACATTTTCCAGTGTTATTTCTGATAGCAGCTAAGCTAAATGAAATTAACATAAGAAAGTCGCTGCATATCACATGTTTATTTAAGCAGGAGAGAACGCTCCAGGGTGCTGCGACACTCGAGTTCAGCTCTTAAGGCCTTTCGCACATTTACTTAAGTTATTTGACTTGTATTTTGTTGTTTTCTTCTTTGTCTGTCGCAGAGGCCCCGAGCAGAAAAAGGGCCAAAGATGCAACACACATGATACATTTTGTTTGGGCTCCCCTTTTTTTTCGTTATTGGGAAAACAGTGGAATTTTGGGTATGCTGTTGTCTTGTACGCTGATTCCTATTTTATAAGCAGAGCCGAAGCCAGAGCCCTGGGAGTACGGAGTGTGTCAGTGTTGGCATTAGAGCCTGACATGCCTGCAGGGACAATGCTGCCAGAGTGCCAGAGCGTTGAGGTATGTAAAGGGTATTGATGTGTGTACTGCTTGCTTGTACTGTATGTTGTTGTTGCTTGTTGCCTTCTCTCGCCTTGATTGGGTCTTATGTACAGTTTGCTTTCGCCTGTGTGTTGCTTAATAGCCATGGGCGCTTAGCCACGTGGCACACATGCTTAATTTAAGTGACGCCAACGATAAGCAGATAAGCAGCAAACCTTTTGATGTTCAAGTCTTTGGCCTTAAATTACGTCTTTCTATATTTTATATTGTGGAAAGTGTGCTTCACAGATGCGACGGTAGCAGCTTAAACTTGGCCAAGTGCTGAGTCAACATGAACTTTGACGTCATCCTTGCTTGTTGTCATATGTGCTGTTGTTGTTATCTGCTCCTTTATTTTGCCGTTCACCTTTATTTACGCTGCGATTTATTTATTCAAAAGCACAACAATTTTCGCAATTTTTTTAATACATACAATTAGATGTATACACATCTATATATATATATATATTAAATATATATAAATATAAATATATATATATATATATACACATATATATGTATATATATATATATATATGTATGTATGTATTTATATTTTTATTTAGCTTTTAGCTAAACTTGAAGTCTAGTCTTTTGTGCCAACTACCAATTCAATGGGCTCCATTCATGAGCTGTCTGAGTTTTATTTTTACTTTATTACTTTTTTTTATTATTTTGGTCTCTCGCTTTTGAGTTGTTTACTTTTTCATGGAAGTCTGCCCAAAGGCTGAGCGAATGCTCACTTCATGCACGTGAGTGTATGTGTGTGTGTATGAGTATGTGAGTATAAAAAGCAAGTCAGTGCCGTTATATCACAGCGAAGTTGGCGTCATTTTATGAAGAAGCATATTCAGCTATACACATAATGAGTATTTGTATAGCAGCATAGCTAAAGCACGCTTAAGAGATACTTGATCATCTAACGCAGATTAAAGTTTGAGTAAAGGTGCGTTAGCAATGTTTTACTTATCAAAAATTAAATGTTAAAGCAATGCAAATATTTATTTTTCTTCGGAGCTTCATTACCTCATATTAATATATATACATGTAATAGTTTTATTACATGAATTTTATAAAGTTTATTTAATATTTTTTTAGCTTTGTGCAAGATAACGATGGTAAATTAATGCTTTTGATGTTTTTTCAATGAAATAATAAAACACATTTATTAATTAAAAGAAACACCCATATGTTTTACATAAATTTTAATTTAAATACTTAGTTACGCACAAAATGTGTAGCTCTTAAATATGATTAAAAATTATCTTAATTTTAACTAGAAATGAATGTGTTAGAAAATGTTATATATCGAAAGTAAACTCTATATAGCTGTATATACATAAATACAAATACTGACTCACTAGTCGGGCTTTCAAAAAAATCGATATTATTTATTCTTGCCTTTTTACCTGTCCATCGGCAACACTTTTAAGTCAACTTCAATTATACGTCAGCGCCCTGGCTAAAATGCAAAATCGCTTTTCTGTTTGCTGCTGAGAGGCTTTCCAATAAGAATTCAAGGCTTATGCAAAAGAAATATCCATTATGCAGGACAATTGAAGCGCAAGGCGCCACTTGAAAGCATCTATCTGTCAGTCAGGTGATTTCAGTGCTGATTTTAAGGATTTCGATTCCGATTTTCCAATGCCAAGTTAAGCCCACCCAAGACCAAAATCTACGCCGCCATACATAAATTATGCATTGTATTTGAACAGACATTTGCACACACACACACACATATTCACACACGTACACTCACTCGCTCACACATGGACTCATTTACACGCAGCATTCGAGCGGTGCCCCTAAAATTAGGCAACAAAAATTATGATTATGATGTGTTCATTGTTTTAATGCGTCTCGTTGCCAAAGGCAATTTACCAAATATGCAATACAAACACAAAGATCAAGTACCTACAAAACACACAATAACACACGCACACATTCCCGTACAAAGTGTGTGTAACTTTTTCGGCTGCTCAACTTTTCAAGTGCTTACAAATAGCCTTTTGTTAGGAAATACCTACACAAATGGATGTATCATCATTGCGAAGACTTTGGTAACGCTTAAAAGAAAACAATGAGTATTAAGCTTTACAATAGATTTGCCTGTTTCATCTTCTACTAATCTGAGGTGTACTTTTACTAAAATTTAAAATATTATCAACATAATTATAAGTAAAATATATCTTTTGCCGGTTACGTGGCTGTGGAGTTGCAAAAAATATAGTTTACATTAAAAATTATAAAAAAAAACAAGATTATCAATATATTTTATAATATTATAATACGCTTTTCAAGTGGTTTACAATTAATATGTGAAGTAATACCAATTTTTAAATCAGGATATTAAGTAACGCAACAGTATAAATAATTATTTGTCAAGTATACGAAAAATGAAAAATAAAAATAAGAGTATCTGCATTGCGTCCTTTGAAAATACAAAGTTTTTTATTCACTGTTGGTTTTTGTCTTTTGGCGCAAGAATTTTGTTTACATTTCGTGCTGCTAATCACATGCAAATCCTTTTAAGTCGCAATGACTTTGTGACTCAGGAGCATAATAAGCTCATTTGTAATGGAAATAAGTACACACACACTCATAGGAATGTGTTGGGGACTGTTTGTGTTTGTAATAGCTGCAGGTTATTTGGCATAACCTTTTTTGTTGCTGTCGCTGGCATTGCCAGAGTGTGTGTGCAGTTAGCCTCCTATTATTTATGGCATGTGTGTGGTGCGTATATATATATATATATATATATATATATATATATATATATATGTGTGTGTGTGTGTGTGTTGCTCCGGCACATTAAAATAAGAATCTAATGTTCATTTTATGCGCGTAATTTACGCTGCCAGGCAAAAACAGGAGAGCAATGCATGAGCATCATTTGTACTCTAGTATAGACTCACTTTAAGCAGGTACTGCTCCCCACCCGGTTCTATAACGATGTGTGACTCTGCAAATTGTGTTTGTTGTGTGGGTGTATGTGTGTGAACAGCTTCTGGTTATTAAGCTTAAATGAATATGTATTTCTTTTGATTAAATAAACTGAATGTATTTTTATGCGAATCTAACTAATATTAACACTTAACTGTTACTTGACAATTCAGCAGATAAGGTTTTGCTTACGTATCGGGAATATCGATTTCACATAAAATTTCAAAAATTTAAGTGTTATAAGCATATTTTCAAAACACTGTGTAATAGTTATCAAATTTATTACCTAAATATTTTACAAAATCCATCCCTAAATTCATAAAATTTTATATTTCATCTTTTTTAATGTTCAAGGTCTAAGTGTAAATTCGGTGAGAGATTTTAAATTATTTGTATGAAATTATGGGTTCCCTTCTTAAATTTTAAACAATATCCGGTAATATTTTCCGGTATAAAACAAAACCGAATTAATTTAAAAAAATAGTAAAATATTAAGTAAGCTTAGCCTTTTTGGAGCAAGCAACTCCTACTGATTCGTTCAGAAACTCAGAACGGATCCACAAACACTAATAAAAGCACACACATAAACCGAAATACAGTCTTTGAAATTGAGAAATCGAAATAAACTAGAAATAATTAAGCGAGACTTAAGCAGAATGCGCGGCGACTTTAATCTGCTCAATTTCGAGACATATGCCGAATATTTGGAATCGTTTACCAGACCAGAGGAATACCGTTACTTGGGAAACAAGAAACTTATAAATTCGCTTGTGAAACTTGGCTATCGGACTAATGCCACTATTCATGAGGAGGACGACTTCTATAGGCTCAAGAAACATCTGACGGAACTAATCAACCCAAAAAAAACATCAGTAAATCTCTTTGGCAGTTATCTGACGAGCGATGATCCAGCGCTAGTTGCGCTAGCTGAACGCGAGGAGCGCAATTTGCAAAAGAAGTTATCGGTAAATGGAAGTAGCTGAAAGTAACTAATCCGTAATATGACTAATTTGAAACTTTTGCCGGCCATAGACCATTATCTTTTTACAAGTTCGACAGCGGAGTGGCTTCGACATATCGGGTTATATCGACTACGCGGATAGCTTACTAGCCGCCAACCTACACCTGGTAGGTTCCACCAATTGGAAGGCTGTCTTCGAGGGTCGCATTATGCTGCGACCCAAACGTAGCCATTTGAGCTTCTTTGACTGGCACAGTGGCACCATTTGCTACAATCCAAGCAACAATTACGAAATCATGCACCACGGTGCTTCGTTGATGTTTCAGCATCTTGGCGATCACAAGTTCATCCCAGTTACGAACGCCGACAGTTGGCACAAGGATAATGTAAAGCGCACATCCATCCGTTCGCCAATGTATAATTGTATAATTTTATACGATCATATCGTTAGAAAAGCCTCATAAGTTGAAAATTAATCAAATGCAAAATATACCCAAATACGAAAATTAAAATAACTGCCATTTTTTTATTTATTAAATTTTTTACGAAACGCACGATGTGACAATACATCTGTCGTCAGAAATATCGATTGAAAACTTGCTTTACAATACTTTTCATGTATTGTCGAAATCGTAATACTGCTACACCATATATGTACTAAATATACCAATAATTGAATATCAATAAAAAACTCAATATTGCAATATTCGTCGCAGACGATTTTAATCATATATCGTAAGCAGGAGACATACAATTTATTGAAATTCAGGGTATTATCATTCCTTTTATAAGGTTTTTTTTATATATATATATATAACTATCGTCAAAAACTTTTTAATATGGAAAATGCCAATTTATCGCTTTATCATAGTTATTTTAAGCATTGATCGGGTCAATGCTTTTCTATATGCTTTTCTCAAAAGTATATATTACATTAGCCTAAAATGTCGGTTTGTCATACGTAAATTCATAAAATAAAATACGGCACAAACACATATATATACATATAATATACATTAAAAATACACACATTTAAAAAATAAATAAAAATAATTTTAATAAATCACATAAACGATAGAGAATGGATGCGGTTAGGGCAGACTATGCTTTACTCGCATTTGACACATATACCGATTATATTCAATCATTCATCAACGCAGAAGATCGTCGTTATTTGCAGAGTTCGACTGTCATTGAACAATATGTTAAACTTGGCTATCGGACCACGAGTAAAATCTATGAGAGAGAGGAATTCATGAAAAGTCGAGCAAAGGCAATGGAAATGATTAACCCGAAGAAACAATTGAATTTGCAGTACGGCAAATACTTAAATAACAACGATCCTGGTCTACTGGCATTGGCGAAGCGCGAGATGCCCAATGTTTTGCAAAAGCTTTCGGTTAGAAAAAGTTACAGGAAATATTTTCATAAGTATATTTTTGTGCATTTTCTTACAGACTATCATTTTCCTGGTGGTGCGCCGACCGAGTGGCTTTGATATATCGGGCTATATGGACTATGCGAGTAGTTTGCGCAGCTTCGCCTTGAATCAGCGTGGATCGACAAATTGGAAGGGCGTATTTGAGGGAACGACTCAATTGCGCCCTAGGCCCAATCATTTGAGCTACTATGATCTTCATAAAAAAATCCTTACATACAACGATAGTGAAAATTATGAAACATTGCATATCGGACAATCACTGGTATTCATGCACAAGGGTGATCATAAGATCATTCATTTGGATGTAAGTCATGATACTTCTTGCGTCAGACGTACTATGATACATTCTCCCCTAATTGGCACTATCATTTTTTACGATCACATTGTTAGAAAGCCCATTTAGCATCACAAGCAAGATAATAAATATTTTATTCTCAATAGAAATCTCATTTATTTTTGGGAAAGTAACAACAAAATGTTAGGTTATTTTTGGGATACAATTAAGTCTTGTTGATAGGTTTTTTTGCGTTCATTGCACTGCCGACAGGTGCCTAGCCATCCATTCAGCAGATTACTTGCACATGCATAATTTTGTCAATTAGAATAGGAACATTTATTTTAATCTATAATACATGAGGCATTATTCTTGCTTATAGAAATTCCCCTTTGTGAAAATTAAGCTTATGAAGTCGAGTTCGTCTCCTTTAATCTGATATTCTCTCGGCGACATTGTTTTAATATCCCCCGCAAGGGCATAACAGTAGTTAAGAATAAGGATAGAAGAGTTCCATACATTGGTATATACATTTTTGATACCGATACTGATTTTTCCGAACTGATAGTATAAATTCCAGTAACTGGTTTCAATCGATTTAATACGGTAACCATCTGTATTCAGAGCATTCTTATTTACATGAACTGCACTTGTTATCCAATTGTAACTAATTATAATGTGCACGAACATTATTGTAATCCACTTACGACAACAAAATACTCACTCTAGCAATTGCGTTGCTTGGCATGTTAATTTTTTTGTCTGCAGCCACGTGGGGTATGCATAATTTGGCGCACTGCTCATTTGCCATTCGCTTCTTAATTATGTTGCAAATCTGCGAATGGCGAGCATCCTGTGCATCCAACAACCCATTCACATTCCACTTACCTCAAATATGCACCTGCGAAATTCTGCATTACTTACTTTATCTCTCTCTCTCTCTCTCTCTCTATTTCTCTTCATCTCTCTCTCTCTCTCTCTCTCTCTCTCTGATTCTGTTTTCCTCCGTCTATCGCTATCTTTGTTGTATTGGTTACAGCTGCGTTGCACAAACATTTTCAAAAATATTTCCTTAATTACACGATGTGGTTACCAAAATGCACACGTATTTGCTCGTTCGCTGATTATGTGCCATGTTCTGCATAATTTAGTATGAATTCCATTCTGCTTTAGGACCAACATCATATTAAATATTGAGTCTATTAAAAGTATGCTCATGTTGCGGTCGCAGATGCAGCTTTTGAAGTCTGCACTGAAATGTTGCTACTACGAAATTTTATTTTATTTTAACAAATTGGGGTAAAATTAATATAATATGTATATATATAAATATATATATATATAAATATACGAAAAACGAGATATACAAATACATCTTTACAAATATATAAGTGCACAAATATATCTACTGTGCATAAGGGTCACGCTGATCAGTTAAGCAGCAAATCATAACACTTTTTCATTACGCAGACCTGAATTAAACTTATGCGCATGGTCTACTAATTAAATATTTATACTTAAGAAACAAAACATAATTAGAATAATAATTTTATTCATATTAGCTAACATTTTTTACAAATTAGTAACGTACAGTAAAGATGTTTTGACTGATCGTCTACAGAACATTTTCATATCTCTTCAACTTCAAAATCTGATGCAAGTCACAATCTTAAAACAACTCTCGTGGGAATAAAACAAATGCAAAAATATGTCAATAATAAATTCTTTGGAGATCATTTATACAATATAATATATATAACATATGATTTTATATATAAATCTAATTAAAGTTCTCCAATATACACTCTTATAATTTTCCTTATTTATTGCATTACACACATTTATAACAAGAAACATATTTTCTTTTGGAAGCATTGATGCTTAAGCAGGAAAATGATTATCTATTTGGCGTTTGCCAATTAAAAATTTTCAAGTCCGAGCAGAGCTTGTCCAGATTGATGGAGCAACATGCGAGCTCCTTTGTTGACTGAAAATTGCGAAAGCTTTTGTGAAAAATGAAGCTGTTTTTAATTAGTTTTTGACGGTGATAGTTCTTAAGGGCGAAAAGGAGGACGTTGTACATTGGTAGCAGTATATTGATTGACGCTCACTGTGCTGCATAAGAAGTGGTTCCAATTGTTTGACAAATAAGCAGATCGCACCGAGAAATGTGGATTACGGAGACCTGTTATTGGAGCTGTCCTCTTGACCAAATCAAAAATAAATAAAAGTTTTAGGTACGGAGAGGGGAAAAATCCATTGGTAGCTCTAAATCATTTCAACAAATGCCAGCCACGTGATTTCCACTTGCTGCACGTGCTTCAGCTGACTCTAATATTTGTCCTGCTCGAAACCCGCCCCTGCCACTTTCAGTATGTTAGCTGCCAAAGCAGAAATTATTGGCAACGCGCATGAGCGCAATAAATATGGTTGATATCTGGCAACCGACCAAAATACAATATACGAGGTCAAGTCTACAAGCATTCAGTTTGGACCTTAAAAACTCCTCATTTCATTCTCTATGCCCATTTTAGACAACGAGTTAAGGTTAATGAGTTACGTCCAAGAGGGATCTAAGAAATCGGTAAGTGCAAATCGATAAAGCAAAAGTTACCAAATTTAATTAGTACTCTGTACTACTAGTACACTGCCCCTCCACCTCTAAAAATCGAAAATGCCACAGGTTTTATACTGTGATACGGAAGTTAGAAATGTATATTGATTTGATGCAATATCCGTTATGTTGTTTGTCGGTTACTGTGACCGCAATTTCCTCTTATACCCTTAGCTAGAGACTTGAAACTTTGAACTTATACTTGTCTATCGCCGCCTCAGATATACTTAAGATTTTTGTGCTACGTGCACTAAGGGCTAGAAAATTGTTATAATCGATAATTGCAATACACTTTTTGAGCAATAGTTATCAAAGATAGATTTGAAAACAAAAAACTCCACATAAACTTCCATTAAAATACAAAAAATACAAATGATTTATGGTCACGCCCATAAACCGAATTACTTTACATAATTTGAATGCTAGACTCAACAAATTTAAAACACCATTCAAAAGCCGTAAAACAAAAAATTTGGCCATGATGACTCCCGCTTCGAAAAATTTGTCCATCCTCCTTTTAGACCAACATTTCCCAAACTTGGTATGTAGATTACTCGAAAGCTCCTAATCGGAAAACTCCATATTCCCTGTAATTTAGAGCCAGAGTTGCCAATCCTGGAACCTCCTCCGAAGATGCCACCGAAAATTGAGTTACCAAATTTGAAGGGCACATTACTTGGCCACACATACACTGGTATCAATATATTCCCAAGTCATTTCGCCTGACTGTACCATGCTCACTTGTTGTAACAGTGGCTGTACTGGAGCTGGTGCTGCGAATTTGTAATTCATTTCAAGGCACAAGCAAATCGCTATCAGTGGTTTTCTCTGCAGTTTTTAATAGTTGCTGATTCCGATGCAAACGCCAGCATAGCAAAAAGGTTTACTTATAAAAGCAAGGCAGTGAGCACAAAAAAATAGTATTTAACAATTGAATAATGTTATTCGTACTTATAGCTACCATGAAAGACGAGAGTTGTAAACAGATGTTAACAAAAAAATTATTTTGAAATTTCAAATAAAAATAAAAAATACAATAATAGCCCATATGACCAAACTATCGCAGCACAGAGGTTTTTTTCCAGTGTTCTTTAAGACTCCTTGTACCACTGCTTCCTCTATCTGGGATGCTCACAACTGCCAGAGTCTGTAAACGTTAGACCTTTGCTCATTCAAAGGAAAGAAAGGAGAAGAGGGCAAAAGCACCATTAAAATAAGGACACAGAGGGGAAAATAGAAGGAGATGCGCAAATGCGCAACTTAAAACGCTTTTGTGCACAATTCGATTATTTACGTTATTCTTTTTAAATGATATTTTCCGCTGGCAAACGGGTTAGCGTGCTTGGATTGCAATGGAGCTGGAGGAACCAATTATCTGTAGCAATGAGCAAGGAGCAAGGAAATGAAGCGAATAACCAAGGCAGCAGGAGACAGAGGAAGCTACATTGCAGGGCAAATGCAAGAGACTGGCAAATAAGTATCTGGCAGCTGAGAGGCCAACAGCAAGTAGCAAACAAAAGATCAAATTAATAGTATGGCCAACAGCAAGTTGCGAGCACCTTTCAGCAGCAACAGCAAACACAGCTGGTGGCAAGCACCACCCACCCACTCACTTACAATGGACAAACATTTAAACAGTTGCCACCATTTTCTCATCATCGTACCACTATAAAACACAGTTGATGGTGAAACGAGAGTATCACAATCATTTCATCGAGCTACTATCGAGCATGTCAAGCAAATACGCACTGATCTTTGCCCTGGCGGCACTGTGCTGTCTGGTGGCCGCCGAGGCAGCCACGCAGCGTCGCCATTCTGTTGTCCGCGACGAAGTTGATGGCGAAGTCGGGCGGGCTTCGCTTGAGGTCGAAGATAGGCAGGAGATGGATCAAGAGTTGGAGCATGAGCAGGAGCAGATGCAGGCGAACGAGAACCGCAACACAGTCGACAGCAACAAGCCCAACAGAGAAGTAAGCGAACGACCCAGCAGTGAGGATGCCCGTGCCAGGCGTGTCATCCGACGAGGTGGTCGTCGTGGCAGAAGGAACAACCGTCGTCGTCGTCGCGGTGGTCGCCGTCGTGGCGGTCGCAGGGGAGGTCGTCGTCGTTCGATTAGAAGACGCGGTTAAGCAGTTGAGAAACTGATGAACACACCCACACACATACACACAAGCATGCACAAAAGCATCCTGCTATCACCGTACTGCCTTATATGCTATACTTATTTAATGTACCTTTCGAACTCTTTAAGTAAAATATATATTTTCACATTTTAACAATCATTTCTGTGGCATTTTTATTGAGCAACTTAAGAAATTTTTTATTGAAAAATGTTTAAAATATATTTACGCAATATTTTAAATGTCGTAAATATGTCGTATGTTATAAAATCAGGTTTATTGATTGCTTGGAAAATATATATAAATATCACTCAAATAGATTTAAGCAAAAAAACATATGCTAAGTTAATTATACTTATAATTATAATTAATTTTCGGTTCATTTTTAAATTCATTTAAATTTATTTAAAAGCTCTGTCACTAGCTCATTAACATTAAATTTTGGTGCACCGGAATAAATTAACATGAGTAACATAACACAAGAGATAACATCCGACTGCAACGGACGTAACTGACTGCGAAATACTCTCCTATCAATAAGTCAAACCATCGGATAACAGGATATATCTATAGGATATTATGAATTGGTAAATTTGGGTGGTAATGGAGCTGGCAGATAAAAATATAATAGGAGTTTCATAGTAATCTTCCTTCCAAGTTTGGTAACTGTAGATCTTAAATTGTGGGAGCTATAGGCTTTTATTGGTTTCTGTGGTGGGAGTGAACGCGGTTCAAATTTTTTTTTTTATTATTTGTTTAATAAACTCATTCATTTTGGTAACTCCAGCTAATCAAATTGTGTGAAATATATGGTTTTGTCTATTTACACGAAAAGGTGTATCGTCTTGTAGGGCGGAGAGAGCATATCGATCTCTCTCGAGTTTCCAGTAATTACTCTCAAAATTTGGTGATTCTTGCTTATAATTTGGGGAAGATATGCGCATTTCAGATTTACAGTGCCGAAGTTCTTGGGGGCGGCGGATCAAAGTGACTCTATCTTATAAATTTTGGGCGATATGCCGACTTATCGTTCTTAAAGGCGGCTACTAGTAATTTTATATCTGTAAGCTTCCTAGTGAGCGTATCACAACCATTTTGATACTTTTTCTGGCTAGGCACAGACCAGTATACGTTCCGAGTTTCTATCTCTAAGGGTGTCGAAAAAAGTTGAGCTCATTCATTGCAGAGTATAAACAAAAAATTTTTTGACGACGTAATCTGTGGTGGATCTGCAGTGTATTTTCATTATACACACCAAGAATAAGAAAATATTTGGGAAGCATTTAGAAATTATCTGGAACTAATGGAAGTATTGCAAAACTTTGTTTAATTATTAGTTGAGTGAGTTAATTTATTCATTAAAATACATTTAGCTTAAGACTTGTTCCAAAATTTAATATAAGCTGTATGTCTTAGTTTCGACAAATCTGTTAGTTGGAACTATGCCGCATAGATACAACCAAATATTTATCACACAAATTTGTAAGCTAATTTCCTTAATTCACTTTTTAAGCCTTTGGTCCATTGGTCGCATTAAAGCTTACATCGATGGAACTTTAAAACGTTGGTTTAATACAGCGCACGTCAAAATTCTTCGGATTGCAGACAAAACTTTTCAACAGTATGCGAAAACTGCTTGTGGCAAAAATTCAACAGGCCTGTTTCTCGTCAACAGCAGCAGTAGCACCAGCAGCAGCTTTTGCTGCCCTTACTCTTGCCTCGTCTCCCCGACTCCAGGAATGGCCAACAACTGAGGCAGGCAACGTGACATGTGACAAGAACTTGCCGCGGCTGCCAGTAGCATCTGCTGCTGTTCTCGTTGTTGTTGTTATTGCCTTTGTTGTGCCTTGTGCTCAGCTTCAAAAATGATGAATGTGCCAATGTTTCTAGCCTGCAGCTGCAGTCCACCCGTTGCCTCAACTTATCCTGGTTACACTAACCAAAAACTTCTTAGCCAGTGTGTACACGCAGTTGGTCCAAAAGTTGTGTGGCCGTCAAGTTGGTTGATTTTTTGTTTGTTTGGTTTTGTTTGGATTATTAGACAACACTTGGTGCAGCTTCATAACATTACAAGTTTATCAACTCAACAAAAGTTTCTTGTAGTGTAACAACGCAAATGGCAAATGGTAAATGGTAAATGGTAAATGAGTTTGTCAGGCCGCACACGCATTAAACCTTAAATAGTTTTGCGGGTGTTGGGCCGTGAGGCACTGCAGGAAATTAAATCCATGTGTTTGCCTGCAATATGAACAGCCACATTTTGATGGGCAGCCAACCGCGTTGATGAGCATTTGCTATTGTTATTGCTGGAGCTGCAGAAGCAGCATCGGCTAGATGTAGGTCCATGGCCAAAAATAATCAAAATAATAATAATGAGCTGCAGCTGAGCTATTCGCTATTCATTGTTCGTTATTCACTACTCGTTGCTCGTTGCTCGTTGCTCGGCTTTTGCTACTCGTTTGTTTTGTCAGCGTTTAATTAAGCGAACATGTGCATTCGAAAATTTTGTAATTTCCTATTCATCAAGCTACACATTTGGTCTTATCGGTCTTTTTGCTCTGCTGAATAGACAATCACATAAGCAGTGTGTGTGTGTGTGTGTGTGTATTTTGTGAGTGTGCACGTGTATGTTTTTGTGTTTATATGTATTACAAAAGTTTGACTCTGTGTGCATCTGTTTAAGAAACAATAAGCTATCACATTGTTTGTCTTCTTGAGTAACAACAAAAGCGACAGGGGCCAAACAATTTAGATATGACAATAAGTCAAATGAAATGTAACTCGTGTACATAGCCGACTCGGCAAACATATCGTTCTTTACCTAAGCAACGAAAGCTGTTGCATTTCAATACAAATTTAATAACACCTCATGCAGTTCTCAACAATGGCCTACTCACTACTATTTATACAAAGTACAACAGCGAAGAAAATAGAGCAAGCGAAATATTACAATTTAACAGCAGCTGAATCAATACTTGGACCAATACCTTAAATTTAAAACCCGGTTTAAGTCAAAGCACCTGATGATATCTAAAAACTCTGTAATAAGTTTGTTATTCAACTAAAAGTTGCTTTTAATCGCAAACTTAAAAGCCGCAATACACAACAATTTTTTGGTCACAAATCATTCTAATATTCTACTATTATAACATCGCTCATTTAATGGTTAGTTTCACATAGAACTTGCCTCGAAAGTACTAATAAATAAACAATTTGTACTAATTGACTGGTAATAAACGCATCAGCTAATCCGTCAGAGTTAAGAGCTTAAAATTACCGCAGTACCATCCTTTGGGGGTATAATAAGTGAGTAATGAGTTTTATTTTTGGTTTTTGGAAAACTCGACCTGCAAGTAAGAATAAAAATGAATTATGGAAAACTGAGATACAAACAGTTAATATATATATATATATCTATATGTCCAAGTAGCTTGTAAATCATACTATAATAGTCGGATAAATAAATGGATTGGAGTTGAATCTTTCATGCAACCAAAGATTGTGATTTCTTTTCTTACTTTTATTAAGTGTTAATTTTGTTTTATGGATTGAAAATATATAGGGTTGTATTAATATCTAATCAGTTTATTTATAATAAATAAATTATAAAATAATAATAATAATAGTCTATATAACAATTGTTTAAACTTAAACATTAATTTTCTGTCAGTTGTAATATATTTTTTCATATAGCTATAAGTTAAAGTTCCTATTTAATTTTTTTAATCGACTTGATTTAAACTTCATAAATTTATTCTTCTTGATGAATAAATGTTCACATATGTATTTTCGCAACGTTCCGCCATATAAATTGAAACAATAGTTCGCAGCTTTTGTTTGAAAACAACGTATGGATTGACTTGCCGCAATTTACTCGTACATAACACAGCGAACAGCCTTGGAGAAAAACCTTCGCAAAAAGCACAGCCGCACGAATATATTATATGTATATGAATGATGCATATTTTTAGTTTTTCTGAGGTCTTTTCTTTTTTTTACCAGCCTGCTCTGATTTTGTGCCGACTTTTTTATCTTTTGTTTGGGGGTGGCCATCAGCAGAACAAACAGAACAGCAAGGGTAAAGAAAGAAAATCACATGACGATTTTCAATTGAATGGCGGAAATGTAACGGAAATAAATTTACATAAATACAATATGGTGCGTGCTTGTTGGTGCCATTTTATTTGCTCAATACATATTGTGCATACACGCACAAATATATAGGTACAGAATTACGTATTGATTTATAGTATACATTTAAATATTTATAAATATATTTTTTATATATCTTTTTTTTTCAATTCAAAAATAAATTTAAAGGCGGAACTTCTGCAGTGTTTCTGCCATTTTTCACTTGTTTAATGCCAAAAACATTTTTGATATTTCGTGCTCAAATTTAGAGCACCATCACGTGTGTGTGAATGGCATACACACACATATATAAACAAGCACACACAATCGCACTCACCTGCCTATGCCGTCAGCTATGGTAAGAAATTTTTGCATGCAGCATGCATTATTTGCATAAGATAAAGGATGAAAAGAACTGTAAACGACGAAATAGTCAATGCTGGAATATGAAATACCCAATATCAGCAGTTGAAACAAATAAATATTATTTAGGTTTGAACAAATTTTGTTGTTGCAAATCAATTACATTATACAATTAAACATTAATTTGTCATATACATAAGTAAGATATTTAAATGTATCTTTCTTTTGAAATTAATATGCACGGACATATTAAGTATATATACTGAATTCATTAAAAATACAATACCTTATTCTTTAATTTGTAGATTTTGCTTGTTTCCCATTGAATTGATTTTATGGTTCAAATTATTCATTGTTTTGGCTGTGGACGGAACAAAAAACTATCCCAAAAAGCAGGTTTCCAATTGTTAAAATTTGATATTGTTGTAAGTTTCAGTTATAGTCTCCCAATCTCATCACGTTCCGCCTATGCTTTCAAAGCTGAATCTTTATTCTAAAATTAGTTGCCTTAGAGCAAACTTGATAACGCCATGTGATGGATATATTCTAGTAACTGATTTTCTAGAGCATCGAATTCCTTGTTCTCGTACAGCTTAACAGCATCAACTTCCAATACATTTTTTTATAAATTACATGCTACATACATAAGTGATCTGCAGACTTCATGAATGACCTCAGATATGTGTCGTATGAAGTAAGTCAAGCAGAATTAAAACACTATTGATTCCCATGCGATGTAGTAATTTATCTGCTAATATAATATAATATAATATATATTTATACTTATATAGCAAAGGAATTGAGTGCTTCTTGACATAAGTTTATATATAGATTTTGGATATGCCCTATTGGTAATTTTATAACAGGGCATACAAGCGCTGGTGACTGCTTACAGGCAAAAATGTGAAAATGTATTTTCTATAAAAGCCAAGTAAAACATAGACGTCGACGATGAGAACGATGCTGATAAAGACAACACACACTGAGAGACAAGGAACGTGGCCGCCTGTCGCCATTTTGTTGCATTTGCAACTTATATGCATATGCACACTCATCCATATCTACGTATACGTATATAGAATGTACACATATATGCTCATATGTGTGAGTCCCAAATTCAAACGTGCAGTAAAAATTACATTTTCCTTGCACGAACATTTGCCACAACCAACTGCTCGAAAATTCACACCGATTTTTTTTTTTAGGTTTTTCTTTCTTTTTGGCTGGTCATACTTTGTTTTTACTCGAACGATGGCGGAAAACGTTTTACATTGGCAGTAGCATTGGCGGTTTTCTTGTACAGTGACTATGGCAAATGTGTAAAATTTTCTTTAACGTAAATAATAAACTAAATGGTCTTCTGCAATATTTCTAAGTTAATTTTCAAAATAAATTTAGTAATATTTTTTATTTTATTATTTAATAAAAAATATTCAGCAATGGTATTGCTTACGATTTATAGTTTAGTTAAATTTAAACTATTATTTATTTATAATTGAATAATAAATGAATAATAAATTAGTTTTTTTATTATTATTATATTGAATTAATTTTTATTAATTTATATATTACTCATTGTTATTATTTATAAATATATACTTTTTGTTAAATATTACTAATAGGGAGGAGAAATTAAATTTTTATTTATGAAATTTAAAGAAAAATTCAAATTTATATTTAGTTGTTATAAAATGTGAATGAATAAAATAAATGTAGCCTTACAATATACAATTTGAACACTAAGATGTTTATATATATTATAATTAATTCAAAATTATTGTTTTTTTTTTATTAATATTACGATAGTATATAATTTATTTCTGTTTAATTGTGTTAATTTAAAGATAATTGGCATTATGTGAAAATGTAATAATACACATTTATGTTGTTTTTTTTTTTACTTACACCACTGTGCCACTATGTTAGTTTAAGTGGCATAGAAATCGGTTTCACCACTCGTACGTTTGGCATATTTTACAAATGCATTTGACATAAATTTTAAAGGGCTTTAGTACCACATCCCGGCCTGGTCCACGTAATGCGCCACATGATAAGAAGACGACAACGCCTACGATGCTGGGCACAGCGGATAGGAAGAGGCGGAGGAATTGCTGTGTCGTTAAATCTTTGCCGGGTGGAGATATAAAATAGGGCAATTACAGTAAAGATCATAAATTATGCAAAGCCTCAGCAACAAGTGAGCGATAATAAAAATAAAAAATATATATAAAATGAGAAATGGGAAAAGGGAAATAGGAGACACGTCAGACAATCATCACTCAAGTCAGCACTTGAAGATTTCGCGATTTGAAGAATGAGAGGGAATCTATGACTATTGTTGGATTCCCAATGTGCTCTGTCACATTTGCATGTGTGAACCAAAAGCAAACTCGACTGCCTAAGCACTCAGTACTTAGTACTTGGTACTGCGTACTTGGTACTTGTTACTCGGCACTCATGTCGTTTATCAACTGTCAGGCGAAATGCATTTCAGCAACTGCTGACAACAATGCGAAGCGAGTTGCTTATCTTCTTACGTCTCCTGCTCCAATCCCAGCTGCTGCTACTTCTGCTGCTGCTCATGCAAATCGGTTTTACTGGCGCATTAAGTGTATGCGATTTCCTTTCAACGAGGACAATTTAATGCAAAAATGCATGCTTGACAGCCCGGTCAATGCGTGGAAGGGTGGAGGATAATGGGGAATGGGTAACGGGTTAAGCCTCAGCATAGTTATGAATAAGCACTAGTACCATATACGAACTTGACTATTGAACATATTGAATACTCGTCGAAGCTGCAGGCGACTTCGAGCTCGAGTTTGAGTTGAGTATTCCATGGGTGCTTAGTGAGGCGTGTTATCGACGGCCTTGCATGCCCGCACAAGCCGTAAATGTCAATTGGCCTCGCATGTGGCAGACTGTCATGCGGCAACAAGTTTGCGTAACGGTAATAGCCAGCAAATGAATACCAGCTCCATCTCACACTGTCATAATTATTAATGGTTATCGCTTCATTTCTGTGATATAGCACCCGTAATGCATGGTGCATTTTTTAAAAATTTGGTCGTATTATATACTGATCAAATATTGATCATAGACAACCAATGTGGTTGTTTTAAGAGAATACTAGGAAAATCTCGGCTGGAAATCGGTATACGATAATTTATTTACATTAAAATATATATATATATACACCCCAAACGATAAGTTTGAAAAATGTGTATATTTTATATTATATAAGAAGTAGTTAAGAAACTAGGGAGAAAAGGTCAAAATGCTGTCTTTTGTTCTATTTAACAAACATATTTTCAATACTTGTCAAGACCTTATTTAGAAATTTGTAAGGGATTAAACAAAAAAATTGAGGGCCCCTGAAAGTGGGATAGTTAATAGGGTTAAGCCTTTATCAATCGGAAGTTTGATTAATTTTTCATGTTTTAGATATAGTATATAGTATACATTTGCAAGAATTTTCAAATTGTAAAACGTAGGTTATAATAAGCAAGCATACTTGTAACAAAATTTCTCCCAGAATTTATTCTTAGGGGAATCTGTTTTATAGTATATAGTAATACATTAATATAGTAATATTGTAATATAGTAATATAATAATATAGTAATATAGTAATACAGTAATATAGTAATATAGTAATATAGTAATATAGTAATATAGTAATATAGTAATATAGTAATATAGTAATATAGTAATATAGTAATATAGTAATATAGTAATATAGTAATATAGTAATATAGTAATATAGTAATATAGTAATATAGTAATATAGTAATATAGTAATATAGTAATATAGTAATATAGTAATATAGTAATATAGTAATATAGTAATATAGTAATATAGTAATAATGGAAATGGAATTATAACTTATTAGATAAACGTAGAAGAGATTTTTTTTATGAAAGTCGAGTAACTCTTGAAAGGGCTTGTTTTTCGTTTACCTATTCGACATGGCTTTGCTCAATAATTTAACCATCTAGAACGTCATTCACTCCAATTCTATGTAAATTTGTTTGCTATTTCACTTCCCATCCCTACGTTTACCCCTTCCGGCAGTCACTTGACTTGTACCCAGACAGCATCTCTTCTTCTCTCCCTATCTCTCTCTCTTTCTCTCTTTCTCTCTCTCTCTTTCTCTCTCTCTGATTTAAATGCTAAAGTGCACGATTATCATTTCGATTTTGTATAAATAGGATATGAATTATTCATGGGCACTTACTTATGCGCCATCAAAGCGACTTATGTAGCTCAATTTCCATATCCATCTGCGGCCCCGAGTAGACATATGGCAATATGATGAAGTTGGCTTATTGACTTTAAGCCAGAGATGAAATACTTACAACCAATTTGTGGGTTGAAATCACACACAAGTCATTAGATTGTGTGGTTTGATAGAGTCAAGTTCACAAATTAAAGTATTTTCCTGTTATCAAACTTTTCGCAAAACTTGTGACAATTGTTATTTTAACACACAAATATATATATATATATATATATATATATATATATATATATATATATATATATATATATATATATATATATATGTATATATATATATATTTGTGTATATTGAGTGTGATAAACACAAATTACTGTCGATTTCATTTCACGCCTTGAGCAAAGAAACTTTACTATGCCGCGCAGCAAGCCAAGCAAAATCGGTGCCCATTGTCAACTGACGACGCGGAGTCCTGCTGTCCTCCCATCCTGGCATCATCCTCAACGTCATCGTTGTCTGAAATTCGATAAGGCGACGCACAGACGGAAAGACAACGCTAAAACCTGGAAGCAATTTGCGCATAAACGTTCAGCACGATAAAAATTTGCAGTTTTGTTTATTTTTCTGACAGATGCTGGGTGAAAAGCAGCAGCTCTGAAATGCTTCCTCTGCAATGCGAAGTTTTGATTTGAATTAAATTTACGATTTGTATCTGTGGCTGGTATACGCTTAAAGCTATTGTAATGTGCAGCTCGCATCTTAGTTATCAGAGTAACTGTTTTGTGTGCACTATGCGAAAATCTAATTTAAACTTTAAAGTAATGTAAAGCTGGCTTCTTAAAATAAATACGAAAGATATACGCATACCAAAAAATTTCATTTAGTTAGATAAAACATAAACATGCAGCTTAAAGTGTATAAGTTCTTGAATTGCCTAAAGTTTAGTATGCGTTAATATTTTTGGAAAATTGAATTACAAGTAAAACAAATTCTACTAAAATAATTAATACCAATATAATAGAATCTTAAATTCGATTAAAGCTTGCTTATATAAATTGAGAAAAACAATTTACAACAGATCTGATTTGGAGGCCATTAAGCATTGACAGCACTTCAATCACAGATCTAAACAATTACAGGACAAGGCAACAAATTGGCTGTTGCTGTCAAACAGTCATTAGCCAAAACTGTCAATAACATTCGCCCACCACAAATGTCAAACAAACATGGCCATAATGATAAATCAATATTAAAGAACGTAATATAGGTTGATTTTTTTAACTGTGGCCAAAGTAAAGTACATACAAATAGGGGCTAAATTGTCAATGCAAATTTGAAAACCATTGAATAAGAACAACACAGACAAAGTAAGGGGGTAACTAAATTGTATCAAATCACACAACTAAAACGCATTTGGCTGACTGCCAAATGAAAAATTATAATTGATGCGATATTAATACTCGTGACACAGCCACCCATCCCGCATCAAAACCCTTATTTCACCAGACAGGCAACTGATATTGGGATTGATGCGACGCATTCGCGGAAAAAGGCTTAGCAGCCCGGCTGGCCACTTTGCTGTTAGCTGCCCCAACTGACTGATGGCATACGTCATTAATGTCAGCAATGGTGTTGTACACACACTGCTGCACACACACAACCGCGTTCGCACACACAAATACACACACGCACTACAAAACACATACAGAATTGTCATCAGAATTGCTTTGGCTTTTTGCCGGCTGCCTGTGAATGTTTCCTGGTCAGTGAAGCCACCACACATTGGAGCTGTTCTGCTATTCTCTGCTCTGCGGGCGTTGTGGTAATTAGATGAATGTGCCATAAATCATTTTCTAAATCATTTGTTGCCAGTTACCAGTTGCCAGTTGCATTGGCTCTTGATAGGCCCAGTTCTGCCTGCGATTGCCCAATGTTCACTTGTATTCTCAATGTAGACATTTTTGATTGAATTTGTGTTTGGTTGGTTGCCATTTTTATACTCTGATACCGAAGGTTAAAGAGTATATTGGATTTGTGCAATGTCCCTCATGCTGTCCGTCCGAATAAACGCAGATTGTGTCGACACCTCTTGTCCGCAAGAGCCTGGTCTGTTACGGCGTCAGACAAAGTGTTCAAATTGCTGCGTGATGTCCTTCATCGATCGGCATATGCCACGCCCACCTTCGAAGCCCCCAGGCGTGGAGAGTAGATTACTAGGAACCTCTTTCTTATATCGGTACACCCAACTTTTTCTGCGGCACCTGTTCTGTATTACTTATTTCGAATTTCACAGTCGGTTACGCCGACTGCAACGTTCTCACTTATTGTTTTTTTCTTTTTTGTAAATCGATTAAGATATACATACACTTAGTACTGACAGCAGATGTTCTTGATGAAGGAAAGAGATTAGGTGGGAACTGTTGAAAATCTAAAATAGGTCATCTGCACTTGTTACTCCTTTTCTCAAAAGAGAAATAATGAGTCTTAATTTACGGCAACAATGTCTTTTTGAAACTCACTGTAATTCATATCCATCTTACAAAATGTAATTTCTTTTTTTATTTAAAAAAAAACCCTCAAAAACACGTCTAGAATAAGATATATCTGCACAAAATAAAAATCTACTGAAATAATAATCTCACAATTCTTTGAATTTAATATTTAAAATATAGACCAAGAAAAAAATAAAATATAGAAAAGAAAATTAAAATAAATAATTGTATAGGCAAATCACTCTTTACTTTAATTCGAAATCAAATTGAGTTGATTTCAAGTGTGTCGGTTGGTAAACAGTGTTGTGGTATGCTACAGTCCAGCAGAGGGACTAATAACAACAGAGACCACAACAAACATGTAACTCATTATGCAAGTAATAGCAAGGATCAAAACTCAACAGGCGTAGGGCAATGCTGGGCAACTGGTCACCAACGAAAACGCATTTAACAATGGACCTCGCCCCATCCTGTGGTAAAAGGAGGGGAGAGAGGCTGGCAAACACACACTCACACACACCCGCAACAAGCATGAAAACACACACGAGTGTGTGGAAGGAGATGAGGAGTGTTTAGTATATGGTAGCAGCAATATCTGTTAATTGTGTACAACAAGGAAGAAATTGCAGTGAAAACAAAATGAACTGTGGCATAGAATGTCAAAGCAGATAACATAACAGCAACGAAAAGAGCACACTTGAGCTGGGCGTGCCCAGGCGAAAGTTTAGCTATAAAATATACGGAAACACAACACTTCAGATACGGATGCGGATAAGGATACGGATATGAAAGCGAATGCGACTCCGACTGCGAATGTTGACCATGTGCTGCCCGCTTGACTTGTCTCAGTGCTTATGGCAACTGCATTTTAAGTGCTAAGAGTCGACGCTGTCAGCTAATCGCATTGGCGCCCAGTTAAGCGGCTTAGATACGTACACATGTACATACATAAAGAATATTTATTGTACCATACTTGTATCTTAAAGATACACAATTGTGTGTTTAACACACGGGACACACAGTGCACTGCAAGATATTGAGGGTTCAATTCAATTTCAATGACAACAATTTAATGAATTTAAAAGCAAAGATGTATGTTATTTTTATTATTTCGTAACTTAACAACTCAACTCGAAATTATTCTCTTGAAAACAGTTATATCAGATAGCATTATTTCTTGGTGTGCCCTTCTACCGAGCTACTTCTGAGTTAAGTAACTACCAATGGAAACTGAATATCTTACACATAGCAGTTAAGAGAGAGAGAGAAAGAGAAAGCACAACTAGCCAGAGAAAATTTCCTAACATGTTTTTAAGAATGTTAATTAGTTAAATGCTAGTCCAATTAACATTTAAAATTAATAAATAAATATAATAAAAAAAATGTGTATAATAAATCTGGTGGTAATAAAGTATACCAATATTTCTTGTAATGATTAGGGTAACCGATTAAACCAAAAATTGTTAAGCGTTAGCATCTTATTAATTAGGAAAATAACACGTTAAAAGCGAAGAGAGAAAGAGAGATGAGATGTGAGAAAGAAAAAATGGAGATAATAAAGAGCTAGTGAAATCTCTGAAACTGAAAGGAAACATAACAGATAATTAAATTAACACTACTTTTTTTTGAGTGTGTATGTAAGGTATGAAATATTGGTGCCACATGTTAATTAAGTTGAATGCCACAGCAAAGGACCGCAACCAGTTGGACTTTTGGCTTAGCTTTGGCATGTTCTATGCAGATTTATGGAGTCGCCAAAGGGCGACTGCAACTACAGCAAAACTTTTGTAACTCGACGGCAATTCCATTGTTGTTGTTGGGGTTTCTAAAGTCGCATTAATGCCGAGAGACACACAAACATAATTAATAGTTTGAAAAGGTGAGACAAAATGGTTACGTACATACATTCCTAAATGCCCAATTGTGTGGTAAATATTTTTGGTGCGTCTGGGAGATAACATATACTGTAATTATACCTTCTTTAGTTTTAATTGTAATTTATGTTGCTGCTGCAGGCCGTGGTGATTTATTATTTTGTCTGGCGATTCAACAGGGTATTAAAAGTATCATTTTGGATGAGAAAATATTTATGCACATTCTGCCATTGAGATACAATTAATTTGAAAGTGTTGTTGGGCATTGCTGTTGGCTTATTTATTTAAACAGCGCTTAAAGATGTTGACTGTAATTGTATTTAATGTTTTGTAAATAAATTTAAAATTAGAATTGCGAATGTATATTAATGAATAATTCGGATTTTGCTTAGAACAATTTCTGTCTAATATTCTTATGCCATTGTCGATATTACTTACATTCTGGAATGTGGACAGAATGTAGAGTTGTTGTCTGTAAATTTACCCATAATGCACAACATTTTTTACATTCAAAAGCACTCCGCGAAATTCGAATAAAGGCACTTGATTTTTTGCTTATAAAATTGAAAATAAACTTGAACAATTTTTTCCACAAACATTAGCTGCTTTAAATACACATCAAATAATGAAGAATTACATTTGAAAAATTAGCATAACATTTTTGAAAATTATTATTAAAGTGAGATTAAGGTGCGAGGTGCTAATAAATTTAATATAATATATAAAAATGACATGAAAATAACAAATTAATAATGTGCTCAGTCAGATTTGTTTAGAGCTACAAAAATTCAATTTGACTTCGATTCAAAAACTTTATTGAACTCAGATAATGCGATTTTGGACTGCTCAACTGTCTCAAAATGTCGATTACCCACTTAAACTCGACCCACATTTTCTATATGGATTTAAGGTCGGGCTATCTTACTGTCCGCTCTAAAAGTTAAAAATCCTTATCCATAAACGACCCACGAGAGGCCCGCGACACATGTATTTGCTCATTATCCTGCTGGAATAAGGCATTTGCATCTGGTTGATGCTTTATAAAACCAAAACTGCGTCCAACAAGTCTATATAACCCTCCGAGTTTATACGACCTGAAATTTTACAAATCGGGATCTGTTGTGATGACAGCATGCAGCCCAGATGATGAGTGAAGCACCGCCACAGATTTGAGTAGACTTTCTTAAATCGTGTCAGTATTCATTTAAATCATTTGGCCCATCGAGATTAAAGTTTTTCTCGTCAGAAAATATCAAATTTTCCAACTCCTGGGTCTAGAACACGTGTTCTTTTGCAAAATTTAATCTGGCGTGGTGTGTAAATACTGGCTTTGACCTCATTTTCTTCCAAACCAATTCATCACTACTCATAAAATTTGGTGACCATGATATTTCGATATTGGTAACCTTAAATCAAATAGAGTTTTAGATGCAGTAGCATCTAGTGATTTATCATCATTACAATTGGAATTTCGTTTCGGAGGTAAAATCAATGTCACAGACAATTGATACTTCAAGAAAGGTAACCAGGTAAGAAAGGTAAGAAACAATAATGTAATTAATTTAATTTTTTATTATATCATTTATTATAATTTAATTCTGCAAAGCATAATTAAACTTAAATCCCACTTAATTTTTAAATTTTTAAGGGAGGTTAACGCCTGTCTTATAATTGTATTATATTTTGTATTATTTATTATCAGCTGTTTAATTTAAATCAATCATTAATTTTGTCACTATAGCATGTAAGTGGACGGATGCACAGAATGCAATCGTGAAATGAAGAGCACGTGAATGTGAATTTACCAAATGGTCCGGCTAACAAATTTAAATATACCTAAAAATTAATTTAAAGAAAGACCGTAGGAATTATAATGTTTTTGTTGATTCACCACTTAGCAACCAACTTAATTGTATATGTAGAAACTATCGGTGACAATTGTGTGAATTATCTATTAGAGCACTGTCTACCATTGAACTGACATTAGCAAGAGCTGAAAAGTGCACAGAGAAAGTGAGGGAGTGTGTGTGAGAGAGAGGCAGGTACTGGGACAATGTCACCAAATCAAAGAGAAGCACAAACAAGACACCAGAGCATTCGACTAATTAAATAGTGATTTGTGTCAATGATAAGGATAATAATTGCTAGCCGAACAAATCCACAGGCAGGCAAAAAAAATATAACGCACGTACTCGAGATTTTCCTACTGCCTTTTCTTCTTCATTTCCCACCCAATGCTAGTTAATGTTAGCAATGGGGACGGCGGGGCATTGACTAATGATGTGACGGCGATAAGAACAGCAAATGGGCAGACTGGCAATAGAATTTTCTACAATATTCGTGTATAATGACAAGTAAATGACGTTTGAAAATATTGAACCACTTGCCGTGCTGTCAACCAATAAATGAAAAAGAACAAGAACAAAACAACAAATCAAACAGCACGTAGCGATGTCAAAGACCGACTTCTACCCATCTTTTGCTGTCTATCTCTCTCTCTCTGTCTCTCTCTCTCTTCTCTCTTTCTATCTATCTACCTTTATCTCTTTCTTGTCTTTATCACTGTTTGCAGCGACTGTTTTGACAGTTCTAATGAAGATGTGTCGACTCATTGAAACAAAGGCCAAGATGAGTCAATCAAACATTGAACAAGAACAGCAGCAACAACAACAGCAACAACAGTTTCAACATTTCTCAGCCAACGGGTGGGCGTGTCCGGCGTCTACACTCAGAAAAAAATAGACTTAAAATTTTAAATTTGAAAAATCGTAATAATTTTGATGCCAATTGCTCTACACTTTGTAAAGTTTAGAAAAAGATTTCGAAATTCATTGTGTTATTTTACTTGTATACACTGAATTCTCACATCATTTTAGTTATATTACTATGAATTAATATTACATTAACATTTTAAGATTTCGCATTTAAAAGTTAATTTTATTTATTATATTTTAAAAAAAATGAGTCTTGCATATCCACACTTAAAATCGTTCTTAGAAATATATTTCTTAATAATAGAAAACATTTCTGAAAAATAAAAAATTTCTTTCTTATTTTTAAACATTTTTTCGAATATTCAAAAATTACTTAAAAGATTATTAGGTAATTTTCAGACCGAGTTTTTGTCTGAGTGTACAGATAAGCAGCAACACATTGATATTCGGATGCCCATTGAACCATTACCAAAATATAAACATTAGCTACGCATTATGAGTGTGTCAAGCAGCAGCGAGCACAAAATGAGCAAAAAGTTATTATGAAAGACATTTTCATTTTCATTTCTATCATCAATCTTTGCGCTTCAACACTTGCCGTCCAATTTTGTGGGGTTCCATCGGCTCTTGGACACTTGATGAAGTTCTAATATTTATTTAGTTTATTATGCCGCCAGTTGTGCTTATTGTCTCGTTTCAAGATCTTTTGACAGCTCATTTCTTATGACCTTGCTCAGGGTATACTAACTTTGGGACATAGTGTGTAACAATGCTACAAAGGCTAAAATAAATGTTCTTTCTTTCTTCGAATATTTTGCCAACATTTTGTTTATATTTAAGAACGACGAATAACGCCTATAATAGAAACGCATATAATCTAGAAGGGTATTAAATCGTTGATAATGTTTGATTAGTGAATGAAAATAATCGTTTTTGATTTAACATTGTTAAGCGAACAAGTTTAAACATTTATGATTTCGTATTTTTGAGCGCTATCTTGCTAAAATAAATAACACATACTTACGAAATCGGTTTTGATATGAAATTATATTCACAACATCATCAGATCAAAGAGAAATACATTTTATTAATTTTTCATGTTTATAAGCACTCGAAGCTCTCAAACTTTTGAGCTGATTAGTGTCTTAACACTAAGCAAACCGGCTTAGCAGTGTCATGAATAAAAACCCATGAAAACTTTGCCAAAACGAATCAAGATTTATGCTGTCGTGGCTGTGAACAAAATATGTTTTCTTATCAATTTTGAATACAAAATCGAACAACAGTAGCAAGAAATGTGTTGTCAAATATATGTATACAATAATTCGAGCAAGTGAAAAATCATACACATAAACGACACAGTCGCACCATAACACTAACAGTAACACTAACACAAAAACACACACACACACACACACACACAGACACGGACACGGACACACCCACACACACCTGCATACTGCCATAAATGGCACGCAAACATTTCATTGTCAAAGCGCGCACACGTGGAAAAATGGCAAGCCTGGCAGCATTAATGGCAGTTTTTGTTGTTGCTGTTGGGTTGTCATGCTATTTTGGCAACATTGTTACGTGTGTCGGTGAAATCGTCTGACTGTCTCTTTTGCCTTCATTCTGCGATTTACCAACACAAACGACGTGTTAAGTAAGAGAAACAGCTTTGGGGCTAGTGGGAAAAGGGGAGTGTGTGTCCCACCTAAAGGTGAGGGGGCAGGTGACTGTGTGTAGGCACACTTGTGTTATTGCCTTGCCTGCAATTGTATTAACCTTATCGTAAACTTGATTTATGTATGTACATTTTTCCTTTGCTTCATTTTTGTTCGTCTGACTTGCCGATCAAGAGCCACGAAAGCTATACTGAAAATTGACTAATGGCATTGGCTTATTACATACGAACATACACATGTTTGTATGTCAATATAATATGTTAGATGTATAATATGTGTATTTATCAGTTTAGAAGTACATAAAATATTTGTAAATATATTGATTTTGTTATTTAACGATTATTCACATCTTAGTAATATTTGCTTTGCTTAGATTTCTTAAAAATGATTTTACACTAAATTGTACACAATTACAGCTTTCACGCCATCAATACATAGCCTGTTCATATCATACACAAATATTAGTTCGATCTCAATTTTGCTGTTTAGCCAGCGGGGTGTGAGACCAAACATACTGTGGGTCAGTGCAGATTAAAGATTTTATTCCAAAATAGAATAGACTGATAACATGTCTCATAGCAGGTGGGGTTACAAATGAGGGTATAAATTGCTCATGCCTGTTACTAGCTGAACTCAGTGTAAGAAGTGACATTCATAGATCATGTCATTAAACAAGATGTGTTATTATTATATATTATATTGCTTAAGAATAATGTCTATGCCTTAAGTAGTAACCATTAAAAGGTTGTTGTTGTAAATCAAATCCACCTTTTAGTGTACTACTTAAAGTAAATTCATTGCAAGTCGACGAATAAATACAATAATATGCAAACTTTAAATATTTATACTCACTGTATTGAAAGTTTAACACTTAAGTAGTTGATACAAGGGCGAGTTTCTTAAAGTATCGCATTGTGTGACCTACTTGAATGAGAGATTTTTAAGATACAGTAAATTATGAATAAAAGTAACAATTTAATAAAGCAAAATTTTAATAAAATGGAAAATATTTAATGATAAATCTTTTAATTACAACTTCAAATGCAGTTTTAAAATAAAAGCGTGTAATTTTTAAAAATACTAAAATAATGAATCTAGCATTAAGGCACAGTACAATGTTGAGTACACGTATAAGCCACAATTAAGTGAAGTAAATTGAATGATCAATATATTAATTTCCGTTTAAGTTCAGTTTTAAAATCGTATAGCTTGCAAAAATATTAAAATATTATAGCTTACTATATAAATAAAACATTTTTGCTAACAAGAATTTAAGAGTGTGTTTTAACACGGCTGCCATGTTAATGTGTTAACAAAATGTGAAAAGATGCTAAAGCTCAAGGAAGCTGGGGCAGATGTAATAACGCACACAGATGAACACTCGACTTTAATAAAACAAAATCCTACGGCGATAATTTACAACTCGATGTTGCGCGGCAAATTGCTTTGATTTAAACGTGCCAACGTGCCAGGACTTCGGCTAACACCCACCCACGCACGCACACACACACGCTGAACGCCAAAAAGGAAATAAAAACAAGCAGTCAAAATGGGGCAAGCAAAAACCTTCCACAAGATGTTCCTCCACACAGTTGCTACACACTTGACTGGCAAGCAGAGCCAAAGGCAAACCAATTCAACATCCGTTTGCCGCTAATTCAAACACACAAACATACACAACACAACAAGACACACACACAGATTCACACACCACCACGAAGCAAGCGTCTTGACACTAAGGATATATGAAATACGCGCAAATAACGTGTTAGGAAAATTGTGTGAAAATTGTTATATATATTATATCCGTACGATGGAGCGCTTGATATGATTTCTTATGCCCCATTCTCCGCGAAAGGTGTTGAGCATCGTTTAGTTGGAACCGGATGTTGCTGCGGATGTGGATGCGGATACAAAGCGGTAGTTTTATGGGGTGTCATTTCAATATATAGATAAGCAGAGATTCTGTGATAAGTAAAATGACTCTGCATCTTGGCTACGTTTAATGTATAGTCCATAAAGTTTTCATGGTAACATATTCAGACCAATTGAATTTAATTCGCATTTGCAAGATATTTACAGTTTATTAAAGTTAAGTAGAGTGAATTTTGTAAACATTCCAGTTCGACTCCGGTAAATATCGCGAATTTACATATAAAAAAGACGGATGGCCACCTAAAAATTTCTTTATAAACTCAAATTGTCCAATTGACTCTGTAGATAAATATTTACATATATATATGCTCTGCAGATATATAGCAAAAGCATTGATTGATTTTTTTTTTTAAATATTTCTTATTAATTTTATTTATCCTACGAAAAATAAAGAAAAGCTGCTAGTTCAACTAAATAATATTAATAATTTTCTATTAATTGAATCAAACATATTCCAAATGAAACCAAGCTTTGAAAAGAGCTCGACTATCAGATATTCTGATGCTAATATAATAATATATTCAATCGATAAGAATATTGATTCTAGTTTAACTACCAAATTTTCCTTTATGTTTCTTTTAAATGTTAGCAAGTTAAGGATATTGAATTGAATTAAATTCCAAAACTTAAGAGTCTGTAATCGGCGTGCTTATTTTGACTGACGGATATTTTACTCGGGTTCTGATGCTGACTAAGATTATAAGTTAATACGATCACCGAGCAACGAGAAAATTGCCAATTTGACAATGCACAGACTGCATAATAATTGTGCAATGTTAACGGCGCTCAGGTATTGGTCAGCGCAAACTTTGCGGGCATTGTCCTTCGATGCTAGATTAATGATCATATCTGGAGAATAGAGCTAGCTTTAGTCGTAAGAAAAATGGTACCTGGAGCTCGTTTGGTTTTGGTTAATAAATGACTGGGCTTCCGAGTTCAAGCATTCAGAGACAACCATCTTTTATTTGTGCAAAAGAGCAATGTTCAATTTTGATAGTGAAAGTAATAATGTCAGTACCGGAATACCACTTATCATTATTTATATGTACCTCATGGTATAGATATGCTTCATAATGTATGTTACATATTTTTACTCATCATTACACCCGTTTTACCCATTATTATGGATTCGCACTATAAAGTGGTTATTATCTTGTATATAATACATTTAGTTACAGCTCTAACAATAACCCTTTCCTTTGACCTGATCTTTCTTAGTTGACACACACTTTAGCAGATGCATACGTGTGCACACGCATGCGGCACAGGTACGCTACGGAAATTTGTTGCCACCAAACAATGTGTACAAATGGTTAGCACATGCTCACAACTCATTTGGAAATAGGAATAATGACAATTAGAGAAATAGCAGATTCGTTCGGAACGTAACCCAAACTCCAACCGAAAACCCAGCCATTGTTATATGCACGTGACAGATTTAGTCAGCAAGTTAAATTTAACGTGAGTGCGAGTGCAAGAATGAGTACGACGCGAGTACTGAGTGCGATGAGTGCTATTGCAATTAAATGGAAATTTATTTAATTGCGCTCCTGGCAATTGGCACAATGCCGAAGACAGACGCACACATAGTCTAGATATTTGGATCAGCTTTAAGTTGGGTGAAGCGTTCGCAGTTAGTTTGTCAGTTGCATACATTTGCACCTGGGCAGGGTTGCCAGGTAGTGGCGACATGTCTGCAAACTTGTACGTGACTTTGCTGCAAGTTGCAATATTTTCAGCTAAGCTGCGCTATGAGCTGACAACAGGCCACGACAAACTTGAAATCAAAACTAAAATTCTGAAAGTCACATAGCACAAAGTTTCTCATGCATACTGGTAGGTAGCTAGGTAAGCAGCTATCAGGATAGTGTTGTGTAATGTGCATTTTTAAACAGCAGTTACCAAATGTTTGTTTCTCTTCCATTTGTTTTTTATAAATAATGGGAGAATACTTTATAAGATGTTTAGCAAATCGAAGGTGAAAAGATTTAAGAGCAAGAAATATTACCACATTAAATTTTATACTATGCATCTTCTTCCGAAAATATGTGAATATGCTTAAGGTTATGAATTTTTTTATTTAATGTGATCTAAAATTATTTCACAAATTTTAGAAAAGTTTTTAATAATAAGAATATATAAAAATTAAAGTTACAAATTTAACGTAAAAAAATTAAATTCAATAATTTAATTGCAATTTAATATGGAAAACAAAAAAGCATAATATGAATTTGGCGCACTGTTGATTCCGCTTATAACTAGCTTTTTGCAGCGCAGCACTGGCGACTGGATTGTGTATCTGTGCGATTTGCTAGGGGCTGGGTAAAAAGTCTGTAAAAGTCAGTCACTGTTTACTTAAATGATTTTCCCAGTTTTTTTTTTCTCCGCTTTTGTTGGGGGAAACTTTTGCTACTTTATTTTTTTATATTCTTCTTCTTTTTTGGCAACGCTGCCACATAAAACTAATATTGTGCCTGCCAGTTTATTGGAATTCGTAGTCGAAAAGTTTCCGCAGGTAACACGCGTATCTTGTAGTTTTATGAAGTTGGCCCAGACTAGAAGTTGCGCATGGAAATCGCAGCTAAAATGTCGTTAAAATCAACGCAGCCCAGGCATCTCAAATGCCGTTAAATGTGCGACTCGAACTGTAAAACTTCTACGCCGGATTTTTTCGTGCGGTTTAGTTTTGCAATATCTAGCCCTGGCAAAAATCCATCGCTTTCAACCGCATTCCGTCGTCATTCGAATCGAAGCTTACGTGCCCTGCATTCGCATTAGCATTTGCAGGACACCTTGTCCTTGGCTTATAGAACGTAGGTCCGGCTCAAGCTCTCTGTCTATCAGTAGCAAACTATTTCACGGCTACGCTTCGATGGCTCTAATTAATGTTTAAATTGCGACTTCTATTATTCAGTGGCTATGCAGCACATCACAAACTGAACACCATAAAATGATTCTGTTTTCCAAGGATCAATTCCTGACATGTTTTCCCAATATACTATTAAATGAACCAAATGTGCATCGTAAGCATATGTATATTCAAGGCAAGATAAGTTAAATCACGCCCTAATCTGGCTTACCAAATGTCCATGATGTTTATTTATAACCACATTCGTATTTTGTACCAAGTTTTATTCGACACTCAACCTTCTTGGTTTCAGAACATTTCCCTCTGAAATATTCAGCATTGTATTATTTTTTAAGCATGATATCCATTAAAAATACCCATACCCATAACTGGCATAAGGATGAAACTGTTCCCGATTGATCATACTCAGACATAATGGTATGCATATTATATATGAATATATATATATGCATATAAATAATAGAATTTTTCTTGACAGACCGACTTAATTTTTGGATCGATTAACTTCTTGCAAACATTTTACCTGTTTGACTTATATTTAGGAGCAGTTAGTTATTTTACGAAGTTATGTTATTAACGAAATTTAAGTGGCAATAATGCATGAATGTAATGTATTGCAGTTTAAACACAATTAAATTAACTGCATTGTAATTGTCTGCAGTCAAGAGCAATAATAATAGATTTATTTGCTGAGCCTCATACCGGACAACCACAATCCAATTTATTGCTTTTGGCCGCGACTAGGATTTGGCTTGTTGGCTGCTTGTTGCTGCTGTTACGGCACTCTTGTTGCTGCGACTCCAGGATGCAATTTACGTGCTACGTAAATGTTACAACAAAAACAAAAACAACAACAAGAGTAATAAGCGCAAAGGTAAGTCCGTGCCAGGCAGCATTTGATTGAAACGCTGCAATTTGGTGGAGAGAGAGAGTCGGGAAAGAAAAGGATACTTGATAGTGGTGCATGTTTGCATAAGTGGACGGAAGTTTCAGGAATATTCATAGCATTGCGAACGCTTGACTGGCAACAACCACAAAAATGCATTGAATTGAAAATGTTTGAATTTGAATTTATATTGCAAGTTTGACTTGAGTGAAGCACTTGATTTCGTTTCCTTTTGACATTGCCCCTGCCTCTCCCCCTCCAAGCGCAAAACATAAATTTCAGATTCAGATTTCGATTGAGTTTTTGGTTTTTGCCTGCAGATATTTGGTTAACAAGCTGGGTACTGCCATTGATTTGACCAATGCTCAGACGACCTGCAAACACACAAACCTAATAATATTAAAAGCGGTTTAGTTGCATACCACATTACAGCTAATTAATGTTAATTGGGTGAGCAAGACAGGAACCGTCAGGCAACAAATAAAATTAACAAATCATTGTCCAATTATGCAACAATTGTTTTAAATATCTTTTAGTGTTACACATCTCTCGTACATAAATTTTAATTATATATAGAGTTTAGTATATTGAAAATTTTTCATTTAACTATATAAATAACATGACACTAATATATATATATATATATATATATTGCAAATGTAAATTAATGCAAAATTACGCGTCCCTATGAAAATATCTGAATTACTCAATAATTTTACGATTTTTAATATACTTACATAGATATTTATTTAAGCTAAGTAAAATGTAAATTTTAATCATAAGTAATGTTTATAGCTAGATAGCTGAGAGAGTAAACATGTTAGTAATCTTGTGAAGCTTAGTTTAGAGCCAATATAAATTAAAGTTAATTCGCATAATATAAATAGACTGCTTGTGTTCTACCTCAACATTATTTGGAATGAGGTTTGCCACATAATCTCATCGTTATTTCTCGTTATCAATAGAAAGCAACAAAGTCAACTGTAAAACTGCCAGATTTCAGGTCCCCTTTGACCCCAACCGGAAACGCGTAACTTATTGCGTGCGTGTTTCACTGCCAAGTCCCCCTCCCCCACTTCCAACGAGTTGATTTGCTTCTCCTGCCACAACTTGAGTTAATTTAATAAATCTTGAACAACTGAATAAGCTTTAAATTAATGACCCTGTAAAGTTCATATAAATTATTACGTTATCTCGAGCGTTCGCTCGGCAACGCAACGAAAGCGGAGTTTCCCAGTTTCCCCCATTTCCATCGGTTTCTTGAGCCACCCAACTGGCAGCTGGCAGCAGCGCTCGACTGCCACGTGTGGCACATTATGCCAGCATATGCGTGCCACACTCGCTGCCATTCCAAATGATTTCTCATTTTCAATGCCAGCCCCAGCACAAACATATTTTTCTGCCTGAACCGAAATCAAATTTGTATCAATTACAATTGCATTAACATATCATTTGTGTGCCTCTCGAATTTCACAGCAGCAGCACCATTGAGAAAGGCAGCTGCTTGCCTCAAAATGACTGTTTAAATAGTTGCTAAGGAAACTCAGTTGAGTTTTAAAGCTCACATGCTAAACATAGGTTACATAGAAAAATATCTCATTATCTTACTAATACAAATCACTTTAATAAAAACAATTAATATTAACATCACAAAAAATAACCTAAGCCCAGTCGTTTAACATACTGTTGACCTCTAATTGATAAACTTTCTATCAATTCTGCAGGTACTGAACTCACACACATTTTCATGGATCTCAAGGCGCTGCAGAATACATGGCACACGAATACATATATTTTTCATCGCTTCGCTTATCATGCTGCTCACTTCTCACACATGCATTGAAGTGTTATCGATGAAATGAAATAAAGTATCTGAGAGGTAAACAAACAGACGAATACCGGCCTAACTTTAATCGGCTGCTAATGCTGATCAAGAAGATAGATACTTGATGTGGTTGAGAAGATTGATTAAATATATTAAATACATATTTTTGATTTAGAATTGGTAAGTAATACCTAAAGTAATGGAAAATAATAAGAAGCAAAACTATATTTATAAAATGTCAGAATATGAAAGGAAAATGTTCGTATATACTAGCATTTAATTTAAATGAATTACATTGATGACTGTATCAAAATTATCCCATTATTGTATTTTTGATTCAATATTCAACTGCATATTTTATCAGATTAAGCCAGGTTCAGATCGTTTATATATAATTGAGGTTTTCAATCACAGTTCGTATCATGAACTTAGGGCACAATGCCAAAGCTTTAACAAATTAACAAATTTAACCTTTGGGGTATATATGCGAAAACTTCGCACCAGCTGCGGCACAATATCAACAAAAGGGTCGACGCGTATGAAGGTGTATGTGTGAATGTATGTGAATGTGGGTGAATGTGTGCGTGTGTATGTGTGTGTGGTTAACATAGCTGGAAGACCCAAGTAGATTGCTAACCAAACAAGGACTGCATAGTTGGCATTGTAGTTAGTTGACGTCGTCTTGGCCTTGCCCAGTTGGAAAGCCAAGGCTTTACATGATGATGATGATGATGGTGATGATGGGGTTGATGTGGATGATGATGATGTTGTGGCCCAATTTCCATATGCGCCAGTTGTCGGTTTTCGGCTTAACTAGCCAAACTTGTGAGAAGTTTGCGTGCCAAGTTGGCATAACAGCAAGTCAAACAAACGAAAGCTAGCTAGAGACCACAGAGGGACGTACCTACACCTACAGATTCCAAATAGTAGATCTCAAATCCCAACTCTCTGCTCTCGATTCTTGGCCACCCGTCGCGCTGCGGCTGTGGGCCAAACAGACAAAAACTTGGCTACCGCAACTGTGGAGCCGGCCAGCCATGCCAGCAGCTTACAATATTGAATGAAATTGAATTTGCGCCGTTAGATTGTTGTACAATTATTAAAAATGGAACTGGATTGGCCGGGCTCGGTTGGGTTTTCAGGTTGTTGGCAACACCTTCGCCTGTGGCGTTGCCAAGTTCCACCCAGCCGCATACATAATTCAATTAAATTCTTTGCCACAAAATTGTCTACACTTGGAAATGTGGCAAATTGTAATAGTTTCACAATTATGCGGCAAATTGCAAATTTTCCGATTATGGCATTACTCCGAGCCTTCAATTTCGGTCTGTGCAAACCGCACTGCTAATTGAAATTGTTCCACATAGTTGTAGTATTGAGTAGATGCAAATTGGCAATAGATAAGTTTAGCTTTAGATAAGTGGTCAAAATAATATTTATAAACTCATTTATAAACTTAAATAACAAAAAACAAATGGAGTGTGCCGGACTGGCAGAAGTCCTAATAAAATCTTTCTAACTGAGGTTCTTAATTCTAAGAAAAATTTATAGAGATCTTTTTTTTATTTGTTTTTTTTTTTATTTGTAGAAAAAACACATTATGAATGAATAAGATCGATTCATTGCAGCGATAACTTCTTTACTATTTGATCCACGAAATGAAAATTCAAAATATTCGATATTATGGCAACTTAAATCAAAGCAAAAGCACAATACTTTACTTAGATAATAGCTACAAAGCTGCTTACACAAAGCATCATTTAAATTGAATTCACAAGCTGTCGAGGTGGTTGTGGATACGTTGGAGACAAGGCTACAGGATGCGCCTCAATGTAAATATTCAGCTATAAATCCGCAAATCAAATGCAATCAATTCAAATTTCACACTTCAATATTCATTAGAAATTTACTTTACTTTGCACGACAGTACTGCTGATGGAAACTAAGACTCTCAATTCAATTGCAGCATCAGCAGCATAGCTCCGGATGTGCACGAGCCAATGCAATAGGGGGTTTATAAGGGTTCGGGTTGGGCGGGGTTCTGGGCAGCCTGGCAATGATCCAACAAACGCTTTTGAAATCCTCAATGTAGCGCAAGCTGCACAACCCAACATAAAAAACTGCAAATTTTGCGCAAAATTAGCTGCCAATTGTTTTCAATACCGCCAACAACTTTGCGTTGATAAATTGCAAGCGGAAATTGTGCAAGACCAAGCAAGAAATTTCAAATTGGTAGACAGCTGCATAGGCAACAGCTGCTGCTGCTATCTACAGCTTTAAGTTGCACCACTTTAATTTATCCACAATTTATATCAATTACAGAAACGTAAGCAGCAGCAGTAACCAACTGCGACACACGCGGCGTATGCGCAATGAAAAAAATTGTGGCTAATGGCAAAAGGTGCAGTTATATATGTGAGTGAGTGTGTGTGAATATTGTGCACATAACTTAATTATGCAGAAGTGTAAGCGTTGCCAGCAGCATAGGGCACATAGGGGTCCTTATTTCATCCTAGTCGCCGACATTCTCCCTTCTCTTTCTCTTCTCTCTCACTCTGTCTCTCTGTGCAGCTGGCAGACAATGCTCCGCTTGAAGTCTTTTCATAAGCTCAAAGTTCATAATAGGATTTAGTTAGTGTAGCTCGTTGTTTCTCATCATGATGATGATGCATTGTTGGTGTTGTTGTTCTACTGCTGCTGGTGTGACAGTGGTAGAAATTTTGAAAATTTGTTTTCGGTATGCTATGAAATTTCACACAATAAAAGCATTTTCTATATATTAAGGGATACATAAATCGTAGACGAAATATTCCGATTTAATAAATAATATTATGAATTATTGTATTATTAATATTATGGCTTATTTTTTAGTTTAAAATATTTTCATATTCACAGATATTATAAAATATATATGAAAAATATTATCCTATATATATTATAAAAATATATATTTTATACATTATATATATATATTATACAATATTTGTAAGCTGTTCATATATCACAAAATTAATCATATTTAAATAAGATAATCTCTTTTCCTCAAAATAAATAAATTATATTGGCACAAGTCAATTCTTAATAAATCTTCAAATTAAATTTAAAGTTGAAGTCGTACAAAAATGAAAAGTAATATAGTTTGAATGCAGTTAGTTCCACTGTATCACCTTTGCTCTACTTACTTGACTGGGTCCATACGCCACATGTCGTCCGTAAGTCCTGCTGCGGCTGTAAACCGACTGTTTCTGCTTTTTGGTACGTTTTTCTCTCTCTTATTCCTTCTTTTGTCGTTCATTTAGTGCATTTGCTACTTTCACTGACAGATAAATTATGCACATAAGACAGAAAAAATGCAGGTCGAGTCAGCAGGCGTGTAACTAAAACACTGGGCTCATAGTATTTTTCAAGCGTCTGCTTCGGCTCCATTGCCAACTTTGGGGTCTTTGTGTGCCTGCATCTTATAATTCTTGTATATGAATAATAGCTGGCTAAATGTTAGCATGTGCTAATGTAAATTTATGTGCCACAGACATGACAAAAAACCCAAAAAATAAGAAAAGAAATCACGAACTTAAGTACAGGACATGCATTTTAAAACAGAAGCCTCAACCTTAACTGGGTCTTCCCCTCACCGTCATTCATATATGGCTTTATATAAGAGAAATTTTAACTGAGTGCATTATGTATTGATAAACATTAAAAGCCAATCAGCGTAATGGGTTGTGATGTGAAGAGTCTTCTCTGCCCGTCAACCCTCCATCTCTCCCTGGATCTCTCTTACACGCCCTCTACTTCTCGGTTACACACTTCATTTCCAACAGCTCATAAAATTGCAATTGACTTTGAGCTCTACGTACTTACATATTATATATATGTGTTTGTATATATGTATGCATATGTGTGCGCTTGAATCGCTCTTTCCTCATCCCATTCCCCTCTCTGTCCCTAGTCATAAAATGGTGCAGTCACATACGAGCTTAATTAAGTGTATAAATTGATATTTGGTGCAATGCAGTCGTTTCCTGATTATGTCGAATTAGCTGGATTATTTGTTACACTCCCTTGGACTCGCTGTAAAGACATACAATCGCGTACTTGTATATAATTCCCATTAACGAACTTTCAATTTTCTAGGGACATTGCAACATTCTAGGAAGGCACTAGAGAAAAACCTTACAAATTTTCCTTTAAAAAATCTGGGCTATTTGAAACATTATAAATATTAATAAATATTAGAAATATTGAGCAAAACATTAATAACTTTTTGTATTTGTATACAATATGTGTCACATATTTTTTTGGATAAAAATTAATATTGCTTAACAATTTTTGTTAATCAATAAACTGTCTTAAAAGGAAATAAACAAAGAGATAACGTTGCAGTCCGGCGTAACCGACTAAGAAATACTTTGATACCTTAAGTTATTTCAGCGGATAACAGGTAGCAAAGAATAGGGTGGGTGTACCCAAGAAATACTGCCCAAGTTTGCTTTTAAAATTACGTTACATATAAGCTTCTGTGAATTTTAGGGAGGTGGAGTGCGTGTGGCCGAATTGTTGGAAAAGTTTTCTAGTTACCTTTCTTCTTTTGTAACTGCAGCTATTAAATTACGGGAGACATGCGTTTTTGTAGATTTTGGGGGGGCGAGAGCCGGCATGGCCAAAAAAATTTTAGAGAAGGTTCCCAATCTTCCTTCCAAGTTTGGTAACTGTAGCTCTTAAATTGCTGGATATATAGGCATTTATTGTTTTCGGGGGCGGAAGTGGGCATGGTCCAAGATTTTTTTCTGGATGTTTGAACGGTGTAACTCTTGCTTTTAAATAGTGTGATTATCGATTTACACTCACGGGTGTATCGGTTTAGGGAGGCGGAGGGGGCATGACCATCTAATTTTCTATCGATCTAGGAGAGTTACCAGTAACATACTTTTAGGGGAGTTGCCAGTAACGTACTTTCAAAATTTGGAGACTCTAGTTTACGAATTGTGGAAGATATGCCCATTTCAGATTTCTAGGGCCGAAGCTGTTGGTGGCGGCGTGTATGGGCGTGGTCTGAAAATTTATATGCCGATCATTGGAGGAGGTTACCGGCAAGTTGCTTTCCAAGTTTGGTTACTCTATCTTTAGAATTGTGGGAGATGTGCGGGTTTATCGAGTTACACTTTCCGAAATATCGGCATTGGCGATTATGGACGTAGTTTTGGACGTGGCCATAAAAATATGTTATCGGCTCTTAAAGGCGGCTACCAGAAATATACCTAGCAAGTTATACATCCCAAAATTTTCAGGCGTGGGGGCGTGAGGGAGGCGGAGGTAGGCGTGGCATATTCCGATCTTCGAAGGACATTGCCAACAACCCACCAATCAAATTTGGTAACTGTCGCCTTCAAATTGTGGGAGATAAGTGGATTTATCGATTTGCGAATATAGATTTTATCGCCTTGCTAGCCCCCACTTTATCTGACGCGGTCACAGATCAGTATGTGTTTCAAGTTTCAAGTCTCTATATCTAAGGGTATCGAAAAAAGTTGCGTTCATACAGGTGGATGGGCAGACAGACGGACAGACAGTATGACGGACATTGCACAAAACCAATATACAATATATCTTCGGCATCAAAGTATAAAAATTACAATCTTTCCATTTTAATTTTCGATGAACTTAAATGCATTTTGTTTATATAAATTTACAACAAAAATAATTGAGTAATGTACTTCGCCTAAAAACATTTCCAAAGTGTGTAAACTAAAATAGTCTAAAAAAAAAAATGCCAAAAACGGAAAGGGAAAATTTTTGTTAAGAACGAAAACGAAATTTTGTTCCATATGTAGAAGCACGATATATGTTTTTTCTAAATTGCGATAATCTACATTAATTATTTTTTTAATTGTAAGACTTAATGTGTGTTTTCTTGTCGACCTCTTGGAGGTGATAACCGCTTCCTCATACCGTCAGCTTTGTGTCAAGAATGAACAAACAGATCCACAACATAGGAATATGAGATTATGTTAAGATTGCACAGTATCTGAAATATCAAAGCTCAACATCTCAGAAGAAAAGAGAAAAATTTGCTTAAACAAAACCGCAAAGTTTTCCATAACACAAGTCAGTTTCAAGTGTAACTTGTCGAACCGTAACAAAAACAAAAATAAAATATATCCACCTTTGATTTTTACTTGAGTCTCACGCCCTGAAACTTGTTCAACAATACTCATTAAAGAACATATTAATTTGGGAGCGGCGTTGCAAGCATTTTGCGGTACATCAACTTTGATGGTAGTTCGTTTAAAACAATTAGAGATCTCTCAGTGGCGCACTCGAGGGAAATTATGGTGAGTACAAGTCAAAAATGAAAAACGCAGCAGAAGTTTGCCCAACTGGCACTAACAAGCGCTAATTTTGTTAGCCCAAAGCGGAAACATCAGACATCTCCGGCATGCCAAATTCGTTGACTTGGCTAACTGACGGCCTGATGGACGGTTGGACTGATGGCCAGCTTTTGAGGAGCTGCTGGACTTTGGAGGCGCTGCCTGCACGATTTAACAAAGTCAGTGCAGCCCAGACACTAATTCCATTCATTAAAAACTTTTTATATTCCAAATTTTTGTTGTTCTCTTGCCATTATGCAGTTACGCTCAAACTTTCAAGAAGCAGCTCGTCCTGCCACTCCTGCGACATAACTCCATTTTTATTTTATTTGATTTTATTTTTTCTTTTTGACAAAAACAAAGAGTGCAAGCAAAAAAATAAAAATATAATATGATTACTTACTTTCTGCTGCTGTACATCATCAGTCACATAATGAAGTTGCAGCTGGTGAAAAATTCTGGTAACTTGGTAACTTTCGAGTTTATGACTTGTCCGCGCATTAAGTGGACTACACAGGATGCGAATGAAGCAGAAGCAATTCACGAAAGAGATAGAGAGCGATATAGGTTTCTCCCTGTGAGATAACGACAAGCCAGCAAATTAATTAAATTTCTCTTCTAGCTACGTGGTATGCTAAACATTTTGGCACTCCCCCTTCAGCCAGTTGTTTTGATCTATAGTGTTGGTCAATTAGAGCAAATTTTTGTTGTTGAGCACAAACTTGCTCAAATTAAGAGTGGCGTCAGCGCTGCAAATTATGTCCCTTAATAAAAGACTGTTGCAAACAAATTGGCTGAATGGGAGCCATAATTAATGCATTTTCGCGGCCACACTTAAGGAATGTCGAAAATAATAGTTTTGGTCAGTATATTATATATACTGGCTTCACGAGCTTATTAGTAATTTTATTTAATTTGTTTGTAACGTATTTTTCGCTCTTAAAACACTATATTATATGTCAAATATAAAATGTTTAATTGACTGAATATTAATATCGACACATAACTGATATATACACCGAGAAGTGTTCAGGACCGCAAAGAATGCATAAAAGTCACAGCAAGTCATCGTCATCGTAGCTCCTGTGGAGTGGAGACAGACAATTTTTCAGTGCTTCAACTGCAACTCCAACTGCTGGTGCAGCCAATGGATGATAGTGATGAAGAAGTAGGAGGGAAAGCCAGAAACATCGGGATGGCCACAACGGAAATCGACGTGTAATAAATTTAAATTTATGTTGCCATTTAAAATTGTATAAAAAATTACTATAAATTTATAACCCACGCAACCACAAAATGTGGTCAGCCGGACAATAAAAATGCGGCAGATACGAGTTGAGTGCGAAAAAGACTCGTTTCAGAAAGGGAACATAAATAAATCAATTTACACATAAAAAAATAAAAAAAAGCATACAAGAACTAGTCGATAAAATAGTTGGACCATTTAATTTTCACAGACTGTCAATTCAATTGAACTTCAATTTTCTCTTTTTTTTTGGTCTTTGTTTTGGGCAGGAAAATGAGAACCGTACGATACGAAATTAGAACAATTGAATTGTAAATATCAGAGCGCAGAGTAAAGAGACGGAAAAACTGTGACAGGGCTAGAGAGAACGATAACGACAGCGACTTTGACCAAATTGCAAATGCTTGTCACGTATTTTACCAAATTCACTGCGACGACAACCGTGTCTTTGTAGCTTGTATCCGTAACTATATAACCGTAAGACGTGCATATGGATCTGTAACTTTAGTTGCCCCACACACGAATGAACAAAAAGTGGGGCAGTAGGCAGCTGGGCAACCCGTTAGAGGAAGGGTGACATTGTGGCTAGTATGTCGCAAGCCCCATCGATTGTTCATTGATATCTTTTGCGGCATTTGGTCAAGGGAACTGCAACTGAGCAACCAAAGCTGGCTAGCATTAGTATGTGAACCATGTTCTTATGTGTGGCAGTTTGAGCCACCGAGTATTTGGTTAGGACACTTTTGTGCCCGTAAGACAAGCCAAAATTATAGTTGGGGTGCAGCTTTAAAAATTACATCGACAATCGCAATCATCGAAGAATTGCAATAACAAGCCGCGCGAATAACAAGGGAATAAAATATGTACACAATTTTTGATTTATTTTAGTTTGTGCATGAAATATTAATTTAATATTGACTCAGACTAACCGATAATTTTAGATTGACTACAAATTAAACCAGAACTTGCTTTTCATATTTTAAACAGATATATTATAACGTCATTACTCTTGAAAATATATATATGTAAAAGTGATTTATATAAAAGTATTCTAACATATAGTAAACTAAAATAATATAAATGCTGTAGACGAGTGAGCTCTTAAGACTTGTAGTTTATTTTTGACTTAGTTCGATTATATAATATTCTTTACTTGGAATACTTTTGTAGATTGCGAATGAGAGTCTTAGTTATTCTGTACATTTCTCTGTTGAATTATGTGGTTGTTGGAATAACAGAATTAATATAAACTCACAAATTCAATTAAAAATGGTTTAAAAAATGGTTTAAAAAAACTCGTTTTAAAGATTAATCAACAGCTGATTTTGTTCAGTTTTGTCGTCACAGGACTATTTACGCGCATGTGAACTGTCATTCTCAGCTTTGAGCAACCGTCGTTAAAAATACACAATGGCTATCAGTTGCTCCGATTTATAGTTACTCAGCAGAAACTTTAAAATAAACGAAAATTTAAAATTACCGAGCATTTCTGCTGCTCAACAATAACAGCGGCAAACAATAATAATAAAAGCCTGAAACAAGTGCACATTTATATGGCCAGAACAGACGAGTCGGCCACAGTGTTCAATGAATGGGCTAAAGACCATATGAAAAAGCCAGCCCAAGTAGTTGAGTGAGTGTGTTCGGACAATTCTGTGTGTGTGTGTGTGTGGCCAAGTGCATTATTGAGTTAACTCATTGCAGCTGCAAAAAGTTGCATTTGGTGCGCGTTTAAACGTAATGCGAGTCTTAAACTGCCCACCTGCGAATGGGTTTAATGCGCTTACACGAAACACTCACAGCACCCACACTCGCCGTCCCGGCTGTTGTCGAGCTCTGTTGTTAAGTGCTAAGGTGACTTAAGTTACGCAAAAGCTGTTAAGGTATTTATGGCCAGCATGAGCGTGCCAGGGCAAGGCGTGCCAAGATCCGGCCACGTCGAGTTATTATGTCTTTTCTGGCTGAAACACAACCTCGGGCTGCAGCTGCCTTCCACCGTTGATGTTTACAGTTTGGAGTTGTGATAGTTTCCAGTTGTTTGCCAATGTGCGCTTAGCCAACTTTAGTTTCTAGGCAGACGATAAATGAAACGACAATTGAAGGTCTCAGACACGGTGAGCCAAGAGTTTGGACAGTGAAATCTCAGTTAGTTTCGGATGAAAGATTGCATAGAACTCAAACAGGAAATCGATGAGTGCAAAATTAAATGAAAAGAAACGACATGTAACTGAATGAGCCTTTGTTTATTTCCAGTTTCTGTTGATTATTCTAGACAAATGTAACAAAACTGTGTAGCTCAGATAAAATAGTATCCTATGTTCATTTCAAAAACTAAACAATGAGTTCAATAAATATATATATATATTTTTTTAAAGTGGGGATAAGAAAAATGCTTGGATTCATAAAAGTAATAAAAGAAATGTAAATAGGAATAATGTAATAATTTATTCACAACTTAAAAAAAAGTATACAAATTTAAAATGTTTGAATTGCTTAATTACATTTAAATAACAAGCAATGTAACAGATAAAAATTAATATGTACATATTTTTATCTTAGGAATAGTCATTATGCTTAATTAACGTCAACATAAAAGAATGGCAAATGTATAATTATATATTCCGATACTTCTTGAGCAGTTGCTGTAATTGGATTAGTGCTCAAGTTTTGTGACTTTTTGCCTCGCGCTGAGTTGCTGTCTTGGCAAATTTATATAAATGCCCACAAAATTGACCTGTGGTCGTCCCCCGGCAATTATAGCAAATTATCAACTCGCTCACACGAATGGCGTCACACAGCCACACGCACAGCTTCTGTTTAGAAACCGACACACACACAGAAAGGTAGACAGACATTAATTATTCATAACTTGAACTGTGTGTTCGCTCGCCTAAGTTGCCTCTGGTTAGAATTGGGGCTGAGGCTGAGTCTGAGGCCTGCTTGCTCGATGTGTCCATTTCCATGACATTGTCTATGTCTTTGGGGAAATCTGCTCCTGCTGCTGACTCTACTGGGTGGATGATGGTTGTCTGGACTGTGGATTGCAGACTGTGCATCTGGCCTGCGGCTTACGCCAACAGCATCAGTTTAATGTCTTCGAAATGTCAAGCCCAGTGACTTGCGGCCAGAACGTCACCTGTTTGGGCTTAAGGTTAAGCTTTAGCTGAATTTCTCCTCCTCTCTCATAATCATTTGTCAACATAGTAAAACAAAAATTCCTTTATCAAACACCATTGTCATATATATTTTATGCCATTTTCGTAATCATATTCGAATATTATTTACATATTAATGATAATATTAATAAAATACCAAATTAATTTAATATACTTTTGGGATATACATTCGAGAGTTTTTGGACTTAAAGAAAGAGTTAAATTTTTATAACAATATTTTTACTTAAAATTACTAATTAATATTGTCTAACAAATCGCTGAAGTACTTAGATCCTCTTAATTATTTTCCAACCTCTGTCAATCTGTCATAAGCATATGATAGATGGAAACGAATATCCAGAATAAAATTTAATTATTTAACTGAAGTTTTCAACCAAAATTTCAAAAATGACACCTAACTTGTTTTAAATTTTGAATTTAATATGTATTCCAACTTTTTTTACCGCGTCTGATGGGCAATTGCAACTAATTATAATTATAATCCACGCATATTATAATAATATATAATATATATCCACTTACGACAGCAAAATACTCACTCTAGTATCTGCATTGCTTGGCTTTAGCCGATGCCTTGATCATATTAATTTCTTGCCTGCAACCACGTGGCATCTGCTTATTTGGTGCACTACTCATTCGCTATTCGCATCTTAATTATACTGCGAATTTGCGGTGTGCATACTGTGCATCGAACAACCCATTAACATTCCACTCACCTCAAATTCTGCGAAATTCTGCATTACTTACTTTCTGTTTCTCTTCATCTCTCTCTCTCTCTATCTCTCTTTGTAAATCTCTGTCTATCGCTATGTTCGCCTACACTTGCGGTCTTTTGAGCGTAAATCGATCGCGCGTTTTGCAAATATTTGCAAAAATATTTACTTCATTACATTAACTGATTAACTGCACACTTGTGTGCTCGTTCGCTGATTATGTGTCATGCTCTGCATAATTTAGTATTGATTCCGTTTAGGGTCAACAGCATATTAAGTCCCTTAATAATATGCTCATATTGCGGATGCAGATGCAGCTTCTGAAGTCTGCATTGTAATGCTCATCTATATTCATCGGAATACAATCAAACGATCGGCACCCGTCAACGGAATAGTTCTGGTTGGGAATGTGGGCGAGGTTTTTGTTGATATATTTCGTCACACTATGTGAATGGCCCCTTTTTAGTAATACTTAAAAAAAAAATACCAGCTAGGTCAATTCGAATTTGCAACAAAAAAAACTAACAAAACAAAATTTTACATGAAACAACAAATTTATTGTTTGGTAAAAGTTCATATTCTAAAAAATAAATACATAATAATACATAATATTGAGTTACAGTTATTAATAATAGAAAATTTAAAATACCTTCGTTGTCACACTCAGAAATCGCACTTTAAGTCGCTCAGAAATGGTAACCGACCTGAACATTTTCAAAAAGGTACTGGATTTTAGAAAAATTCTCCAAATATACAAAAAATATTTTCTGAAAAATTGAAAGGTCGCGGGTAGAATTGTACCTTTTTTAGAAAAATTAACCTTGAGCTCAAGAAAATAAAAACTCTGGATTAGAGAGTTTTTCTTAGAGTGCACTTAGATGATAAGGCAGTGAAAATTTCCTCAAAGCAAGCGAAAACTCTTGATAAAAGTAATTATAATATTTAACTTATAATTTCTGTGAATGATTAACCGAAAGCTGATTCGCACTCGAATTTTATCATTCTCATATATTTGGAATATAAGTCGAAGACCAAAACATGCAACCTTTTTCTTAGTTATATTAATTTATTTATTTATTTAATGTCAACTAAAGTCAGTCGTCACACAAAATACAGAAAGTAAAAAAACTTAATTAAAATTAATTTAAAATAAAATTTAAAATTATATATATAATTTAAAAATTAAGGAATGTTTATAACATTTCTGGGGGTATTGAAATGCAAAATAGCAAGTGCATTCATCTCACATCTTATCAGTGTAGCTGCACTCAGCAAAAAAATCACTAAGTATATTGTCCACTATGAATATAAATAAAATACATTTTTAAAACGCTAAGCTGTGTTGAACTTTTGTTTTGATTTTATATGTAATTATATAATTCATCTTAGATAAGCTTTTTAGCTACTCATATATGTTTTAATTAAATAATAATTAATCATTAGTGTTTTAAGATTTCATCTGTACAATCATATTAGAAAATTTAGAATTTCATATAATTTTATTTGAAAATACTTAACATTTCTTTGGGATTTTTTCAAAAGTAAGTGTTTGCATTTATACTTTTTAAAAAAAATTTTCTAGCATTAAGAAATATAAATCGAAAAACTCTTAGAAATTATTATATTTTCAGAGCGTTATTCATTTTAGGGCGACTTTTTTTCTAAGTGTCAGCTTAATGCTTCATAAACTTGTCGCTGATTTAATAATATTAAGTTGAACGTCATAAAATGCTTGCGTTAATGTTGTTCAGTTAACATTTTTATGCTTGGCCCATAAGACTAAACTGGCAAACTGGCAAAATTGCTGTCAACGAGCCACTAGAGGGACGAAAGAGAGAGAGAGAGAGAGAGAGAGAGAGAGAGAGAGAGCGAGAGAGAGAGAAATAGAGAGAGATAGAGAGTGAGTTTTTGCCTACGTTTTGTGGGTTGACAGACGTGGCTCTTTGGAACATCTGACATCTGTTGTTTGCAACATAATAATCATTATAATTTATTTTAAAATGCAATTTACGCGGCACCGAGGCGGCATTGTGTCGAGTTGAACGAGTTGAACGAGCTGATGTTCTGCATGCTAAGCAGCAGAACATTTGAGCCATGAACAGTTGCTGACTGTTTATAGCCCTAAGGCGAGCCTTGAGTTAATTAGCGCTGATTTTGTCTTTGTATTCGGATTGCGTTGATTACTACTGCAAAATAAATACGACTATTTATTTATTACCAAAACAGGTCACGTCACAGAGCGCACAAATAAAAATCGACACCGTAACCGAAACGGTTAGTGATACAGGAATCCACTAAAATGTACGCCCCCCTTTCTCGTTGCTTGTCCAGGTCCTCACAGTGGCTGTGTTGCCCATTTACAATTAGGCCTCGTTGTCGTTTGTTTTGTTGTTGCAAAACCGAAAAGGTAAATAACAGGAAACATTTTACACTAATTAGCGACGCACGCAAATGGGCGCTGTTTTGGGGGCCTGATAATGGGCAGTAGGTGGGGGTGTAGACGCTTGTAGCGGCACTTGACTATAAAAGTCACTGCCATAAGCCTAATTATGTTGTACGAGTTGTCGTCAGGGTTGTTCTGTTCAAAACCTAATTTAATGGAGAGTTGCAGGGGTGCGCCGGGGGTGTGCGGTGCGATTCTTATTTGTGGGCATTAGTTGTGGGTTTCGTGGAAACGGGGGCCGGAAGGCGCAGCTCTTCTTAATTTACATTCATTTGACTTGTAGCCAGATTACCTTAAGTGGGTCAGTTTAGTGGAACTTAAATCAAGAATTCGCTCGAAGTGAAACGAATTTAACGCTAAAAAATGAGAAACAGTAATTTAACTATTTGGAGTTTTCAATCGATTCCATAATTTACGAGTAGGAAATTGTAAGGTTTGTGCATTTCTGTAATATCAAAGTCTGTTAAAAAGAAAATTTAATTGTATGACTAATTTTCAATTAATTATATTTTTAATTTTCTTATTTTAATAGTAATGCAAATCATTTGTAATCAGGATGTCAACGGGAATTAGAGTGAAAATCGGAACCGCGTGCTTACCGATTCAAAATCACGTCTCGGATTTTGACCCGGATAATGAATAAATACATTTTAATTGGGTTCAGGGTATAAAAAAAAATGAATGTGTTTTTTATAAGTACCAAATATAACATACCCTTGCGGACCTCACTTCCCATATTGACACATCATTCTCATTACAAAAATTTAAAAAACCGACCGAGCTATATGATAGATCGAGCTATATGACAGATGCTAGTAATTTTTTTTTTTTGCTCAAATGGTAAGATATGAAATGGTATGACTGTTTGTGATCAATTTGAATAAAAATGCACTCAAGCATAACTTAATTTAAATTTATCGCCGTTAAATATCCACACTGTAATATTTGAGAAAAAGAACAAAGAAAAGCCCCAGGCGGGAGACCGCAACACAAATCAAACAACATTCAAAAAGTGAAACAAACCCCAAATAATTTCCGTAAAACCAACTTTGCTTAAAATAAATTAAACAATGTGCCAAAATGTCGACCGCAGAGCATGCGAATTGTCTGTCGGCAATGCAACAACGTCCAACAATGTGCAAAACAAATTGTAATTAAATTGACAATCGTCAATGCTTCCGTCTCTCCCTCCAGCTGCTCTTCCATATTGCCGCCTGCCACAAAATGATTTGCGCGTTAATTATGGCAAATGGCCGAGACAGCAGCCTACCGTCAGTTGTTGGCCATTGGCCGCTCATTGACAAAACTCAAATGGCAGAAATCAATGACAGCGTGCCGCGAATTGTGGTCTCTTGGCCATTAGAGCAGCTTTTTCAGCTGCAGCGATTTAATATTATACAAAACTGTGTCAAATTGGCCACAGTTTAGCTCTCAAACACTCTGACCTCTGACCCAAATGGCGCCGCTTTGTGTTGTGGCTTTCGGTTTTGGCTAAGCCGATTCTGCAATTTTTAATGAATGAAAATGGGTCGTAGCACAAATGAGATAAGAGAAGTTTTTTGCATTGGATTTTAGTAAGCTTCCACAATAAAACAAGTAAACTATTTGTCAAATTTTGTAAATACAGCTTATTATGTAATATAATTTAAATGTTCACGATTGACTTATACAGAGCACTTAAATTATATATATCATCAATTGAATAAACATTTATAAGAAAAAGTGATTGGTATCTTATGGAAAGTTCTTAAACTTAATATATGTATGTAAGTAAAAATCAATCTGTGCATATAAAAAATATATTAAAAAGTAATTTTACTTGGCTTTACTCTTTAATATTTAATAATTTAAGCCAAGCTCCAAATAACTGTAACTTAAAAGGCACTTAAAAAATATAAAATAAGCAGTCCGAATAAAAATTTATTTTAAAGAAAGATCTTATAATAAAACGCATTTCCCTTTAATAAAAAAGAATACAACAAAGTAATGAAACATGATTCTGTACAATAAAATATTTCGAGACTATATATATATATATACAACTTTTTTGCTTATACATCTTCGTATTTTTTGTATAGGTAAAATATTTGTTGAAAAGTGTACTTTATTCGTATTTATATATTTATGTGCACAGCAAAAAAATTAAATTTGATCACAGCATAAACTTGGTCAAGTCGAAACTTAACAGTCACACTCATTCCATAGCTGTCAGTCAGACTATATAAGTGTATGTACGTCTGAATGGCCGAGTGACCCTCGACGCAGTCGGGCAATTTAACTAAAATAATCCCCATTGCATAATTTCATAGAGCAGCTCAACACAGCAATTCAGAGTGCATATAGAGTTTACCAGGCCTATGGGCGACTCTACACAGACATAAACATATTTTACGAGGCATGTGCTAGGGCATTGGATGTAGATGAGAATGTGGGGGTGGGAGTTGGTTAGGGTGTTAGTGTTGGTCCCGCCCAGCTGCTGCCCCAGAGTCTAACTAGCTGCCACTTTGGACTGTCATCATGCGTCGCTTTGAACAGCTCTTGTTCTCTGTCTCTTTCTGTCTCTCTCTCTGTCTCCCTCTCTCTCTCTCTCTCTCTCTCTCTCTCTCTCTCTCTCTCTCTCTCTATCATCGCTCTTCCTCTCTCACTCTGGCTCTCTTCTTCATTCATATTCTCAATGTGGAAAACTTTATTACCACACGACCTCGAAAAACTGTAAAACGCTGCTGTCATTTCAAATTTATGTGACTTTTGTGAGCAACGCTCATACAAACACACTTAGACACACACACACACACACACACGCACATTTAAACGCATACGCACACACACACATACACACCCACAGAGAGAGCTTGCTGGGGCCTATATAGCTGCACCAGTTTATGATATGGCAATGGCGCAAATACTTTGCTAATTTCTCCTTTTCGGAAATTAGAGCATAAAGTTTGCTCTTAAAACTTGCCACCCAAAACAGTGGAAGATGCAAAAGCAGAAGTAGCAGTTGAAGTACAAGAAACGGAACATATGCCATCAGCCCCAAAAACCGCGCACTTAACACTTTGGGTATTCTTACCAGCTGCAGCAAAAAAGAAACAACAGCAACAATAGCAACAACCGCAACAAAAATTTATTTTCTTTTGGCAAAGTTTTCTGTGTTGCACACTCTGTATAAATAACAAATAGGGCATATTGCAAATGTATAAACTATTTTCCTCAGCATAATTGAAAATAACTTTTAAAATTTTCAATATGTGTAAAAGAAATGAAATACAACAAATAATTTTCAATATCGCAATAATAATATCTAGAAAAATTATTATATTGATTTTCTAAGATCAATTTCAAATTAATAAACTTAACTTGTATGTTGAAAATAATAAATAAATGTGGCAAAACTAAAACTAATAAAATTTTGAGGAAAAATTAAATTGGTATTGTTTTATTCACAGCTATTCCAAAAGTCCAGCACTCACAAATAAAATACAATTCGCAAATATTTTATTATTAACTCATATACACACACGCTGCAGAGTGTTGTTAAGTTTTCTCTTTTGGGTTATTGTTGCCTTGCTGCCAAATCCTGCTCCCGCTGCTGCATCCCAACTCCCCTGTCCTCTTCGTCTGCACTGTGCCTCTTCTCAAAGTAAAAGTTATGAGTTGCTGGCAAAGTTTATGCATACAGTTTGATGTTTTTTCATGTTGTTTTTTGTTGTTGTGTTGCAGTTGCAGGAAGCTTTAATTGCAGTTAAGCTTAAAATCATATGCAAAGTTTGCCAGGGCTTATTTGTAATTGTTATCAATGTGGGAGTGTCACCAAAGTCAAAAAATTAAAACTGATCAAATATGAAATTGTATTATTGTACGCAGTTTTGTGCGCTTACTAAAAATCTAAAATAATCAGTTTATATTAGTTTATTTTAAATTACGTTATTTTTGTTCATATTTAAAATTATTCAGTGCAAACAAGTACATTTAAATGTTGGTTTGAAAAAAATACAAATTATGATATAATGTCATTATGAAATTATTAATTAAAATATATAAAAACTAAAATATAAGCTATACAGCACAGGGCTCTTTAAAACAATAATTGATTATTTGGACTTTAAAAATAGTAGAAAATTGTTAATATTATTTTTCTATTTATATTAAACTTTCAACGAGAGCAAAGTAAATAAGATACAAGCAACATATAAAATCTGGTGTTATATTTCTGGTGTACACTTTTAACATATTGCAAGTGCAATGAACAAATAAGCAGAAAGTCACATAACACTCTCATTATCAGCATAACTGAAAATTATCTGCAAAATGATGCACTTTTTTATGACACTTTTCTTTAGAGCGTGGGCAAACAACATAGTAAGCCCATGATAAGGCTGTTTTTACCAAACAACAGCAGTAGCAACAAAAAAAACTGCTGATATGCATATTGCGTATATGCATGGTGCATCATGAAATATTCGCCATATGCATTGGCGGAAATTGGGATTTGTGTTACTTTATTATTGTGCATTCACACACACACACACAAACATGTCTGCGCTGCAGTGGAATTTTTTATTGACACAACGGAAACGTCCGAAGCATTTGCAACTGGCCGCCAGTTATGCACCGCGTTCATTTCCTGCAGAACAGAGGGCGTTAAAAATAAATTAAAAAATTCTCTGAACTCAATCAAAATGCGTAAGTCAGAATAACAATAACAACGCCAATGTGTCCGACAACTCAGATTTTTTTTCAATTACAATAATAAAAATAATAATATTAATAACAATGGGTAAATGTTGGCGGCTGTGAGCATGCAACAGTTTGTGACAGCGTGTTATTGGCTATATTGGGATAGAATCGCTCACTTGGCTTAAATCGGCAACTTTTTGAACAAACTTTGGCATACTTTAAACTTTAAACACACTCAATTAGATAGAATAAAATGTTAAGCCAACTTTTTTGGGGCAGGACACAGCTTGACCCAACGGTCCAAACGGTCAAACTTTTTGACTAGCAGCAAAAATGTTGGGCAAAAAGTTTCCTTTTTTTAAACAACTTTCGGCAATTATCTTGTGAGCCATGCTTGTCTCTAAACATATACTCTATAAAGCAGCAGTATCTGACTGGTTTCAGCTGCAGCTGCAACATGTCAACAACTGAACTGCCGCACACAGTTGTTGCACTACTATTTTTGATGGATAAACAAAACAAAAGCTGTAAAAAATGTCAGAACTTGATGAAATTATTTTTAAAAACAGTGCCACACTTGTAGTCAAAGCATGTGAATTGTGATCGCTCGCCAGTGCTCGCTTAAGTGTGTCAATAACTTGCCACTTTTAAGCTTTTAAGTGCATTTTTGATGGGTTTCCCAAAAGTTTGAATGACACTTTTCCAAATTACAGCTGCCAAATTTTCATTTAGCTTTTGCTTTTCAAAGCAAAAAAAAACGAATATTCATAAAATTTAAATGTTCTTCAGACTATCGAAATATTTGATGAATAAATATTTTGAAACTTAAAGGGAAATAAATTTTAAACAAAGTTTATATTCATTAAGAAATATTTTTGCTCAATACACCTATGAATTTCAAGCGGATTAAATAATAAAATGAATTAAAATGCAATGTATACATTTACAATTAACTTTAAGATACTCAGTGAAAGGACATCATTATACGTACCAGGTTCCCAGTACCAAAGCTTTAAGAAAAGATAAGAAACTTATGCTTAAAATAATCAAAAATCAATTAAAATTTGAAAAATATAATCAAGTTAACTAAGATATGGAAATAACTCTTGATGGTAACTTGGTCTACCAATCGTAAACATCAAATTGAAAGAGAAACGACAAATAAAGCTCTTAGCTAGATTGGAAACTTCCAGTCGGCTGCTAAGAGCAAACTTAAGAGCGCACACAAAGCGTTCATTTTCGAACATAGCATAAACAAGAAGCGACAGACAGCTAAGTAGCTTGCATACACTCTTAAACACACGCACACACAGTTTGGATAGAATATTGGGTTGCATTACAAAGCACGACCGAAAGGTATTGCAAAAGCGCCGAAAAGCACACACAGACACATACAGGACAATACACAGGACAATGCACAGGACAACGATACAAGTTGCAATGGCAAACTAAAAACAAAAACACAAAAAGCATAGAGTAGTAGAGGACAACAGAAGCAGCCACACAAAAAGCAAAGCAATGCAGCGAAAAGACTTTGTTGTTGAAAATTGGGTCAACATGGCGTATGCTCGATATTTGTTTGTCAGTTAAATGAGCCCGTTGAATGTAATGCATCAAGCACACACACACACACACGCGCACGCATCAGCACGCATAGAGATGCTAATCAAAGGCAAGTAAATTCTGTGAGACATTAGAGTAAATATACATATATCACAGCACATAGAGCTGCATATATTTTTGTGCATTTGCCTGACTTGGCTGTTTTTAAAAGTCTGCCAACTGGTTGGCTTATGTTGTCGACTTTTGTCATGCCACAAAAAAATAAAGAAAATCACAAAGAAACAAAGTGCAAGAAGTTGCACAAAATGCAGAAGAAATTCATAAAAACTTGTTGAGATTTATCTTGCCACACGCGACGGACGCTGTAATTCTTTGTCAGAACTCCAGCTATAACTGCGACTGCATTAGAGCATACTGCATGCCGCATATGCCAGTTTATTTATGGCGCAAAGCAAATGTGACTTCGCTGTCTGTCGCTGCCACTGGGTGCTGAGCATATAAGCGCCTTAAAGTATGGAATGCATTTCTTTCAGGCCACATTCTTGCCACTTGTTGTGGCACGCGCTTTTCTCATATTGTTGCGCCGCGTTGGCTGGCATTGTGGAAATCTCTGACCCTACATACATATACACTTGACTGCAAGAGTAGTTGCATAATAACCCGAGCAGCGGCTTATGCATAATTGAAGGGCTCGCAAGGGTGCAAGTTAAACATGCAATTGGGTCAAAAGTTTGTTTGATATCTTCTTTTTTGTGCATACTGACTTGGTCAATTATTCAAACAAAAGGCATAGCTGGGTTCAAATTGTATACGTTCTTCCTATTTAGATTTCCAAAAGTTAACTGCAATGACAACAAATTTGCTTAATTTTAAATGCGTACCATTAAATACACAAATATATTATTTATCGAAACTCATATAAATTATCGGAGCTAAAAATATATATTCATTGATTTTATTAAGTACAAACGGAATTACAACAACATAAATAAATTGCGAGAAGATTAAAACAACATTTTAATTAAATGAGTTTTCTCTTCTTTTCAATTTGGATTAGCATTCAGAAAAAATCCACCTGCAATTTAGAAAATTGAAATTACTAATTTTTAGTAATAATATAAGTAACAGATTTCGTTAAAAAAATAATGCACCGTTTTCAAAAATAATGCACCATTTTCAGAATAACCTAACCTAACATAACTTTATAAAATTCAATCAAAATTTTTCCTAAGTGTAATTTCTTACGTCAAATTAGCCACTAATAATAGTGAAGATATCACCTTGTTTAAGAAATAATTTTATTATATGAGATCTGTATCTTAAACAAGTTGGTTTTATTCAATAAATAATAACAATAATACAAACTTTCATTATTTTCCCTTTCGCATATTTTAAATCCAATACATATTTGTGTAGGATTTAAATTCCCCAAAAATAGAATCAAATTTTAAAATACACTTATTCCATCTTAATCATTATTTGCTCACCAATTCCTTCTAATTGCATTTGTTTGCCTAGAGTCAGAATACGTGGCCATTTTGAATCTATTGAATATTTTTGCCGCTGTTTGCTGTCCAGAGAGAAATGGCACAGTCACCGTTGCCTGTACGTCGCATCCGACGGCATATTGATAAAAACAATGGACCACAATGTGTACAAAACAAAATGCCAAAATTGTACAAATAAATATACCATGTAGTGCAGAAACAAAACGAAGCGATAAATTTTGTCCAATATATAGCGCACAAAATATGCACTCATCGTGAGTTTTGTCCGGGTTTCCTGATATGGCGTGAAAGCGTGTTCTGAAAGCCGTCCATGTTATTCCCCAAGTGCTCGTCCATGGATTAACAAAGTGGCATAAGTTGCAATGCAACCATAGCTATGGCAAAGCCGAAGTTTCAATGATCTTTAACTTCTGGTCAAAAAATGAAAAAAAAGAAAGAAGAAAGTATACGAGAAAATAACGTGTCTTGGATCAAAGCATTAAAAGTAAATCAAGATATGTTGATTATTGTGTGATGAATTAAAATTGTTTAGCCTATTTTACACTTTCTTAAATAAAATAATTAAATTTAATAACTCATAAATTTTTCAAAATATAAATCAATTTAATGAAATATTACATTTTACTATTTTTAATATTATAAAAATTATATTTCAAATTCTTATTAATAATTACATATTTATAATCGATAGGTTGAACAGACCGCCAGCTACAATTTAAATATAACCTAAAATAAATATTGAATCTAGTATTTTAATATATTTTAATGGCTAACTTATTGCGCAATTATTTAAACAAAAATTTCAAATGAAGTATCTGATAATTTTAGGCTATTTTGTATTATTTTTTTAAACTTAAATTAATAATATAAAATAAAACAAGTATTTAAAATTATTGATGTATTCTTGTTAAAATGTTATTTATATTTAATTAAAATTCTAAATAATCCCCATATATCTTATCTACAGATTGAACAGACTAGCTGAAGGACCGAGAAGAGAACCATCAGCAACAATTGAAATATAACCCAAATATGCAAAACTGTTGCTGCAAAAAGATAAAAAGTGGAAGGCCTTGCCGCACAATTCGAACCGAAGCAAACCGAGCCAAACAACTGTTGAGTGCTGTCCGGCAAACGCCCAACAATTTGTATTTGTTAGCATTTAAATAACCGGAAGCACACTTTGCCTGCCACAGTAAAACACAGCACGAAGGCAGCGGAACAGCTTCGAGCAGATCTACAAAAACAAATACAAAAGCGTTAAAACAAAACCATGAAACACAATACTGCAGAGTGCAGAGTGGGTTGAGTTTGGCTCTGGGCTAGATGTTTGGGGAGGGGAGGGTTTAGAGAACTCAACGCCATTCCGCTCAGCTATCAATAACACTTAAAAGCTTTTTTAAATATTTGCTGGCTTTGTTGTTGTTGCTTTGGCATTGCCATTCTGTGCATTTGTTAGTTTTCCTGTTGCGTATATATTATATTCACTCATTTTTTTATTTGTGAAATAGGTTTTTTTCTCTATTTTTCATGCATTTTAAAAGCAATATTGCTCTTGTCGAAATGAAAAATATGCTACATTTGGTGTTGATTCCCGCCCACTTGGGAATTATATGCAACTCGTTTTGTGGGGCAACCGGCATCATAAAATATTTGCCTAGATTCATAAGTATTTCAATATTTATTGATATGTATGTGTGTGTGAGTGCTGTGCAATGCATTTGTAAAATGTATTGGCAAGCCATTGGAGAGTTCGCTTCTCTACTTAGCAGCGAGCTTATAAGCAGTTTTAATCTTCTTTTTTTAATAATTGCTGTTTTTTTCTTAGAGAAATTCTGAAGTTTTTCAAAATTGCAGTATAGCTTAAATACTAAATGTATGCAAACTATTCAATGATTTATGCTTATATTATTTTACCCTTCTTCTAATTAACTTTATTTATCTCTAAATTATTTTTTAATTAAGCAGCATAACAAATTTTAATAATTAAACATTTTTGCGACTTAAAATAAATTTGAGCTTACAAAGGTTCTTTTTATCATTGATCCTTTTAACTGGACGTCCTGAAATTTAAACTTGAATATATTAGATCAAATTTGTATATTAGAAATCAACCCACCTAATTGTGAATTCTGCTTAAGGTGGTTTAACTTTCATTAATTTCTTTAAGCCTTTTACAGTATTGTTTACAATAAACTGTTACTATATCATAACATTGAGGGGGACACCAATAGACAGATAAAAATAAAAAAATTATGTAAAAAAGTAATAGGAATATTAAAATGGACAAGATGAATTAAATATCAACAAATTTAAATGTATTAAATAAAAAAATTATATATAATTTAATTAAATGCTTATTATTAAAATACAGATTATTACACATTCATATCGCAACCAGTTACAAGCCTATTATAATTCCAGCTCTTATCGTGATTTTAAAATATATATATACTCTATAAATCATATTTTAAATACTTAAAGTTTGAAAGTACATATATATAATTTGTTAATGTCAAACAGCAGCCGTAAACTGCAAAAGAAATTATTTATAATAATTAGAGTAATTTAATTGAGAGAGCTCGACTAGGAAACAACCTGCACTTAATTCGTACACTATCAGATATATTCAAAACCAAAAAAAAAAAAAAAAATTACTATTGGCCAACAAATATAGAATTTAACATCTAAAATAGGAATACAATTGAACTTTTATTATATGTATATGCTTACATGTATGTGTGCAAGAAGTACTCATTTGCTGAAAGGTATTTTGAGAACTTTTGAGATTTTTCTATAAAGACCAAACTCAATCAAAATTGCCTTATGGCAATCGCTTTAGATAAATTGAAATAAACTTAATCGATATTTTAAGTCTTTATCTCTTATATAGGCATTGAAACCCTTTTCTGCCTTCCCAGAATGTGCTTCCTATTCTACTTATTACATAGGGACTCACAAGATAGGCCTACCCTGTTTTACTAATTTTTGATGGACATAGCGTGTAAGCAGCAACAGCGTTGTTGAACACAGACAAACACAAATTAATTTAATTTAAACTAAATTTTTCAATAGGAACTACTAACTTTTTGTGCTTTCGGAAAACAAACAAATGAAAGCATATTATTATGAACTTTTTTTTCAGTGTGAAATAGTTTTTATTAGATCAACAAATACTTAAGAATACATATTTAAGGCAAATTTAAAATACACAATAATTTTTAAACAATGAAAGGGAGAAATGTATACTCAATTGAAATAAATAAAATTGGCGCAAATGTTAAGCCTAAATGTGCAGTTGCACTTAAACAAAAGTGAACCACGTTGTCAAATATAATTTTTTAGTAAAATCAAATATATTTTTTTGGGTATGTGATTATTTAAAAGTAAGATTCTATAGCCAAATTATAATTGACCATGTAAAAAAAAATAATTACAACATACATATATTCAAGTCTCAATGCAAAACTTTATAACTTTGATTAGGGCGAGAAGTGACAAACTCTTGAAAAAAAATTTATTAAACAACATTTTAAGTTTGGAAAATGCTCAGCTTGCTTTGCTTTTCTAAAAGACCCGACATATTGTTATAGAATTTGCACCACAACACAATTAGAATACATACATAGTTGAGAACAGCTAATCTAATTGTTCAAAGCAAGCCGTATGCAAACTCAATTAGGCCCAAAAGCAGAAGCAGCAGCAACAGAAGCTTCGGAAACAGTTCAGTTCACATCAGTTCGGCATTTACAGGAACAAGAGACAGCGTTTTGGCAAATCGAATTGGCAGTCGGTCAACACCTGATGCTGACCATGGATCCATCCAGGGGACGCGTCTGGGGCTGGGGACAGTGGTCACTCGTGCATGCGGCTGCAGCCTTTGACTAAAAATATTTAGACGCTCGAAAGCATTCGACAAAGATGTTGCAAAAGGATATGGGCCCGGGCCAAGGCTTGAACTGGCAATTAACTAAAATGGAGCAGCTTTTGGCACGTCCCCATCAATGTGTATATTTTTGTGTGTGCATACGTATGTGTGTGTTTGTCTGCCGTTTCGCATGAACCAGACAACCATTTTATCTGACCGAACAGGTCAAGCATCAGTTCATTTTATTGACATAAATGTTTATGTTTATTTGTCTGTGCTTAAGCATTAATGTTTATTGTATTGTTACAGCCACTGCTACAGCTACCACTATTGTTGATATTGTGCAAATAAATACAGCAACAACAATAATAAGTGCTAGTGCACACAACAAAAGTCGAGTGTATTCACACTCATTACAAGGGCTGCTTGTGTGCGATACTCGTTTTGCCATGAATTTCTAATGAGATTTTCTTTTTTTTACATTGATTTTGTTTTTATAATTAAGCATCGCGTAATTAAATAAATTTTATTAAAACAAATAAGCTGCTTGTGTGTGCTCATTTCATTATTAATTAAATGACTAGTTGCTTAAGGCTTCACAATATTATGCGAATAATTCATGCTATATATTACTAAATTCAACAATAAAATTTTTGAAAATAATTATTATTGTAAGCATCAAATGTATCTGGATAAAAAAGCTCAAAAATAGTTGACAGATTGTTTTATTTTAATTGGATGATTTTAATAAAATGTTACATTGATACTTTCATGCGCTGAACGTCATTTTTAAGAAATAAATGTTAAGGCTTGGTAAATAAAATTTAAAAGTTTTGAATTTTTCCTAATTTTAGTCAATCACTCATCGGTTTGTGAATGTAATACGATGTATACTTTTTAAAGTTCCAACTAGTTCAAAACTTTGATAAGACACAAAAAGCTTTTAGCACTCATGCTTGGTGAAAAGCTTTGTAAATGTACGTGCTAAGTAAAATTCACCTCTTCTAAATATATAAGACTGACCAATGCAGTATATATTTGAAATGTAATACAAATATAATTAACACATATAAATCTAAACAACAAAAATAACCAAAAAGAACATACCACACTGACGATTTATGCTTACACGTTGTAAGTATATAAAAAATCTTAAAAAAAAAGGCGCAGCAAACCCTCACTTTAAGGCTATATTTTCTTAGTATTCATGTTATTATTATTTTTCGAAACAATCCACAATTAATGACTAATAATTTGCGAGCTCAAAAGTTTTTCCCAAAATTTTTACTTGTACCTCTTTTGTAAAATGTGATATATTTGACATGATTTATTAAATCGGTTTTATATGTTTTAAAAATTCACTTCAACTAAAACAATTCACATCATCAACAATATTCTCCAAAGTTTTCCCACAAACTTGTTTATTGCAATAAAAGCAGAAACTCGAACATTTCCCCAGGAACTTCGCAATTACACTTATTCTTATTGAAATACGCTAATTATGCGCAAATAATAAAGCATACTTAGCGGATCTTGCCGGTCACACATGAAACATGGCAAAAGTGCGAATATTGCATAAAAGTAAAAGCTATGAGTAAACAAAAGCTTTGATTTAAATCGCATGCGAATATGTGTGGCATTCGGTTCTTAATTAGACAGCAAAATGGGGTTCTGCGAAAGGGAGAGTTGCCAAAGCATTTGGCCGGGCTGCTTGTTGCCAGGTGGCAAAAGCTAACAGTTGCAACCAAATCAAAATGAAATGTTCAAAAATCCGCAACACGACTCTAAAATACTCACTCTAAAAATGCATACTGTTTTGATTATTAAAAAATTAAAATTTAAATAAAATTGAAAATATTATATGATATTATTCTATACATTTATTAAATGTAACTTTAATTTTAATTATTTATTTTTATAAAGATCTATACCTTATGCACATTATTATGACCCCATGGGTCTAAACTACTTTATACACATAGTCAATTGCTCTTTTAATACAGTTTTCTCAAATTGAATAATTATTAAATTGAATACAAAATTCAATTCCTTTGGCAAATAATTACCTAAAACTAAATTTATTTCGCAATAAATAATTAATTAAAATTGTATTAAAATAATATTACAAATTCAGTTAATTACTCTATGTCATTAACATTATTTGCCATACGAATTTAATAACATGTTCATTTATTTGTATATTAAATTAATTTTAATAATTTTCCTCAACTGAGTACTTCTGTATTTTAAAATGAGTTTTCGTTGTTATTTGATACTCTTTTACACTCAGAATCATATATGTTGTTAAATCAATTTCAAGTCCACGTCTAACTTGATATACCCCAGAAGAGGGTATAATAATGTGGTAATTAAATTTGTACCGTAATTTGTAATTGATGGAGAAGCATATGAAAAAAAAATCATTATTTTTACACCAATCTCACAAAATAAGCTCAAATCATTTAGCTTAAAAATCAACATATATCTAATAGGAAAAATTGATATAAACGGCTTGGCATTAAAGCACCCATAAACATATATATCGCACTTTTAATACTATATAACTACAACTATTTCAAATATTTAGTTCACAGCTATTTATCAAAGAAATTAATGATATTTGTTTAAATCGGACATCAACATAATAATATTTTGAGATTCTGACTAAAGTTTAAATGCTTTAAATTATTTTTTATTTATTTATTTTTTTTTTTTTGTTAAGTTTTAGTCTAATTACTACCATTAAATTTATATATTTTAACTTGCAACTTTAATTTGAAACTTAATATTAACCCCTTTTTTAATATGACTGTTTTTTAATCCACATTAAGAAATTAAACAAATAAGTATGTAACCCTCGATGTGCCCAAGATTGCCTTTCGCTATAATTTTTTAGTGTTAAATGTTATCTTGTTTCAGATCTATCTTAAATATAAGACTATTTTCTGAACTTTGCTGCATATCGTTTTCCAAAAGTTCGTTCTCAATAGCATTTACGTGTAGAATAATCATTATTTAAAGTTGACACATATTTTTAATAAAATTGTCTGTTATTGACTTGAGATTTGCAATTACAATACCCACCCTAAAATCAAAGAGTATAATAGTAATGTAACAGTAGTAACAACTACAGCGACATTCGTTCACATAAATATTTTACTCAATACAGTTGATGAATGAAACATTTACTATTTTATAGCTTCTAGCCAGCCCCATAGAAATGACAGTACCACCAGCAGAATTAGCAACAGTCAGCGGCAGCACCTTGGCGACTGCCCAGCGTCGGCTTCAGGCCGTTGCCACCACCACCATGAGCAAGAGCAACCACCGCCGCCTGTGGCGCCACTTGGCAGTATACAGGACACATGCGCAGCGCCAGCGCTGCGAGTGCCGCAGACAGAGTCAGAATCAGGGTTTGAGTTGGTGTCGCACTCGGAGTCAGCGCCTGGCAACATTTGAATTTTGAATATGAATTTTGACACTTGATTATCAGCGGCGTTCGCAGTTCTCGGCCAGTTGTAACTGTGTGCAGACGCGTCGGGGCAATCGGAAAGACACAACTTTTTGGCGAAAAGCGGAAAATATAAATTCACGTTAGTGCAGCGGAAACTCTTTGGCAGTGAAAGTGGCAAAAATAAAGAAAGTTTTCTCCACACAGCTCGCACTTCAGCTTGCTGTTGGCTAATGTGAAAGCCAGCCAGCGTGGAAAATGAAAAAAGGCTACGTTCACATCTTGTTAATACTGCAATTTGTGTGGTCAGGCAGTGCAAGCTTCTCAGAATTGAATAATTGTAAGTTGCACTTGAAGCGATGTCAATAGTGATATAATTTATTATCTGAAAAACATTCAAAACCCACTCGATGTTTTAAAAATATCCAATTTAATTTAGTAACCAAAAAAATAGATATTAAATAATGTGACTATTGAAACGTAGCAGATTTCAATAGTAAGTTAAAAATATAAATATAAAAAATATTGTTAAACAATATGCTAAAAAAATAGGATTCGATAATTTTTCTATCGATCAAGGCTTGTTGTCCTGAGGTCATTTTAAAAACAATGATAATATTTTATACTAAATAAACATATGTATATGAAATGTAAAATCTGTAAAATAATTTACAAAATATGATTCTCGGAAATCTACACTCAAAGTCGGAAAACAATGGAAAGTGGAAAAGTCTTATTTTTATCATTGATGGCTTTGTAGGTTTTATTATTTCTTGCTCTTGTTCAGAAAACTTCTGAGAATTCTTTTGCGGTGTCCTGCAAAACAATGGAGAAAAACAAGTACTTTATACTATTGCTAATTCTACTTAAAATATAGGTACATAGAGAAAAGGAGTAATAAATAAAGTAAATAATAAATTGAAAAGGTATAAATGGATATATTTCTAATAATGACAATCCAAAACTAATAAAATGCTTTTCATTCCAATAATATTAATAATAATTTATAAATATGCATTTTTATTCACATAATCAAATCGACAACTTTAAAATATAATTTTAATAATAAAAAATAAAAATTAAAAAAAAAGACTGGCAATCTTTACTTGAAGCTTCTAGATTCAGCCACCTAAGCCCAATAAACGCTATGCACAACACCTATAATACTGTAAATAACTATCAAAGAGGCAAAAAAGTATATATGTATATGTCTGCATATAGTAAGCTGTTCAACTAATTGAGTGCATTGCACAAGCTACCAAAAATGATAACGAACACCGTACTAAAAATAAATATAAAAAAAAAAAAATAACAACACACTGCTGACGGTACTAACAAGCGGAAGTCCAACGGTTCCCTAAGTGAATAAACTGTGGCCAAAATGTATCGTAGGCAGAGAAACACCAACAGCAACGACGAGCGACTTCCGTTTGCCGGCCCTGCCGTAACCCTGCTCAAAAATATGGCCACAAATCAAAACAAAAAAAAATAAAGTAAAACCAAAACTTTGAGTCACAACATAAAAACAAAAGCAATGCAATTTTACTTAGGATGGCAAGTATTGATAAATATATATCAGAAATTGTTGCTCAAATCAATGTGTCAAGAATTGAAAATGCAAATAAACATGGAAAATATTGGCAGGCTCGCCGACGACCGATAACAAAGCTATAGAGGAGGTTCTGGCCGGTACTACCCCCCGTAGACATACAAAGCGGAAGCGACGTTTTTATACCCTGGAAAATAAGCATTACGGGTATAATAGATTTGTGGACAATTGTGTGTAACAGGCAAAAGGAAGCATCTCATATATTCTTGATAAGGATTACACTGCCAAATCAATTTAGCCATATCTCTGTCCGTCTGTATGATCAAACGGATCTCACAGACTATAAGAGCTATAGACTTCAAATTTAGAATAAAAATGTATTATTAAATTTAATACATAACTTCACAAATATCGATACATATCCATTTCCGAAGTAATGAAAACCACCATTTTAAAAGTATATTTTTTTTTAATCAATTTAATATAAATAACATCTAGTCGAGCACTGTCTACTAGAGTAATCAGACTTGTTTTTTATGTTAACTTCCCATAGCACCCTGGCGTTTTTCAGTCCCATATTTTTGTTTTCGTTTCTGAATTTTGGAACGAGGTGTACCGAGGTGTAAGTGGTTGTAGTGCGACCAACTGCAGCGTTTTTGCAGACATTGCGTGCTGACGTATTTCCTTGCAGGCATTTCGCCAAATGGCAGACAGTTGAAGTGTCTAACAGACAGGACATTCACTTTCCGTTTCAAGTTCATCGGAGTGAGAGGCGTGCAGACTAAAACCTTGGCAACAGCTACTACTACTAGTTGGATTTAGCAAAGACACCTGCGGTGTCTTTTTGTCCATGTGCCCGCCGATGCATTCTTGATAAATCGCACAACTGCTAAACGTAAATAAACCAAATTAAAATTGAAAACGAAAATCAAAATGAAAACAGTCGTCGCACTTGAGATGTAAATAACTAGAATTTAAAGAACATATTTTCTTGTTTCTTTTGATTTACAGATGCGTATAAGTTCAACTATAAATATCAATCATTTTTCTAAAACGGTATTGAAATTTGGAAACACAACTTTTGGTCAGAATTAATCGTAAAGTTCAACAATTGTGTCATAATAAATAAAAATAATGTTTCCTATTAAAATTGTATTTTAAAAATGTCGTATTGGTAATATGAATAAATCTAAATAAATTAAAAATATTATTGGAATGGAAATTATTATATTAGCTTTGCAGTATAGTGAGCTTTAAATATATACTTATTTATACCTATAACTAATTACTACGATTCTCCTCTATGTTTTACCAACATCTGACCAACGTCAGAGTTTAATTCTTCTTTTAGTATATATGAACATCATTAAAAACTTTAAAGTGAAATAAAATAAATGGTAATTTTAGCCTCAATTCTATTTTACTTTAACAATTCACAGATTTCTGAATTTTTATAAATGCCGCCGAAATTTGGCTCACTTTCGGAATTGCATTTTATTATTTATCTTTGCATGATAAGCACAAACTCGAAAGAGTGTGTCTTTTCTACAATAAATAATGCTTCTTAAATACTATCAACGGATTTTTTTATATAGTTTCCTTGTTGTTCGTTATTTTAAATTGTTATACATATTTTATTATTCATTGATTTTGTGAATGTGCAATAAAACTTTTATGTATACTCATTTATTTATCTCTAAAATGAATAAAAGCACAATCAATATTGTCATCGATATTGTTCCACAGCCCAGGAAAATAGAAAACCTTTTAATTTAAGCATAAACTATTTTTATTTTGATTTTCCGTCTTTTTTTCTTTGGCCCCAAAATGTAAACCAACAAAACATTTAGTAATCAGCCAACTTCTAGCCGTTAAGTTGGCCGCCAGACATACCATATGCAAAGGGAATGAATATATTGGTAAAAAGCTGTTTAGACGGTGGAATTTTTCAATACGCAAACATGCAATGGCCAAATTGCAATACCTACAAAACCGAAACGGTCCAAACAAAGGCCGTCTTTGGCCTCCAGTTGAACAGTTTTGGCCGAGCCGAACGCCGTTTGTCCCGAACCCAAACATAATCGCAAATTATAGGTTCCCATTTCATAGGCTCCCTTGAAGCTAGTTGGCAAAACAACCACACACACACACACACACACACACACACACATACACATACTCACACACTGCAAAATGAACAAATAAAAAGGTATCGCGCACATTTACCGCCTTTTTGCATTTTTCTAGTTACTGCACGGAGACTTTCTGCTCTCTGCCTCTTTCTGTTTTTATTTTTATTTTTTTGCATTTTTTCGGGTTATTATTTGGTCATAATTGTAATTTAGGTATTTGCTGTGTGGAGCGCCGGCAAGCCACAAAATCATGCTACTTGTTAGGCATGTGATGTGATTTTGTACGGTTCGCCTTTTTGGGGGCGTGATGGTTTCCCGTTATGGCCGGCAAGTTGACGCCAGTGTTCAGCAAACCCACTAACGAGTTGAATGTGGGATAGGTAGGGTGTCTACCCTTAAATTATCAGTTAGTGTCAAATAGCGACGCCAAAGTTGCATAAACTTGATGTTCTTAACTTTCTATTATATATAAATTGGTTTCTTGGAATTAAATGCAAATTGCGTGCAATTTGAATGGGGGCAATTTTTGAAAACTACAATACAATAAATAATTGTTCTTCATGTATTATTATCTAAATATTAAAGATTAATATTAATTTAAATATTAATATATATTTAATTTTTTTTTTAAAGTGACAAAAATAAAATAAAAATTGTATATGTATATTATTAGTCAATTATAAAATCCATATGGATATAATTTAAATCTATAATATTTATATCAAAATTAATAAAATACATTTTTAACTAAACTGTACTAAAACTAACATTGCTTTTCCAACAGGCGCGATTTTCTTTTTTAAGAAAGGTATCATTTCCATAATTCAGAGATGTATTTTTATACCCTGAACCCATTAAAAATGGGTAAAAAGGGTATAATGGTTTTGTGCAAATGTATGTAACGGGCAGAAGGAAGCATTGGAGACCCCTTAAAGTATATATATTCTTGATCAGGGTCAACAGCCGAGTCGATATAGCCATATCCGTGTGTCCGTCCGTCCGTATGAACACGCAGATCTCAGAGAAAATATGACCCAGAGACTTCAATTTTGGATTATGGGTTTCGTATATCCTGCGCAGATCAAGTTTGCTTTGTTTTATCGATAGCCGCATCCGTTTCTCGAATTAAATTAAATACGTTTAATTTCCGACAGCAGTAAATGCGACAATTTTAAAGGCAGAATCCTCCAATTTATACAGAATATATTATTGATCAACGGCCTCATCGATTTCATCAAGATCGGATAAGAAACACCCAAGTCATAGTCGAAAATATATTCTCATAAATATATCTCATTTCTATCAGCAGCCTCAAGCATTTTCTATATGCATAAATACTTGCCAGCTCCTGTGCGAGAAAGAGATGGCATAATAATCGACGCGAGCGTCAATACGTTTTTGTGTTGTGTTTTGTGCTTCAGAGCCGCGTTACCCCGTTACGATTGTGTTTACGTATATATGTACATATGTATGTTTGTGTTTGTCGGCAGAGCGCACTTGCAGATCTGCTCCCATTTTGGTGCAAAACTTTCAAAGGGAAATTTTCCAATACAACTAGAATATATTTAGCAACTGGGTAGTTCAGGGTATATGGCAGTCGAGCTCACTCGACTATAGCACTCTTACTTGTTAATAATAGAAAATATTTCTAAAAAGTAGATATGCAAAATTCTATCTTAGGAAAAAAAAATCGTTTTCCAAATGTCGGAATTTTAATTAAATTTGCACCTTTGACTGCTTTCTTAAAGTTAAGCAGTTAACGGCCATGTATCACTTAACTTTTCGATACTATATAAAATGTTTGTATATATGAAATCTTGAAGGACTACAACTTAATGATGATCTCAGAAACTAACAAGAGAGAACCTTGCAGGCGGACGTAACCGACTGCGAAATGCGTTATACCAGCTAATAACAGTGAGCAAGGAACATGGCAGGTGGAACAACAAATACTGACGAAGTTTGCCTTTCAAATTGCGATAGATATAAGTAAGTGGCGTTTTTTCGAAGTTCGGTAACTGTAGTGCTTAAATTACGGAATATATAGGCTTTTATAGTTTTTGGTTGCGGGAATGGGCGTGTCGCAATTTTTATTCGGATTCTTGAAGGGTGTCACTAGCAATATACCTTTTAGATTGGGTGACTCTAGCTTTCAACTAGTGTCAGATATATTGTGTTATTGATTTCCACTAACAGGTATTTCGGTTTAGGGAGGCGGAATCGAATTTGTAGAATCTAGCTTAAAAATTGATATTTGTATATTATGCGCATTTCAGATTTCGTGGGCGCGTCGGGTGTGGCCGTGCTCTGAAAATGTATATGCCTATACTTACTTACACCGATACACACTTACAGCAGTGGTAGATATTTTTTTTTTGTATCGATTTACAGTTTCCGAAATATCGGCACAGGTGTGGGCATGGCTAAAAAATTTGTTACCGGATTTGAAAGGCGGCTACCAGTAACATACCCACCAAATATGACGGACCTAGCTCAAAAAGTGCGGAAGTCATTTAAAATCTTTGGGGACCTGGAAACCGTTACCTTAAATTGTTGGGAGATATGTGGCTTTATCGAGTTTCGAATATCGATTTTATCGATTTCCTTGCCCCCTGGTGGACGTAGCAATCCAATTCTTACACTTTGTCTGACGCGAGCACAGGCCACTATCTGTTCCAATTTTCATGGATGTCGAGAGCAGTTGTGTTCATGCAATCACACAAAAGGACAGACAGACAGACAGCACGGCGGACATTGTACAAAACCAATATACTATGATACCTTCGGTATCAAAGTATTAAAAGCTGATGTTAGAATTTTGTGTACCCACATATATAAGACACTCTGGAAACTAGTTAAATTTTTTTAAAAATTCAAAGAATTCACATTGGAATCAAGGAAAGAAGAGACCCAACCTCTCGTGTTAGAAATATACATTCCGACATACCCTGCGGGCCAAAAGAATGGCGATTTTCTAAAATTCTGATTTGAACCATACAGATTACAGTTCTGAAATCGATACCTCAAAAGTAGGTTAAGTGGCATCCATATTAAGTTAAAATCATTTCCTAAAAAAAAATCGCAAATATGCTTATTAAGCAGCTGCCAATTGAAAGCGTCATAAATCTCTGCATTTAAAAAAAATATTCAGATAAACTTTCAAGTTCATAAAGAGTTAGAAATTTTGTAAGCAGCTTATCCTTCAATGGCCTTTGGATTATGGCTTCCTGGGTCTACGGGTGACCCTAACAGACTGCTAATTTACCTAATTATAAGATTATTTGTTTACACAATAAAATTTATGAGCGTGAAAAAACGCAACAACACACACTTTGCCTAGCTCAGCATCTGGGCATCTGGCAAAGTTTAGAGCATTTCCATTGAAGTTGGGCATTTGACATTGTGCAGACGCTCGCTCAAATGTACAAAATAATTATCGCACTTAATTGTGGATTACAAATGACAAATGGCGACCAGAAAAAATGTGTTCGTTGAGTAAATTTTAATCTGGAAAATTTGATAAGAATGAATTAAATGTTCGTATATTGCTGAATAAACAATTTGAAATGTTTTTAGAAAATGAATCATTTATAAAGATAACCTGACACCTTTTCATGCGATTACCAAATGCCAAATTGTAGCATTTCTAAGCTTCATAAGCACAAACATCCCTTTCACTTCACTTCTGCATCCCTTCGTTATGCTTGCACCATTTAACATAATAATGGGCAACATCGTAAATGTCAACCACATGCTAAACGACCAACCTTCTACTTCTACTTTTAGCGGATCCCAAATTCAGTGGCCCCATCAGCAATGTAACGGTGCCCGTGGGACGCGATGCTCTCCTCACCTGCATCGTTCATGATCTCGTCAGCTACAAGGTGGCCTGGCTGCGTGTGGACACCCAGACCATATTAAGCATACAGAACCATGTCATTACCAAGAATCATCGCATTGCCATCACTCACACGGAGCATCGTATTTGGCAGTTACGTATACGCGATGTACACGAATCGGATCGCGGATGGTGTGTAAAAAATATGTAGTACCTCAAAATACATTTTATAAGCTCTTGCTGTTAAATCCCAGCATTTTAATAACCCCCTTTTATTATATCATTTATTTTATTCTTTGATTTCAAATTTTAATTTATTACATTTAATTTTAAATGTTTTCATTTGCTAATTTTTTTTCCCCGATGATAAAAAATCGGCTTGAATTTTAAAAGATCGTTCTGAAAATCAGTTCTTCAAAAATTAATTTTTTAATAATAAAATATATTTCTAAATAGTAAGAGAGCAAACCATTATTTTTAGAAAAATTCAATTAATCAACAAAACAAAGTGTCTTCAAATTAAATTTTATAATTTTTTAAACCACCTGAAATGTTTGTATATATGTATAAGGGATATATACAAATGTTTAATAATAATAAATAAGTAACAAGAAAATGTAAGAATGTTCTGGATTTAAGAAAAAAAACGCTTGTTTTTAGAAAGACACAACCCCTCCGCTTATAAACAAACTTCCTTAATAAACAGGATAATTATCGTTGGCGACAAGTATTTTGTTTTCGTGTATTCTAAAGCCATTTAAATAAAAAAACTTCATCCTTTTAATATTAAAGATTTGTTGCAATTTGTAATCTATTCTGTTCGATAATTATATCCATAACGAAGAGGTGCTGTCAACACGCCGAACAGAATCTTATCTGCTCACTTAATTAATATTGGTTAATAATAATATTTATAAATACTAAAGGTACATGTGCCAAATAAACACGGATCCGATGAAGAGCCAAATGGGCTATCTAGATGTGGTTGTGCCGCCCGACATTGTTGACTACCAGACCAGCCAGGATGTGGTGCGCGCCAGTGGCCAAAATGTGACACTCACGTGCAGTGCAACAGGTGTGCCACTGCCGACAATCACCTGGCGGCGCGAGGAAAATGCGCCGCTATGGCTGCCCACTGAACACGGCGATGAGCAGGTGGACGAGATCTACAGTTTGGAGGCTCAGAATCTGACACTGTGGCAACTGCAGCGCGTCCACATGGGCGCCTATCTGTGCATCGCATCCAACGGGGTGCCGCCAACGGTCAGTAAGCGCGTCATGTTGGTTGTCAACTGTGAGTATTTTTGTCCAGGTCCTCTCAGCTCGGGAATTCAATTTGTCAATTCCTGCAGTTGCGCCGACCATTTGGACGCGTTACGATACCATCTATGTGGGTCTGGGACAGAAGCTGACACTCGAGTGCATCAGCGAATCGCAGCCGGCATCGATTAATTTCTGGATCAAGGATAAGGAGCTGCTGCAGGGCGGCACCTACGACTCCATGGTCGTCGATCATGTGCATCGCATTGTGATGCGGCTCACGCTGCAAGCGCTGACCAGACGAGACTTTGGCGAATACAAATGCATTGCCCGGAATGCTTTGGGAGAGACAGAGCGCAGTATTATATTACATCGTTAGTGGGGAAAATGGGAAATGCGGAAAACTTCCATTTAATAAAATTTCAATTAATTCAATATATTCACAGATAAGGCCAAAAAGCATGTGCAACACTCGCATCAGACCTCAACACGCGACAATCAGTTTATCGTCATTGAAGGTGCGTAGTAAAATCCATTTAACAAATGTCTAAATATTTATCCAATTCAATTGTTTAACTTAATTCTCTTTTCAACCATTTCTAGAGTATATAGCAAATATGGCAACAACCCATAATGACTGGCTGGCAAATATTATTAATGGTGTCAGCATCATAAGCCTGATTTTGTTCAATAAAATTTTATGTTTTTGAAAGCAAAAGAAATTCTTTCTATTACATAGTAAAATCAAATTGAGATGCCCTTAATCGATTTGCATTCATGTATCAATATCTCGACAAATATATCTATTTAATTATTGTAAATATTAAAGATTTGTTTTCGCATCTAACGAAAAAAAAAACAATAAACAAATTGAATTATATTCTTGTACTGAAAATATGTACATATAATATTTATGAACATGCTCAAGACTTTTCTTCTTTGTCTGCATTATTACAGTCAACATATAATATTTTTTAATATTATTAATCAATGACCTAAAAATAAGGCCCCCAAATCTGTGAACAATATCTGTGGTTAATAAGAAAACGCAATTTTTAATTGTGTTTCTGCCACTTTTGAAGCATGACTTTAATTATTGTTTTTATATTATTTTGTCTAATTTGGTTTATTTTTTTAGTACAACAATTTCTTACATAACTGTCTGTTCAAGAATGAAGTAAATTTAATTTTATCAGAATTTTTTTATAAAGGTTTTATTTTGATATTTTTCGTCAAACTTTTTAAATTAGCTAAATTTGTTTTGCTATAAATTAATGTTTTTATGCCTTTAAAATCAATCAATTTGATTTAACATTTTAGACTTTACGATGTTAAACTTAAGTTTCGCTTCGATTTGCAACATTTAAGTGATTTTTGCTTGGTGTTTACACTTTTAAAATTAGCTAGCCATTTTTTATGCATGGTATGTACAAATGTGTAGTTGCTTCAATCATTTAAGAAGATTTGACTACAACAACTAATATAGAAAAAATTGAACTAAGGTGAAACATTGTTGTTTAACGAATGCTGTCAAGAGCCAAGCTAGCGAGCAATGAAAGTTACGTCGATTTTAAAATAAATTAAAATGATTAATACCTATACATATATTTATGAATATAAATTCTAGCTATGAGCGTGTCGAGGTAGGCTTAACAATCTTTGTTAGTTGGATACGCTTATCATTTAGGTGCTTGTGTATGTGTGGTGTGAGTGTGTGTGTTTGTGTGTGTATCTGTGTATGTGCTAAACTTAAATTCCCAAGTCACCACCCAAAGCTTCAACTTGAGCTGCCTTGTCCATTGGCTAAATTTGTGGGCGTTGATGCGGCGGCGGTGAGTTCCATGGTAGGCACTATAACTGTCGGCGGCGGCGTGGCGCCTTTGGCCTTGGCCAGCAGATCGCGTTGCTCGTAGATTTCGTTGACGAGCTTCTTGACAAACGGATGGTTGAACTTGCCCTCTGTGGAGTCAAAGAACTCCTGATGCTTTAGCAGGCAATTATCACGTTTCTCATACTCAAACGCCTGCATAACCATATCCAAGCGATCCAGGTCCTTCACAAACTTGGACTCGGCACTTTGCGCATGCTCGTACTCCTAAATAGACAGGAATTCAGCTTTAGTCGTGCCCTATTACAATTTATATGCACTTGCTCACCTCGAATAGCTCCATGATGCGCTTGCCACGTGGCTCAATCAACTTGCATATGTCCTCCATGGCCTTGAACTCCATGGCACGCTTCTCGTCTTTGGAGACACCGCAAAAGGGCGTAATGTCGCCAACCAGACTCTCAGCCAGATCATGCACCAGCGCCAGCTCCATGCAGCGTATCTGATTGAGACCCTCACTGCCATCCAACAGAAAGGTCAACATGCTCATCCGATACATGTGACCGGAGATGGACTCACAGTCGTTCACATCCCGCAGCACCCAGCCAGTGCGTTTGGTGTGCTATAAAAAATAGACAGAAAGTTTATTCAACATGTTCGTAATGATAATATGACTAACAGCTATGTTTGCTACGTTCCTACAATCGTTAATATACATTTAAGCTACGCAATAAACAACATTAATTTAGCTAACCACCAGAAATAGTTTCAATAAACATATTGCACTGCATATTCTAACTTATCAGCTTTTTAATAATATGTTTAATTCCATTATTACTATCATTATAATATCTGCATAGTCATGACTTATTACGGGGCATATTCGTCCGCTGATAAGTACAACACTTGCATAAAATAACGTGACTTTTACCCAAGATAAGCTGTATAACGTAGTGCCTGAGATAAGCCGTACTCGCTTTGTGTGGACATGTAAATATAATAATATTTATGAGAAAAGAGAGAAAAGACGTTAGCAACATCTCTCGACCTTGTCTACCCCGCTGCTGGGCTTCTATAAATAAACCGTTTATTGATCAAATAGCAACAGCCTACAACCAACTGTATAGGTTTAAGTTGAAGGCCTGCGCCGAAAAGGGGGAAGTGGGCAAGCGGAGAGCGAGCGGCCTTGGGCGACGATGTCATTGGTTAGGCTGTCAGTGCTGTACCCCATTCCCTTCTTTCTCCCTCTCTCTGTGCCTATCTTTTCAATTAGACATAGTGCTTTGAACAGTTCATGCTAATAGAAATATTGGGCTTATGGTGATCGTTAAGCGCATTAAAAATCAAATCTGATATTTGACAATTATTGTATGGAGAAGTAATTTGATAACCACAAGTTGCCAACTGTCAATTAGAACGATTATTAATCAGAATATTTATGCATATGATTTTTAAAATCCGGCTCCTGTTAGAAAACTATGAATCTTATTTATATAGGAGTATAGGGTATTTCCTTATCAAGCATTTTTGCTCGCCTTTTTTGTATTATGAGACCGTCTGGCAGGTTGAGTAACCAAATATTATTGTTGCGGTTTCTCTATTCGTTTATCTATTTTCAACAATAGCGACAGACCACAGACGAGACAAGCCCCTCCCCCACACACACCTCTTCATAGGCAAGATGCCTACTACATGTAGTATAACATTCTGAGTATCGTGTCTTCACTTTGAAGGCCAAGATCAAAGTCACAATTTGCGTATTCCTATTGCTATTTTAATTACACTTCTACGCTCTAGAATTTTTCTTAATATGCCAACAAAATATATATTTTGTAAATTCGCATTGCAAATATGTATATATATATATATATATATATATTTCAGCCATTTCAAAATAATTCCAAGTCATTTCAGAATGAAATGGGTGAATATTCACGTGAGGCCTTTGGAACTTTGCCATTGTGAAATAAAAAAAAAAACAAACAAACAATCAAAAAAATATTCACTTATGCAAGCGAAAAATTAGCTCAACGTTCAATTAGGAGAACTGTCCGTTGAAATCGATGTTTACCTGATTTGCAAGCGTCGCATCGAAAAAAAACCGAAGTTTTAAATTGGATTCTTCAATTTACACACAATGTTATCCGTTTTATAACACATATAAACCCTAAGAAAATGTTGAACACAGGCAAAAGTCTTTCAGAAAGAATATAATAACAAAAAAAACGACATAAATTAATTTATTAATTAACCGAACGAATAATTATGAAAACTAAATCTAAACAAAACATCATTTATATGTATGTACAAGCATATATTTAAATAAGTATGTGTATGCATGTTTATTTATACATACTACGAAAAGCGTTCAAATATTATACGATGTAGTTGTATATATAAATTCATATACGCTTGTGCGAGAGTAAAACAAAGCGAATTTGGCTGAAAAACAGCAAATTAAAGCAAAACAAGCCAATATGTTTATATGTGTAGGATTTGTGAGTAAAAATTATTCTTACTTTGATAGAAAAGTTTTGCAAGAAGTGACGAAATATCTTTAATATATTCTGCTCTTGGAAAATGTATCTAAGAAATGTTCGTTTAATTTGTAATTTGAATTGGTGCTGGATTTATAAAATGTTTGATTAAGCTTTGCAATTTCTATTTACACATTTACTTATCACCGTTTTCCGCTGTTATGTTGAATTGCTAACGTAGTTTTTTGTGTACTATACATTTATTTATATATTGACATCACCTGACTTGAATTCGAGCTTTTCATCATAATAAGCTTCTTTCCGTTGACCAGTCTCAATATCGTCGTTGCAAATTTCTATTTCGCTGAGGGCGGCAGAAAATGTTTGCCTTTGGATCAGCGCAAACTATGTCATCCTATTTATTATATTTTAATACTATTCACACACATAGGCAGATACGCACACAAAATAGATCTGCTTGAATTAGTGCGATATAAACAGCAAACAGCCAGTCAAAAGAGAGCAGTGGCAAAGAAGAACGCAGATATTAAGATTGAATAAAAATATTTTAGAAAGACGGAAAGAAGAAAACAGAAGTCTATATACATTTTGGGGATGCGAATGCAATTGTTGGAAAAAATCGATTGAAATTATGTGTCTGCCTTCAAATTAAACAAATCAACAACAAATCGAATCGTATCGAACAATGCATTGTGGGCATCATCAAAAAATTAGTCGCCCAACATCTATATTCTGCGGTTGTGCCTTAAATATGTGGAACCAAGGTGTCGTAATTAGAAAACGAGAACTAGTTTAATGCAGATTCAGAACTTACAAAAATTGTGTGCAAGTTTTATCAAATCTACTTTAAAATTTAGTTGAGTTTGAGTCTTATTTCAAACTGACCATATAATATTTGTGTGTTTGAGATGTTTTGAAATGGGTGACGCGAATTTATATGGCTGCTCCGATATATATATATATATATATATAGCATAAAAATTTCTAAATTGGCAATTCAAGAAAACGTGTAAGCAGATATTGCTTAATCGCAAAATTTTTTGAATCATACGGCATATGCAAGAAATTTAAAGAACATTTCTTAGATATTTTTTCCATTTGACTCATTTAAAAATGGTTCGTGACTTAGCTTGATTTTGTACAGGGACTGTACTTAATAATAATTCACTTATTTCCTGCTTAAATTGTTGTCAACCTATTCTATCTAAGTTTTTTTTCTTTGTTTCAGTCTCACACAAATGTATACGAATTTACGAATATATGTATATATATTGTATAATACGTGAACACTTTTCAAAGTATGCATACATTATACATATACATATTTAGATATGTGCTTGGACATATATAGATCCAAATTATATTTTGTTTAGTTTTAGTTTCTACTTCCTAATTATTAGTTTAGTACATTTTCTGTTCATAGCTGGTGTTTTATTCTTATTATATTCTTTAGAAGAGACTTTCGCTTGTGTTATACCCTGTTTTATTATCTAATCAGCATAATTGATAATTTCAAATTGACGGATTACTTTGGGGGCAAATTGAAGAACCCGATTGAAAAATTCGCGTTTCGTTATCAATGCGATGCTGGCAAATTAGTCGAAAATCGATTTCAACTGACATATCTCCTAATTGAACTTTGAGCTCAGTTTTCAATTGCATAAGTCATTTTTTTGTTTATTTTTTTGGCAATGGCAAAGTTCCAATTATCTCACGTGAATATTCACTCATTTAATTCTGAAATCACTTGGAATTATTGTCAAATGGCTGAAACAAGCAAAACACAATATATACATACACATATACATATATACACATATACATATGTATTCATATACATATATATATATTCATATACATATTGGACAGGCGAATTTGCAAAATATTCGAATATATCTCAGAATATATTATTCGTTTTTTAAAGAATATTTTTAGAGCGTAGAAGAAAAATTAAAATGGCTATGGGAATACGCAAATTGTAAAATGTAATCATTATCAAAACATACCAACTTATCAATATTATGCAGCTGTTTACTGTTTATAATCGCTCGAAAATCAAATTTATTGTGAAATTATATTTGTAATTTATGAAAATATTTTATCGACTCTAATAAATATAAAAAATGTAAATATAAGCAAAATTGTATCAAAACATCTCTACAATTTTGTTGAATCCTATCCAGATTATTGTCTGCTTTATGGGTTTGGAAAGAGTTTTGCTGATTGAATGAAATCACAGCACACAATAATAGCTGTTGTTCCAGTTGTGGAAAAATCGATGCGAGGGCATTTGGGGGACGTCTCAAAAAACTGGTTTCTTTTCGATTTGATTTTTTTTTTTTTTTTTTTTTTTTTTTGCGCTTACCTTGAGGTTGCCAATGAGCTCCATGAATTGGAGGATGTCAGCGTGGCCGGTACTGAAGCAGGGCTTCTTGCCTGTCGCATTGTTTGAGGCTGCCTCGTGGCAGGAGGCATTTGCCCCGCTTGCAGCGCCATCGACGACGGCGGCGGCGGCTACGGCAGCAGCTGTGATGCCGCTGCTGTCATCGCTGCTATTGCTAGTGATAATTTCCGCCTGGAGAGGCTCCGCTGCCAAGGAGGACATGGCAAATTTGATAGTTGTCTGTTGTGACGACGACGAGGAGGACGATTTGGAGGATATGTGACGCTGTATGTCGTGAGTGCGCTGCTGTAGCAAACTGCGTACAAATTGCTTTGATAAATGAACGACGTGCGCCGACTCCGATTTCGATGCGTACGAACAGCAACCGTGCGCTGTCAGGGGCGAATTGCGACTGACAGTGTCGTCGCTGAAGTTGAATTCGCTCGACTGCTGCTTTGCTGTCGCTGTAGCTTCAGCTGATGATGACGGCAGCCCGCTGTTCAGCTGACTGAGGAACTTGCAGAGATCAGCAGCAACACAACCTCCCACGCCGCTTCCACTCGTCCTCTTGATCAGATGCTGTAGTGAAAACATGGTCGAATTGAGCGTCTTATTCTCCGAGAAACAGTCGAATTTGAGTGGACAAGCGCGTGATGTTTAGCTACAATTGTGTGTAGTCGACGACGCAAGCATGTGATGTGTTTGTACTAAAAAGATACAGAGAGAGCGAGGTAGAGAGAGAGTGGGAGTAAATACGTGCGTTTCGTTTGACAGTCACTGCTTGACCATTGAGTTACAGTTTGAGCAGCACTTACGCAAAGAAAAGTATTTTTGTGTTTGTTTGGAAATCAATCAATAATAATTTAATCAAATTAATTTAATTTTTGTATAATTTTTGTGTCGATTGACTTTAGTTTACATTAAACAAATAAATAAAAATAAATATGGGCCACAATAATTTACTAGAATGTGGCTCTATTAGATGCTTCATTTTATATTGCTAGTCTGTGGCGACGCAATTATGTTGCATTTGAATATAAATACATTTTACACTTCCTATTTGGCTATTCAATGTAATTAATATAATTAGACGAGGGCTGCCTAAGAGTTTCATATTAAATATCTAGAAACTACCTTCTGTGAAGAGTTCTTTATCTAAAACAGTTAATGATAACAGCATGTATTTAATCATGTTTAAGTGATTAGTGTTCTTAAACTGTACATTCCCAAATGGATTTTATCAAAAAGCTCTATACATTTTTTATAATCAAGGCACGTCCAAAAGGCTAGTAAACCAATTGTTATCATTGTCAGGCAATAGTTATCTGAATGAGACTTATTCTGATTTATTTTTTTTTTTTCTGTGTTATGTATTTGCTTTCAATGATCAAAATCCAATTTAATTTCGAGCTTCGCAAAATATTTATATGAACATAGACACAATTTCTTCTAATCACAAATTTGAATATTTCAATACTTTCTAAATATTCACTTTTTTACGTATATTATTTTTATTATTAAATAATATTTGTTAATTAATATATCCCAATAAATATTTGGTATTATTTCATATAGATTTTTTACTTAATCTTTGAAGAATCGCTGAATTTCCTTTTGTTTTATTGTCAAAAATTCACTAATGGCTCAGTACATTTGAGGTAACCCTCGTGCACACAGTTTACACGCAAAATGTACATTGATTATTGTGCTTTATGCAACAACATTCGTGAACTCAACACTGACCGAAAAGTCGCAGACACAAATAAACAAATATTTGTTGAATAAACTACAATGCGAATTGAAAAATATATACTTAATCACATAAATGTAAATTTATAAACTCATACATATATATATTATATTTTTTTTTGGTTTCGTATCAACCAACCTTGACACAAACGCGGCCTAACTGAACTTTTCCCAGACTTGGACTGGAAGGAAGGAAGTAGTAGGGAAGACAACCGTTAGCAATGAATCGCGTGCGCCTTGTGACTGCGGCGGTCAGCGGCGGCCCGTGGCACTTCAAGGTGACGACAACGCTCGCGGGCAGCGACTGCGACGTTGACAATTCTCTGTCGCTGCTTGGTTGTAAATGTTGACTAGCGGCAAAGGCGGTAAATGAATTTGACAATGGGGCAGTGGACGGAACGACGACGGCGCACAATTAAAAATATCACTAAGCTAATACAGACACACACACACACAGGCACACACACACATACACACGTACGTACGTATATTAGCGCAACTCATTGTGCTTCTTCATTGCCTGCGTTTTCGGGCCTTGTTTCTATGCGCTTCTTTCAACGGCGAGATCGTAAAGCGTTCAAGTTTGTATTGCATCAGCTGATGTCGCTCTCACAGCTAACGGTTAATGTAAATCACACGTTCGTCTCGCGTTCATTAATCCTCTTAGCAAATTGCACAACGAAACTTTTTTGTAGCGAATTGAGTTGCCGCGAAATGTTTTCGCGTCGCTTGTACTCAAGCGGTACATTGAGGCGGTCGGTCGATGCAGCAGCTATTGCGTTATCGGTATGCTGCTAAAATACCACAATGTTAGTAAAATACCAAGAGAATTTGTTATATATTCATCTGAATAATCGATAACACCAAACTAGACAGCCCCGCACATGGTTTCGGGATTTGTTTTGTTGTCGATCTTTCCGCGATTTTCACTCGCCAGCAAAATAATATTATTGATTGCCATTAGCCATGTTGGCGCCCATTAAGCATTTGCTGAGTAATTATCGCATTGTCCTCGCCAGCGGCTCCCCTCGCCGCAAGGAGTTGGTGCAGATGCTGGCAAGAGCTCATAAAAAGTGTATTGTGCAATTTTAAACAGATCTTATAACTTTGGCTTATCTTTCCATAGGGTCTCAATGCGGAACTGTGTCCCTCGACCTTCGAGGAGGATCTGAATGTGGCCGATTTCAAGGAGTTCTCCGACTACATCGAAGCAACCGCCTCGGGCAAGGCCGACGAGGTTTTTCAGCGCTTGAGCATCGCCGGCGACGTCGAAAATCTGGTGGTAATTGCTGCCGACACAATGGTCACACTGGCCAACGAGATCTACGGCAAACCCAGAGACGCAGCCGATGCTCTCCGCATGCTTACCAAGTAAATCAAGTAATCAGATATTATAATGTAAAAATAAATCAATTGATATTTTTCATCTACGTTTTATAGCCTCTCCGGCGTTAGCAATCGTGTATTTACCGGCGTCGTCCTCAAGCATGCAAAAGGTGTACGGCAATTTACAGAAACAGCTGATGTCTATTTCGGAAAGCTGACGGCGGCACAGATACAAAGCTATCTGGACAGCGGGGATCCACTGTGAGTGTGATGTCACTTTTCCAGGTTTTCAGTGTAATTGCAAGCTGGAAAGTCGTTGAATATTGTGACAAAATGCTCTAAAACCGTAACTATACAAGTGTGATGAGAAATATTTGAAGAAATTGATTGTGTCTGTGTAAAAACTCGTAAATCTGTTCATCTAAGGAAAAACTTTCCAGTTCAGTCCCAGTACCCTCAAAAGTGCACACTGATCGAAACAAGTTTTAATTTTGCCCTGGAAGTTTGGTTTAAATGGGGTACTTTGCTTTTATAATAAATACTCTTAGAACTGTGAATCAAGATGGAATAGTAAATTCTCAATTATAGGATCAGTACGTGTGCAATTGTAATTAAATCGGTAACTTCTAAATGAAATTATAAGTGCATCTTCAACTGTTTCAAAGAGCAACGGTAATTCAGTACACTTAAGACCACGAACAGCTAATGAATAAGCACAAAGCAAAGTTTTAAGTCGACTTGACGCCTCTATTGCTTATTGCTTTAAGCTAACCATCAGTCAGTGAATCAGAATTATTATTAGTATTAATTTATTACATTCCTACCACTTCACAGGCTGCATTACCCTGTAATGTGTGAGGGGTCGTAGACGGAATTATACTATACAACTCTATAAGTCAAGAGAGTCTATTGTAAGGCAGTTGCATTATACCTCCAAATTTGGAAAAATGTGTAGTATATATTAAAAATTTAGTTATATATCCAAAATATAGAAAGTTTACTATATATATATATATATATATATATACTTCCTAGGATATAAAACAATTTTAAATATAAACAAGACTAGAGCAAAGCAGAGTAAATTATTAAAAAAGTTAGTAAAACAGATAGGAGAGCAATACGTATATAGCTAAAGTCTAAATAATAGTCTAAATAATAGTAGTTCACACAAATGTTTTGGAAAATGTAAAAACAATACATAAAATATAGTTAGGAAATGACATGGCTAAAAAAAAAAAATTAAGAACAAAAAAGATTTAAGTAATTAAATTTAATTATTTGTTTGTATATTTATTTTCTTAAATTATTTAAATTTAAAGAAAGTAATAATATTTTAAAAAAAAATTTTGTGTTTTACAGAATATATTTTTTCTTCATACTGAAGATTTTGTAGAGGTCCTGATTTTAACACCATAAAATAAGTCATATTTTTATTAAATGCTTTGATAAGTAGCACGACTATTATTTTGACTGCATTTGAAATACGGCATGTATGTATACTGATATTAAGTTGGTGTTTCACTTAGAAGCTTCAGCAATGTATTCTTTTGTACAAAACATCTTTAACTACACTCATCTTATCTTTTTCTCTCTATCTCTATCTCTTTCTGTCTCTCTCTCTCTCTGTCTCTGCCTCTGTCTATGTGTGCTCTGCAGCGATAAGGCTGGCGCTTATGGTATTCAGGGACCTGGTGGGGCCCTGATATCTCGCATTGATGGTGATTTCTACTGTGTCATGGGTCTTCCACTGCATCGTCTGTGCTGCGAGCTGAACAAACTGTTTCTGGAGGACCTGCAGTAGCTGCCATAACGCTTGCAGTTAGTCGCTTATCACAGTACAACATTTGTAATCTGTGCACGTCAGAGGCTACACTTTAAGTTCGGCTAGTCTATGTCTGATAAGACATTTTATTTGTCGCCGTAATTGTTTGTTTCTGTTTGCTCATAGACTAAGTCAAGAGTACAAATTAAAAAAATAATTATTAAAAACAGTGTTTTTTTTTGTTTTTTTTTTTACTCATCAAGTTAAATTGCTGTGTCGTTTTTGTTGTTAATTCTTAAGCCGCACAGTGGTGATGATTTATATTGATTTTCTATATTTTCTTTCTATAATTAAATAATTATTTTTATATATCGTATTGATTGATTTTGATATACATTTTTATCTAAAATTTTAGTGTTAAAATAAGCAGCTACTTTTTACATAATTTAAATCCGACTTTTTACATCTACAATTTACTAACTGAATAAAAGATTAAAATTAATATCTGAATATTAAAAGGAAAATGGTATTTTAAAACATATTTTTTTGTCTTTTATTATTTTTATTAAATTATTAGAAGTCAGCAAAAAAAATAATAAAAATATATTAAAAATATGTCATAATGCCTTGCAAGCAGCAAAGATTATTAAAAAGAAAAAAATGTGCTTTCATTATGTAAATTATTAGGACATAAAAATATATTTAAATATTTTTTATATTTTTTGAATTAATAATTACCATTGTATAAAATAACGATATCAATGTACAGAAATATTAAAATAGACTAAGATAAACTATGCTCTATAAAGTAGTGGACATACTAATTTGTATAGTTTTTCTAAAATCAAAATAAGCAAATTATTTGCAACCACTGTGCCAAAGTTTCATCAACATAAAGCAACACATTAGTTGCTCTTTTATAGCATGTAAAAAGCAGCGAATAAGATCATTTGGGAAGGTAACGTATATTTTCAAAGATAAGGCATAGATTATATATAGCTAGATTCGAAATAAACATACAATAATTATTTTTAAATAGAATTTGACAAAATGAACAACTGGCAGTCAGTCAACTGAAAGCAAGGCAAACGGAATGACGCAGGAAAATTCGCATTCCTCCAGCTATCAGCTGTGGGGCGGTCGCTTCACAGAGCAACCACATCAGGCGCTGCAAGAGCTGAACAACAGTTTGTCTCTTGATTGGCGTCTCTATGCGGATGATTTGGATGCGAGCAAAGCCTACGCGGAGGCACTGATGCGTGCTGGTCACCTGAATGCCGCCGAGTGCGATAAGCTGGTGAAGAGTCTGGAGCTGATACGCTACGATTGGATTGAGCAACTCGTCAAGTTTCAGGCCAGCGATGAGGATGTCCATACGGTCAACGAACGTCTCCTGGTGGAGCTAACCGGTGAGCTGGGCCAACGTTTGCATACGGGACGCAGTCGCAACGATCAGGTGGTCACCGACCTGAAGCTCTGGCTGCGCAAAGCGATACGCGAAACTCTGGGCCGCCTGAGCCTGCTCATCAGTTCGATGGTGGAGCAGTCGCAGTCGCATCTGGGCGTGCTCATGCCGGGCTATACTCACCTGCAGCGGGCTCAGCCCATTCAGTTCTCCCACTGGCTCCTCTCGCATGCCTTTGCCCTGCGCGAGGATTGCCTGCGGCTGCTCGAGTTACGCAATCGCTGCAATGTGTTACCTCTGGGCAGCGGAGCTTTAGCCGGGAATCCACTGGGTATTGATCGCCTGTGGCTGGCAGAGCGTCTGGGCTTCGCTGGAGTTACGGCCAACAGCATGCACGCTGTGGGCGATCGTGATTTTGTGGGTGAGTTGGATTGATTGGATAATCCTGCAATTTTCATTTAGTTAAAAAAAGTTATTAATAAAATACTATATATTAAGAGTATATTTAAATATATATAAAAATAAGCTTATATATACAAAATATTCTTATCAGTTTTCAGCTGATCAATAGCAATTTTCGCTTGACTTGTTTGTTATGTTATGTTATTCAAACCTGCTACAAATGATTATCTGTATGCAACACCGCATATATGTCTATATCAGATAATTATATAATATTGCCTTCATGGGCATGAATGCGTAACCATTTTTTGTGAAAGAAAAGCTTTCTATTTAAGATCTTTATGAAACTTACCAAATATAAGCACACTATTTATATTTTGTAATTTTTTAATTGTAACAAAACATGCTTAAATTAAGGTTTAATCATATAAGTTTGATTATTTAAGATAAACACCCCAAACAAGATTTCAATATGACATAGTATTGTGTTATCCAAACCTAAGCATACAAAATTATCTTTATATGGTAATATAGTTAGGCAACTGAATGTCCCAGTGGCAATGATATAACATATCAAGCTAGATTGCTTACTTTATAACTTCAATTTTGGCTGTGCCCAATAATAATAACAATAATAAGATTGTATGCTAAGAATTATTAGTATCTCAGTAATACAACAGTAGTCATGAAGCATAAGAAAAAGTATTATCAAGTTGTCAGCTGATTTTTATTGCTATCACTAGAAATTTGCGACTGTCTGTTTCTTTATGAACTATACATGGATTTTTCCATGCAACTCAAAAACAAATATCAATATATCAAATTTTTTTTTACAAAGTATACAAAAAATAATTTATTCTTAACTTTTCTTTTGTATTTAAATTTGGATTTAATCGTAAGATAAGTAGCTAAGAAAGATTTCAATTGCTTTAAAAACAAAATATTATTCAATCCCAACCTAATAATATAAAATGGTATTTAAGAAATTACCAAATATGCTCACAATATTTATCCTTTGATAGCGAAGGTATCATAGTATATTGGTTTTGTCCGTCATGCAGGCAGATAGTCCGTATGTCCGTCCGTCCGTTTGTGTGAACTCAACTTTTTCGACACCCTTAAAGATAGAGACTTGAAACTTGAAACATATACTCGAAATGGCTATATCTTCCGCAGTTTTTGAATGAGACCCCTGAAATTTGAATACTGGTAGCCGCCTTTAAGACCCGTTAAAAAATTATTTTGTACAGCCAAGCCCACACCTTGCGCCTATAATCGTCCTAGCCGACATTTTGCAAAGTGCAAATCGATAAAATCGCATATATCCCACAATTTTAAAGATAGAGCCACCAAACTGTAAGGTAACTTGCTGGTAACCAATATCAAAGATCGGCATATACATTTCCATAACACGCCCACACCTGTCGCCCCCATGAACTTCGGCCCTAGAAATGTGAAATGCGCATTTCTTCCACAACTTATAAGTTATATCACTAAACATGCAATAAGTTAAAAGTTGGTTGGATATAAATGAAAAAAATTGGTAATTTATGTACATAAGTGCAAGCCATCGAATAAATTGAATTATCTTTGGATTCTTGCCACAAAATATGTTTTTAAATAAAAAGAAACAATTTAATATTATGTTAAGTCAATTATTTTATATTTTATTTGCAGTGGACTTTATCTACTGCTGTTCGATGGTGAGCATGCACATGTCTCGTCTGGCCGAGGATCTCATTGTCTACAGCACCAAGGAATTTGATTTTATCAAAATCGCCGACATATTTGCGAGCGGCAGCAGTTTAATGCCACAGAAACGTAATCCGGACAGTCTGGAGCTTATTCGAGGTATATCGGGGCTTATAACATCGAATCTGGCGGGCATTATGATGACCATTAAGGGCACTCCATCCACCTACAACAAGGACTTCCAATTCGATAAGCAATACTGCTTCCAGGCCTACGATAAACTGGCCCAGAGTCTGGACGTCGCCGTCGGCGTCATTGAAACCATGCAGGTGCAGCGTCATCAATTGGAGGCGGCTCTCAGTTCCGATATGTTGGCTACCGATTGGGTAAGTTGTTCCATGGAAACAGAAATCTGAAATTAATCTTACATAAAAGCCAGACCTCAGTTAATTGTTCTTTGGATCTAAAAATAGATGGATTTTTTCCATTGCTTCACAAAAAAAAAAAAAAAAAAAAGTAACAAAATTAATGAAATTAAATTAGGAATGTAATGTAAAATTAAATTTAAATTAAAATATAAGAAATATTTATAAGATTTCAAGGGGTATTTAAATGCAAAGTGGTCCAATATCGAATCCTTAATCAGGGAAAATACAGGAAAACGCAATAAGATTAAAAAAAAATAGTTTGTATGAATTAGTTAAGCACCACGACAAGTGCATACGAAAAATTATTCCCGAGATAGGACGTTTAAAATTTAGTTCTAAATAATATAAATGAATTATTCGAAAATCTATTTCTGAAAAATATAAAAAATGCTTTCAATTTTAGTCAAAGTTTCATAAGGATTGCATAAAAATAAAAAGATTGTCAAGAGTATATACTTTGTTTTTTTAAAATGTAACGGCTCACGATTTTGCTTATATATAAGGAGGTCCGCGCTAAGACCATAAATTTAATGTTAAAAATAAATTAGGCAAATTAATAATCAAATCTGCATCGTAATTTAATTGCTTAGTGTCAAAATTCTTGGGTATTTGTATTAAAATAAATCAACATTGTAATAAAATGATCAATTTTAAAAACTAACTAATTTCAGGCCTACTACCTGGTGCGTAAGGGAGTGCCCTTTCGGCAGGCCCATCATCACATTGGACGTGTGGTCACACTGGCGGAGCAGCGGGGCGTGGATATAACGGAGGTTCCACTGGGCGAGCTACAGCAGATTTGTGCCGCATTTGGAGCGGATATTGCCAGCGTGGCGGACTACGGTTACAATGTGCAGCAATATGATGCGATTGGTGGCACCGCCACGGCCAGCATTGTGGAGCAACTGCGTCTACTCAAGAATTTAGTCAAGCAATTGGGTCAGCAGTCCTAAACTTAATAGTTTGACACTGCATTTTATTTGAATTTCACTTTGGCATTGATTAAGAAATTACATATATTTTATATTATCATATTGCTGTTGATTTTTAATTGACGCTGGGACTCTGGGGCGTGTAGGTGTACGGTTCATGTGTGCCCGGCTCCCTGTTGTTCTCCAGCTGCTGATAGCCGCTCATTGCCGAGTTGGCCGGCAGACCCATCTTGCCGCCAGAAATGAGAACGCCGAGGCTCTGTTGAAGTTGCCAGCGACGCGCCTCGCGTATCGACTTGTTGCGCCGGAGCGTCTTGGCCAGCATAAACGCACAGAGCACGCCCAAGAGTTGAACAAAGGCAACGGTTGTCGCTCCAGTGGCAATCAGCATTGCACTCTGTGACAGTATGAAGTTCATCTTCCGGAAGCAGCCATATTCGAAGGGCTCCAGGCAGTTCACCTCGTCGTTATCGTTGGGATCCTGGGCCAGGCTACCACAGCATGAGATCGGCACAACAACATCATCCGATTCCAGGTGGGACATGTTCTGATTGGGTGAGTAGTACAGCTTCCAATCATCGGGATCCCTAACACCACAGCAGCCCAACTACAATAATATAAAGAAAAGAAGCAAATATTTCAAATAATTTCAAGGCGCAAAGACTCTAAAACTACTGTTTATAAGATCAAATTAAATTTTTAAAAAATTTTAGTAAATTTAATTTAGTAATATTACTTTACATCTTTGCTAATTAAAGATGTAAAGAAAGTTAGAGTTGTAATATTTGTACAAAGCGAAAAAATGCATTTTAAAAACCTAGCTAGGAACTACAAGCTCCAATCAAGAATCTATTCCTTGAAAAGAAACTGAAAATTAAACTAAGTAAGATTAGCTAAGAACAACAATCTGAAATCAAGAGTCTGTTAATTGAAAAGGACTGAAAAGATGACATGTTGTACTAATTTTTATAAAAGTTTGAAAACGATTAAGTGTATTAAATACAATTTTAAAAATGTAATCTTTTACTGAAAAAAAAATATTATTGTTAAAAAATTGAGAAATATTTCATTATATTTTCATGGAATATTTTAACTTGAAACAAAACTAAAAGCTCATATATATAAAACTAAACTAAAATCTCATAAATATATTATCTTGAAATATATTTTAAAAAAATATTTTTGAATTTGGTTCTTTTTGTTCGCTGTGCTGAACCTCAATAATGATTGGATATCCATTTTCGGATCATACTTACGCCAGATTGCATAAAGTCGACTCCTGCAGCGACGTTGGTATCCGTTTCGTAATCAGCCAGCGCATCGGTCATGGTGCGCATCAGCATTTCGCGTACCTGGGATTGCATCACAAAGGCGGCAATAGCTGCCGACACCTCGAGCAAAAAGACGAGGAACAGACAGACGCCGTACTGTGGATTGAGATGACACAAAAATAACAAGCTGACAACTGTGAGTGTTATTGGTTCGCCACTTACCACATTAATGAGCATAACGCTCTCCTTGACAGCTCCATAGGCGCCCAGGGTGGCAACCGCAATTAGTATGAAACCAATGGCAATTAGGAGCGCGGGCGGGGACGAGAAGTGTCCATCAATGAAGAGACTAAAATCGCCGAAAATCGCCTGAATGGTTGTACCCACCATGATCAGTAGTATGGCTGTCAGCTGTGAGGGCAAAAACAAATAACAGTTAACAAATTCACTTCGCAATCGCATGCCAAGTCACGACTTTGACGTTGAGTCTCATATCGGTGACAATAAGTAAGTGTCAGAATTTCACATTATATTGGTTTGGGGCAGAGAGGTGGACAAGGGGAATAATCTTATGTAATTGCTGTAGTTGTCAACCAAAGTGGGGTCAAATACAATAGCGATATAATTTTTGTTATATTTGGTTTGCACATATTATAAATCGCTTTTGCTTTTATTTATTATGTGTAATTACTTAAGTTAATAAATCTTTTCGTTAGATTTCCAAGTTAAGTTCTATAGGACACTAAAACAAAGTTGTATAATATTATTTCGAAAGTAAATAAATGCATATAGGTATATCCCACACTATGCATCAATTTACTGTATCGCCTTATATATGAGTAATAATTATTATTCTTTATCGTTTAAGTTGTCGTATATTCCTATGTATATAATAGTTGAAAATATCTCTGCTATCTTCAAGGTATAATGACGATACTAAAGATATCTTCAACTATTATATACACATGTAGAATTTAATAGTTACAATTATTTTTCCTGTTGTCATATATGAAAAATTACTTGCACGAATCATCTATGTATGTATTTAGATTTGAGACTATTTTATATATACGCTATATATGGCTGTTGCAAAGATATCTTCAACTATTATGTATATATATAGTTAAATATTTATAATAATAATAATTAATTGATATTAATATATATATATATATCTCGCCCTAAGCCAATTTGCTATATCTGGGCTATCTACCAATCTCTGTGTCATCAGAAATAAATGTTTTCAGCGTTATCAAGAAAAACAAATATCAGACACTTGACCCGTTTCTCTTTTGCAAATTGTTCTCATTTACTCTCACAGTCGATGTAAGATAGTACAACTGAACAATTCACAGACGTATATTATGATTCACAATCACCACAAAAAAATTGCTCAACTACTGATAAGAGCGCAAAATAAAGCGCTGTATTATCAGTGCCTTGATATTTTTTCTGTATGTGAAAAACAAAATGGCGTGTTTGCTTCAACTAATGAATCATGAGAACTGTAAGTTGGACATTTTTTTTTGGAAATCTTACCGCAAACATAAAGCTCACTATAATGAGCATATATTTGGCGCAGCGCATTCCGGAATTTAATTCAAGTTCCCGGTTCGCCATTCTGTTGGTTTTTCTTCTCTCGGTTTTTCGTTCTTCAAAGTTGTTTAACTGCAATGTAATGTATATGTATATGTTATTTTACTTTTTTCTAAGTGTATTCAGTATTTTTTGTATTAGTTGTTTCTTGGCCACAACACGTACTTTAACTTTAGCTGGCTACACGTTGACTGAGCGAACCCAGAACGGGAACGTTGCCAGTTGCAAACGCCAAACAGCTCTCGGTTTTCGGCTCTTGGCCAACTCACCCACTTCTCTCTCTCTCTCTCTCTCTCTCTCTCTCTCTCTCATGCTCTAGTCAAAATAAGTGGCTCTCGCTTTAACGCTCTTTTGCGTAGCAGTTGAGTTCGGTTATCAGCCAATATATGTTCAGGTTTTCTCAATGTACTAGATAAAAGACAGCGATAAGATTATGCCTTATTCATTGCATTTTGCAATAAAATGTGAAATTAGTTCAACCAATTGTGCTATTAGTCTATTAATGCATAAATACACACAAACATTTACTTACAAAACTCATACTTAATTCAAACGTCATTAAATGCTTTACAATTTTAAATTCACACAATGTTTCAAGTGCAAGGTCATTTGGGTTGTGGGTCGGCAGGTGTTGGCCATATGTTATTGATTGTATGTCTAAATTTTAATGAATCAACTGAATCGACTGGCTTATCGATTTTTTAATAACACTACTTTAAATTATTCATTGGCTGTAGTCATGCATGCTACACATATATACTAGGTAGGTATAATTTCTGAATACACTTTCTAGAGTTGTCTACCAATTAGGTTGAGTATTTGCATATAGTAAATATTTAAATAGGAATGACTGAATGCTAAAAGGATGCCATAATTATCACAAATCGATTACTACAATTGAGCGGACGGAGTTGTTTTTAGAAAACTAGGCTATTTGTTTTTGACTTTCTTTCTTTTCTTAGACACGCCGAAGATTACATACTTTTGCAGACCGTAGTAAGGTTGCCTACAAGTAAAATTAACTATAATTTTAAGAACCAGCCTTTTCCATGAAAGGTCTATTTTATTGGGTTCCAATGTTAATAACTGTTTGACAGAAGGTTAACAGCATAGTTGAAATCATAACTGATGACTTTGTTCAGGACAAATTTGTCCACCGATGATTTTTTTTCAAGCTTGTAAAATACATTAATAGATTTAGTTTGAATATCATTGTGAACAAAAACGTTTTTTCTTAAAATAACTAATTTTTCTACCGCTTGTAGTAATAGTGATCCGATACGATCGGATCCGAAATGTACTCTTCCTGGAAAGAAAGGACGGGTAAAAGCTATGTTTCATCAAAATGGAATCTAATTGCCATTTCAAACCTCACAGCCTTATTTAAAAATGTTTATTTGATAAAAATTTAAATTTTCTAATTTTAATAGACCGGATAGATCGAATTTTTGTTTCTCCTATACAATTCAAAATTGCAAAATTTAAACTAAATCAATAAATTAAGAGCCAAAAAAAAAAAAAAGTTTTTATACCCATTAAAAATGGGTAAAAAGAGTATAATGGTTTTGTGCAAATGTACGTAACAGCAGAAGGAAGCATCTCCGACCCCTGTAAGTACATATATTCTTGATCTGTGTCAACAGTCGAGTCGATATAGGCAGGTCCGTCCGTCAGACGGTCAGTCTGTCTGTATGAACACGCAGAGCTCTCGTATACGCGGCGCAGATCAAGTTTGCTATACCGCCTCCGTTTCTCGAATATCGATATATTTCAACTTCGATTTAAAGCCAGAATCTTCTAATTCATATGCATATGCATATTATTGATCAACTGCCCGAATTTCATTAAGTTCGGATAAGAAACACCCAAATGATAGTCGAAGCATTCGCAACCATTTTCTGTATGCAGAAATATATGCCAGCACATGTGCGAGAAAGAGATGACATGATAATCGACGCCAGCGTCAGTAAGTCTATGCGTGTATTCTGCAGACCCCCGTTACGATTGTGTGTACGTATATATGTATGTATGTATTTTGTATATGCACGTGTTTGATGCCAGTCAGCTAGGATCAGGTCGAGCTTCAGTGCCTGAGCTTGCTATAAGAAATGAGTGCACTGGCAGACCTGCTCACCTTTGGGTGCAAAACTTATTATAGGGAAATTTGTCAATAGTTTGAGAATATATTTACCAGCTGGGTTCAGGGTAAATCGTATCGAGCTCACTCGACTACATTACTCTTACTTGCTGTTAAAACACTTATATTTTACACTAAGCCCCAACTTAAAAGTGGAAAAAATTTCTCTAGTTATATATTGTCGCAAAGTCATTACTTTGTTCGCTAATACCTATCTTTTCTATACTACCATTTCTTTATTAGGAATGCAAGGCGAATGAAAAGATTGAGTTGGTTTTCGCAAATAAAGACGAAACGATTTGATTCAGGGAATAATGGGAATAATTTCCATAAAGCAAACCAAAAACAAATGCAGTAAATTTATGTTCTATTATATATATAATAGTGAAATTATATTTATTCATAAAGTTATTATACGTTTACAAATATTTTATAATTTAGCCTTGAAATTCAAAACCTATTGTGCCTTAAAAATAAGCTAAGATTGCAGGCCATGAATTTGACTTGTATCCATTTTAACAGTGGACCCAATTACAGACATCTACATAATACCGGTGATGCCATTGCGAATTTTAATCTCTCGCGCTATGTAGCAGGCAAAGATGACGCCAAAGAACTGCAAAATAACAAATCGAAATTAGTTAAAAATCAATATATTAAAAGTACAATAATCTCACCTGAAGGACGGCAATAACGACGCCAGCAGCACCCAAACTAACCGCATGATCAGCTATATAGGTGGAAAAGCCAAGCAGACATCCTTCGTTGTTGTAGTTCAAGTTGTAAATGTCAGTGTCGCAGGTAAATGTGCCCACTTGGCCGACGGGTATCGTGCAACATGACAAGGGAAGATTAGTTTTTCCCAGCACAGGCTCCCAGTCCGTATAGTTTGTGATGCCACAGCAGAAGAAATCGCGTTGCACTTCGTCCCAAAGTTTCGTGGTTGGATCCTGCGACAAGGACGAATACTTTGTCAAGGATTCCTTAAGCGATTTGTCTATATAGTCGTAGGCATTGTTGCGCAGCACATATCCACTAATGCCACCAGCCAGTTCCAGAATGAATATGATGAGCAGCATCACCGAGAAGCTCAGGATGAGGCAATAGTTCTCCTTCAGCGCACCCCAGCAGCCAAAGAAGGTTATTAGAATGATAAACGAGCCAGTCACAATCAATAACGTTGGTATTGAGAAGAAATTGCCAACCAGGAAGAGTTCATAGCCAGTATAAACGGCGCCAACGCCAGCTCCAACTGCTATAAGAATGATGCCAGTGATCTAAAAATAATTAAATAATTGATAAATATTATAAAAATAATATAAATAATGCTTAAAATTAAAAGGCCAAAAAGCCAACCATAGATAAGATATGTGAGAAATCCAAGAAAATATTTTGTATGAAGAAACAATTGTATGCCGCTAACACATATAATAAATTCAATTTAAATTTTAAATTATTTAATTTGTAACTTTAACTTTAATTCATAATTTTAATTTTCATAATTTTACTTTTACGACCCTTTTGTTATATTGTGGACTGCTTTAGTCCAAACTACATAAATAAATAAATATTTCAGAAAAAACGAAATAAATATATATTTACCTTAAGAAGGGACCATTACAAATATGAGTAGTGTGCTTAGATCAAAATATTGTGAATATATATATATATATATATATATATATATATGAAAGTTAAAGAAAAATATTTAAAATGCTTAAACATTTTTTAAGTTTTACTTATTTATTCCAAGCAATAGGAGAAATAGGAGAAACAATGGGTGCATTATCTAAGTCGTATAAAAATTAATCAATGTCTAAACTTATCAGTAAAGGATCATAAAACAAAATGAATGTAGATTAAAGAGTCTAGGTGACTAACTGCGCACATTAGCAGAAATATATCAATTAAGTATTCCATTATCTGCCTCTAACTTAACCCACCTGTATGTTATATTGATAAATCATCTGACCAGACACCCGTTGTGTCTTTATTAAAAGATTTGTGTTCTCCACATCACCATCTATCTTATCTGAATGATTTCTGTCTGTTGACATTTGGATAATGCGCTAATAGACTTTATACTAATGCAAAATTAACTCCATTCATAGTGCATTGCCTGATGACACAGACATATCGTTATTTCAACTGTTATGGCTATTTCACGTACTTACCAAAAATATCAGATTAAATCCAAATAGCGTGTATTTCACCGCATTTGCACTGCCTGTTAGGAGCGACATGTTGAACTTCTAGTTATTGATAAATCTGAAAAAAATGTATAATAGCATTTTAATATTTGTATGTAAACAATAATGATAATCAAATATTAGCTTGAGCACTTTACCAGTTGGCTTTACCTGCAAAGCTTTACAATTGAAACACAACCGCCGTTAATTAAATTCAAAACGTTAATAACCGACCAAAGAAGCCAACGTAGGTTTTTCTTCCGTTGTTTCTAATAAAAAATATATGGTGTTGTCTTATCGACAAATGATATGGTAACTTTTTATTTAAGCCAAATGTGGTCAGCTAAATACTGCTGGCTGTTGCTGTTGTTATTGGCTTTGCTCAGACCGCAATTTCAGGCAAGAAAAACTCAATTTTGGCTCGATAAGATAACAGTATATATATATATATATATATATATATATATATATATATTATCGGCCTTAGGTGGATGTAGATTATGATATATTAAAGCGTATAGCAATATGAAAATATACTATTTGTGCAAGTTTTCAGTATTTACTTAGCACATATGGTTACAAAACAAGTATGTTTTTTAGAATTCTTAACAGGTTATATTAAGTTAAATGTTTACTTTTTTTAATGAATTTAATAAATTATATTTAGACGCTTAAATACTTGTTTTGGAACATTAAATGTGTGTAATTGTTAATATTCATATTATTATATTAAATAAAAATTAATTAAAATGAAAATAAAAATTTGTAATTAATTATTATTTTGTGTTGGAATTATTTTCTAGATTTAATATATTTGGCTTATTGCCAATCGGGTAAACATCAACTTTGTAAATATATAAAATACTCAATATATTTATATGTTATATATTTTTCAGAGTGTTTTTTGGACACAACACTTCACAACTTCTCAAATGTAAAACAAAGCTAATTATCACCAAATTTAAGTAGTAAAACGCACACCTGTTTACATATCTCTTCAAGCCCAAAGATTATTTCGTTCTGATTGTTCCTTCTTTGGGCACGTATTTAATATTGATCGTTATTTGGTTAGAATGACTCATGCCGGCAAAACGAATGAATCATAGTTATCATAATTATCATGTAAACCATATATCATCGATGTGTACGTTTCAAATACAGTTTATTTATATTATTCCACTGTGAGAGCCGCTTTCTGATATGTATCTACTCACTTGTCTGGCCGTGAAGAGCTCAATGTAAGTGGCGTCGGTAACGACGGTTGGACGACAACTGAGCAATCCCTTCATTTGCCCGTATATACTAAAAATCACATTGACGAGCGCCGTGCTCAACTGTGTTTATCAACACCCATTCATACATATACATATATATATATACACACACACACATATCTACACCCAGTGCGAAAGTATTGCTAAATCTATACATAAATATGCACGTAGAATTGTTTGTCTACATATGTATGTAGATGGTCGCAGTGGCAAAAAGATAAAATTGCTTTCACGAATAGTCGACGTACTTGACAAAATTATAACTGTAGCATTAACAAGTAATAATAAGTAAATAAATGGGCATTGTGTGTGGATAGATTCTGAGATACTCTATACTCTATATTTTTGAGATGGTCACATTTTCTACACTTTATGTTTCTTAAAATTTCTTAAAATTTTGCTCTGTTTAAGTTCATATCTATAGTTAAGACATGTTTCATTAATACTTAGTTCGCCTTTAAATATACAGCAATGAATAATAACACTTTTATTCAAAAGGATATGACTAGATAAAAATCGTTTTTGCATCAGAAAATGTATACGCAATAATTAAATGCTCAAGCTAAAATTGACCGGAATCTTTTTTTGCCTTAATTTATTGATTATTTTTAAAAAATTAATGAAATACTGGATTGTAAATAACATTTTTGTTTTAGTTGCTTAAGCATTTATCACATTCCTATAACAAAAACTTCAGATTAAAACCAAATTGTTCATTTAGAAAATATTCATTTTTATTTTAAAAAAATAATATATCGAAATATAGCATTTAAAGACTTTACAAAAAAACACATAAGCTAATTTGTTGTGCAAAATGTTTTGAAAATTATTGCGTAAATGAATTTTTTATGTTTTCGCATATGCAAATAATAAAACTTAAATCTATTGAAGAATATATGAGTATCATTTGTTATTTTAACAATTATTTGATTTGCGTTTTTTAATATTTGTAAATATAAAGGATATTTATTATTTAATAAAGATTGGGTAAGTAGTAAGGTAGTAAAGACAGTGGGGGCCTGGCAAATGTGAATACTTGAATTTGGAATTTATGCGTGTAAATTTAATAAAAGATGTTTGTATGAATGCGGAAGGAACTTCTTTTTGGAAATTTTTTGATAAATACACGCATTAATGGTTAATGGATTGTTAGTCAAAAAATTCTGTTTTTCTTCGACTTCTTGTTCGCCAATTCGAGTAATTACTTTGAAATTTCTATAAGCATGTGAAAAATTTCAAAAATTACCAGATTTATACACATAAAGTTGGCATCATAAGCGCACGCTATTTAAATATATTAATTATAATTAGTAAATTGTTTATTGTTTAGTTTAGTTTTAGTAGTGTTCGTTGCTTCGTTCATTTAGCCATTGCCAATGGTTCCCTCCCTCCCAACTATTTCCTATCCTTGCCATGACGATCGCGCTGCTGCTTTGTGGCAGCAATTGACGTCGTGGTCAGAGTGTGCACATGGTGCTGCGGTGGCTGTCCTGCTTGGTGCTTGCTGCCACTGCTGTTGTGGTGGTGGTGGTGCTGCTGCTGATGATGATGATGTCCATTCAGTGTGCTTTTACCGTGTCTGCCGATAAGAGATCAAATAACAATTAATTTAATTAGCATTGCTTTTGGAATTGATATTCAAATGCGTTGATTTTCTTTTTAATATGCTTTCTACTGGTTTTTATACATATACAACATATCCTTTTTATAGAGTACACCAATGCGCTATATCCACTACGTAGTTCCAGTAGCTAAAGTACCGCTTTTAGTGTTCTGGTACATAAGAAAATAGAGTAGAGCGAGCGATGTTGATGTTTATTTCTATTCAGTTCATTTCCAATTTCATTGATGATATTTTGTGTTTTGATTTTCATTTTTTTTCAGCAACATGTTCATAGTCAGTTTTTAGAATCAATACAAAAGTGTGGTAGAGAGTGCTACAAAGTAGAGTGTGAGCAGAGCATTACATGATATTAATCATTTTTAATTAAAGCAGGTTTAGTTTTTAAGAATCATGCAATTAAAGCTTTGAGTATATTATGTATCTAATATTTAAAAGAATTTTAAAACAACTACATTTACTATTTTAATTTGTTGTATAAATTTTAAAAGAAAATTATTCATAAAAATATTGTTCTGAATTTATATTTTATATTTTTAAATCTTCTTCTAATTTATAAAAAAAAAACTTTACCAATTTTAGTATTTTAAAAAATGCCTGTATTCAGCATAGAAAAGTTGAGACTATTGTTATTTAATTAATTTTTTTTTGTGAAAAGTTAGTTTAGCATTCTACAGACGTGTTCAGTTTTTATAGTTAGCGTCTAAATTCCTGATGCACCCACAACATGCTTTCATTTGCTTAATTACAAAAAAATATTAAAAATTTTGAAAATTCGCTTACGCTGTGAAAAGTAAAAACAGAACCATTTGCATTCATTTTGTGTGCGGGTGTTTTTTTTTTTTTTTTTTTTTTTTTTATGTGCATTGCCGAGTGTGCTCCAAGTACAAAAACAAACTCTCCACTTTCTTTGCCATTCTCTCTCTTTCTCTCTCCCTCTTGGGTTTTAAGTAGTATTATTAGTGGGGAACACAGGTTAGATAACTGCAGAATCGTTCATTTCGATAAATATATTTATATATATGTCTATTTTTTTAATATCTCGTGTTGATTTTCGTGCTTAGTTTTTTTTCACGTGCGTGAAGTAGTCAAATAAGAAAAACTGACCAAAACAAAAGATAAGGAAATTTTGGAGTGCATAGGAATTCTACATATTAAAATACGTGAGAGAAAACTGTGACTGTGACGAGATCCGGTTGCGCTTATCCTTTTGCGACTATCTTTTTGGTTTGCTGCTCCAGCTCCAGCTGACTATGAACATGTGCAGATGCCAAAGGGCTGATGCGTTGAGACGCTGCTGCGCACCTGCCGCATGCGCAATCGCTTCGGCCAGCTGCCTAGCCGGCCAGTTAAAGCGCTCCCAGCGTTGCCACCGGAAGCCATTGCTCCACCACGCCCGCTGCTGCCAAAGAGCTGGGCATGCTCATTGCTCAAGTTGTGTTGATAGGGACGCAGCTTGGATGCTGTTCCTTTGAGTGTATCTGGCGCTGCGTAGAGCAGATAATTGTCATAGACATGGCTAACGCTCGAATTTCGCTTGGCCGGCAAATATGGCAGAAAGGCGAAACTCGAACTTGTCGATTGGGTGCACTTCAGCGAAGATTTGCGCGGCTGCTTAACCTTGCAGCGCAGCGTCGACTGATTCGAGTAGCTGGGCTTCGATTGTGTGGCTGGTATCATTTCCAATTTAATGCGATGCTCGTAGGCGGCAGTGGGCGTGGCACTCTGAATGGGTAGTGGTATGAGCGACTGCTTGCGCTTGCGTCGCGGCGGCGGCAGTGGCAGCGGCAGTGGCAGTGGTAGCGGAACTGTTGCAGGCATTACAATTGCCTCATCAATGCTGGCGTACTCTGCATCTCCGCTGTTTTTTGTATTGGCTAAATTCGTTACGTATACGTACGTCAGTTCGTTGTGCGGTGTTGTTGTTGTCGGTGCCGTAGCTGTTGCGGTTGCTGATACTGTAGCTGTTGCTGTTGTTGATGTTGATGCTTTATGTGATGTTGTTTTGCTTGCTACGGCTGTAGCTCTTGTAGTGCTGCCTGTTGTTGTTGCTGTTGCTGTTGGTTTGGCAGACTTTCTGTGTGCAGATGTTGCTGTATCGTGATAGCTGCGACTGCTTCGACTCGACTTGTGACCAGCTGAACTGGGCTCACTGTGTCTGGAGCGACTTGAGTGACCTGTGTGTGGAATGTCATGGTATATGATGAATTGCGTTTTCTTTGTGTGTTTCAGTTAGTTGGAATAACCAATTCGCTGTTTCAGCTACGATTATTATATATTGTGTTTAGACTAACTGGTTGTGTGTTTCTGTGTGTGTGTATGTGCCAGAATGAGTGGTGTCAATTTGCAGTTGGTTTTACAGCTGGGAATGAAAAGTTTTTCGACTTATGTCAAAGCATATTTGGAAAAACTATGTTTCAATCTGATGGTAACATCGCAGAAGGCATTCTTATCAGTTTCTGAGTAGTACAAAAAATAGTTGAATTCTTGCCTATAAATTTATTTTTTTTTTTTTCTAAGATTTAAGTGTTACGTGTAGAATAGACGAACGGATAGATGGACACGGCAATATCGACTTCGCTTATCCTTGTCTTGATGGTTATCGAGAATACATTATATACATTATCGGATTGCAGACCGATAAGAAATACCCTTCTACAAAGGTATACATAATATTAGAGTCTACTTGTGCTGACTGAATAAGAAAAGACTACCAATAGTTTTTAATATATATTAAATGTTTATGTTTGCTTGATTTCATTTCATTGAATAATAATCAGAAAATATTAAGAACTCTTTCGAATGCATCTCTTTCTCTGCACCTGTGATAAAATTAGCTGTTTCCAATAAATGTTCATTCCCAGTACTGTGGTGTGGTGAATAAAACGAGTGGCAAAATAGAATAAGAGAGGAAAAGCCTCGAACAGCCATTCCATAAAGTTGTGATTTGGCACATGGCTAACTTGTTACTTGTAGCTCGTAGCTAACCTAAAACGTTTGCGCAGCCGAGGTGGTTGTGTGGCACCCATTATTAGCAGGCCCAAAACAAGCAGCTCTGCAATAGATACATACACGCATGTACGCATATAGCATAGAGTAGAATTCACCTCACACTTGAACCGCTGCTAACTTACCACGAGAGCGCGAGAGTTCTTCTCGATGCTTTTCACTGCCACGGGAACGTTCACGATCACGATCACGATCACGGTCACGATCTTTTTCCCTCTCATGTTCGTGGTCCCGCTCCCGCTCGCGTTCGCTTGTGCGCTGCGAGCTGGTGCGCGGGCGACTCTCTTCGGTGACACGCGAGGAGCGCAGCAGACGAGTGCCGCCGGAGCCAGAGACCGAGCTCAAACTATGCTTGCCCGAGTGTTGCTCGCTTGAGTGATGTGAGTGCTGCTCCTTCTCGCGGTTGTTTCGGCTGTGGTGATGCAAACGTTTGCTGCTCTCTGGCGCCGCATTCGAGCTGTTGCCGCTGCGTGGCTTGCTGCTCTGCCTGGATGAGCGCTGCTCTGCGGGCTCGTGTCGTGACTTCTCACGCTTGGGCGTTCGCATGCGTAGGCGCTCGACGCGCTGCTTGCTCGATTGCTCATCGGATGAGCCGCCTCCTTGGGTCATTGACTCACGCGAACTGGAGCGCGAACGGTCTCGTGGACAGCACTCAATGGATGACTGCGAGGAGCTGCGTGCTCGCGTTGGCGACGGCGTCGATTGTCGTGAATTGCGGCGCGCCTCCGAGGCAAACGTACTGCGTGCAACGCTTAACGCCTTAGCGTCGCCGTTCTGCGCCTTGACTTTCTCATCGATGGTGGCCAACGGCTTGGCGATGCGACGCTGCAGCGAGCAAGAACGTCGACGCTGATCCTTGAAGGCAGCCTCATCGGACAATGCCTGAAAACGGAACATTTCACATTTTAATTAACATATAATTACAAATTTATAAATGTATTTAACAACCTTACAAACCCCATTATTAAGCCTAAATAATTTTTACCTGGATTTTAAATCGGATGGAAATTAAGATAATAATTAATTTTTTAGCCATTTCCTACAGGCAGGATTGGTAAAACAAGCATTAATATCGTATGCAGATAAAAACTCTCCACCCAAAAGATCTTTCAGGTTTTAAATAAAGAAGTCATTCGGTTGAGAAACATTGAAAATATTATCAAAGAACACTCTCTAGATCACACATTTCCTCTTCTTGAGTCCACTGTTAACCGAATCAAATATTTAGAATCCAGACTCCTTGATTTCATCATTATAAGGCGGATAAGCAATAATTATCCGAAATAACTTTTTACTGTAGCTTTTTGGTACTAAGAAATTGAAGTTATCATGATCAAAACAGTTTTCCCTTGATTTTTCAACTCCTTAGGAGGAGTTTCCAAATGTCTAGTTAGTTCGGAAAATAAACGAATGTAAGAAAAGAATGCTGCTGTTTCACGAATTCAAGTCAATCCGTTAGACAGGCATTCAGTCACTCAGTCAGCTAGTCAGTGAGCACAATTGATTGTCTACCTTCAGTGTTTGATCAGCGTTTCTGGTCATCTCGCTGAGTATCTGGGCATCGCGTTGTAAGTCTGTCTTCCGCTCGTAGTTACCGGGCGATGGTGACTTTACCCTAAAAGTTGTTGTTAGCTCGTTAGCAATGTTCTCGTAGCAGTGCTCCTCATCTTCCGTGTAATCGTTGTATTCCTCGTTGGCCTGCGGGCTATGACTAAGCAAATCGGGTCGATCGTTTAATAGTTGCCACTTGGTTGTTGTGGTTGTTGTTGCAGCTGATGCTGCTGTTGTTGTGGTCGTTGCATTGGTTGCCTCTTCGTTGTGGACCTGCTTGCTGCGTGTGGGCAGCGTGCGTCGTGGATTACTGGGCGTGGCTAGTAATTTGGGTGTTTGTGTGGTTGTCGGCACATGTTGCACACCAAAATAGGAGAGCTCATGCTCTCGCAGTTTGCGTGCGCCGCGTGCCTCCTTGACAATCTTTAAGGATTCGCTGCCAGATTCGTCGGTGGTGTCCGCAGTAAACTGTGGTTGCACGAGAAGTGTGCGTGGCTTAGCCACCGGCACCAGCTCACCAATGCGTAGAGTGGGCGTTGTTGCGTGCGGCTTCTGCAGCCGCGGAGCATGCAATGCAATATTCATCACATTTGACTTGGGCAGATCTGCGAAAAAAAAACCACAAAGGGAGCGTAAAAAGAAGGAATTATAGGGAATGCAGTGATTATAGCTGCCTATTTCCTAGTCACTCAATAAACTCCTCTACCTGTACCCTGTCTGGAACCCTTATACTTGGTATTACCTGCCCGCTGTAGCGTTTGCTCTTGCGCCTCAATCTTCCATATGGTGCGCTTGGCTTTCAGGCGACTCCAACTGGTCGAGTACTCGCTACCCTTGAGCACAACATCCTCAGGAGAGGAGCTGCCCTGTGTGCCGCCACCACTATCACTGTTATGGTTGTTGTTGTTGTTGTTGTTCTCGCGAAAATAGCGTTTGACCTCCTCGTCGGCACTGTCTTCCTCCTGTTCGGCGGCATCATACAGACGCCGCAGCTGCGTCAGCTGTTGGCTAACAGGTATTTGCGTATTGCCCAATAGCTTTAGGCGTGGCGGTGCTAGCGGCATGCGTGGCAATGATTCATATAATGCACTGCCAAACAAATCGCTGCTGGCTATGGAGGTCGTCGAGGCGCGACGGGAAGCGCTCTCCTCCTGATAGCTGTGCGAGCGCAACATTGGCGTGGGAACCACAATTGTGGGCTGGATAAGTGCGGACTCGATTGAGGCTATGCTCAAGCGGCGCATGGCCTCATCGAATTCGCTTGCGGAGCGCATTGTTTTCATTATGAGCGATGTGGACTTGAGGCCCTCGTCTAGGATGCGCTGATGGGCGCGTAAGTCCTGTAGGAGCAGCTCCTGTGCGCTGCTGCGACGACGAACTGAGGTGGCACCTGTGATGGGGAAATGTGCGAGAAAATGTTGTTGGTGTTTTGGTTTTTTTATGCACTTGGGTTAGCTGCAGTTTTAGGGGTGAGATTTGATGCGGTTGAATGAATATAATCATGACTGAAAATTTTTTTATTCCATGTTCTACTTTCCACTGTTTTTTTTTTATTATATTATATTATTAATATTGGGAGCCAACAAATACATTAAAAATCATTTCAATGTATTTCAAAATAAATAAAGAGTCTTGTGATGGGGTTTGAATTATGTATGTTTTTATATTTTGGAAGCAAAATTTCAGACATGATTTAGATATAAGTTGAGTCCAAATCGTAGTTAATTTTTTTCCAATACTTTTAAGTATTTCTTGCTTATATTCATGGGTTAAATTAGGTAGTGAGCTTATGAGTAGTATTTAATATTGGCTTAGTGCGAAGTAAAAGCAGCGACTTAGACATGCATTACGAGTTCAAGTATTGATTATATTAAGGCTAATTGAGAGACAAGTAGAGGAGTTTACTACTAAACCGCCAAAGACACAACAAAACAAAACAAATCAAAAGAAAAGACATTAAAATAAGTACGAGCTACAGCCACAGCAGCTATATAAATATTTGGTTTATGTGTTTCCCATTTGAAATACCAACCTGTTTCTGGCCACTCCTCAGTTCCAAGGCTCACATTGATCTTCGTTGAATATCCACTGCCGGCAGGTGATGGCTGCTGCTGGTGCTTATCGAACTGGCGCTGTTCCACAATCCGCACGCGTTCAGCCACTGATTTGGTGGTTGTCGGTGAGTGGCTGTCGCCGGCAGCTGTTGTTCAAACAGGGTAGTCAATAAGTAAATGTTGTTTCATAAAATACAATTACTACAAATTGGTAGAATTTTTTAATTAAGATTATAATCATTGCAATTATCTAAGGTAATTGATTTATGCCGAGGCTAATAAAATTTCAAATGCTTTCACAAAAGCATTGAGTACTCGCTACAAAAGAAAAGAGACACGATTTTTATGCATCAATATATTGTGATTGATTTGAGACAAGTTTTGTTGACACTAAAAACTGAAGTTTGTTATTAATTAAGGCCTTTGGCAAATATCAAGATACTTCATGTATGGTACCTAAATAGTTTTTAAATATACTTTTAAGTTGACTTCTAAGACTTATAAGTTAAAAATATATATTTTTTCAACGTATTATGGGATATCAAATCCTTTATCAATCTTAAGAAAAAAGCTTTCTAGGATTAAGAAAATTAGATTGAATATTATTTTCATCTTTTTGTGGAGAAAATAAGATTTTGAGAAAGTAAAATTATCCATGGAGGCTAAGCTCATTATTTTAAAGAATGGGAATTTTAAGATGGCTTTACCTACAATCTTAGTACGTCTTATATTTATTAGAGTTTTCCAAGATTATTAAGGTTATCAAATATATATTGATCCACTTTTATTAAAAAGTATTAAAAGTAAAATATTATTAGGCTCTGATTAATTGTAGACTTCCAAATAAAACATTCTCAGTCTGTTCGAAATACTCACCAATTTCGCGACTTGGCGGATTGATCTCCATGTTCTCACATTTTATCATTGCTGGCACACTCCAGAGCACATCGGCACTCTCAATATTATCGCCCAGATGATACGGTTTGGGTTTCACCGGCTTATTCTTGAGTATGCCACGTATATTGGCCAGCTCGTCTGTTTCGTTGTCCGTTGTGTCGACCCCGCTGGTGGAGGTGTAGCTAAGTCTGGATGTGGAGCTAGTTGTCTCCAGCAGACTATAGCGTGGCTCCACCAATGGCTTTGGGGTGCTGGTTATAACCGTCACCTGCGTGCCAGCCACCGGCTGTGTCACCAGCTCGGGTGGTTCCATCAGCGTCGCCCGATATGTCACCGTGCTGGAGGCAATGCTCTTTTTGGCCCCGTCGCCAAAGCTGGTCCCAGTGTTGCTCGATGAGCTGATGCTACTGCTGCTGCTGCTGCTGCTACTGCTGACACTGGCCGACTTCACCAGGCTCTGGAGCGGACCGCTTGCTGTGCGTCGACGTCGTCGAAAGTTTTGAGTGGGCGGCGGTTTGCCATCAGTTTCCACAATGTTAACGCGTCCCGATTCGGCGGCAAAATGCACCTCTGTCTTGCAGAATTCTACACGTTTCTGTGCGCTACTGCGCTGCAGTTGACTGGAGCTGCTGTTGTTGTTGTTGCTGCTGATGCCATTTATGGGCTCACCATTGACGCGCACCTGCGAAAGAATTTAAAACATTAAAAGATACTCGATTCGCAGCAGAGTCAATACGTTAAAAAAATGCATCAGAGTTTATCCTTAGAAGCTAAAGTCTATTTTTTTAATTCTCAAGAATACAATAAAACCATCTGTATTTTAATAAGAATACCATTTCATTATCCATTAACTTTTCGTAGATATTAATGCTTGGAGTATGCACAAAAACGAACATTTTTATTTTTAAACTTTGATACCGAAGGTATCATAGTAAATTAATTTTGGCTAACGTCCGTCATGTTGTCTGTCCGTCGGTCATTCTGTTTGAACGAAACTTTTTTCAACACACTTAGAGATAGAGACTTGAAACCAGAAAAATATATTGGTTTGTGCCCTCGGCAGACAAAGTGTAAAAATTGGACACACCCACTCCCGTCCTGTCACAGAAGCCAATATTTACCTCAACTTGAAGGGCATACTTGGACGGTATTTCTTGCTTATTCCCGCCCAGTTCCTTGCTGCCTGTTATCAGTTGGTATTACTTATGGTATCAGAGCATTTCGGAGTCGGCTACGCCCGACTGCAACGTCCAGTCTTGTGAACAACATGCTTTTTAAATTATACAGGAAACAATCGAAGCCATAAGCTATAAATTCGATTCAACTACATTTCCTTATTTATAGATATATAAAATACCTTACCAAATTGCCAATGCTTACAATTGGTTCGATAGTTTGATTTTAGGCGCTTACCTGCGAAGTTTTACGTATATCGCGCCAAGTTTCCTCCACTGCAATCGAATGTCGCTTGCTCAAATGCTCCGTTTCATTGGGACTTGCCAATTGTGCAGCACGCTGTTGCTGCTGTTGTTGCCCCTTTTGGCGTCCAAAGTGTATAATTGTGGAATTGGGCCCATTTGCAGCTGCAGCTGAACGCTCTGTGGGCGACCAGTTGCCAAGCTGCTCACCGGATCGGCCCAAGCCGCTATCCGTGGAAGCATCGACGCGAAAGATGCTGCGATTCTCGGGCGGTGACATTTTCTCAAAGCCATACGATTTGCGACGCAAATGCCACTCACTGGAACTGGTGTCCTTCGGCCGCTGACGCGTCTCCAAGCTGTGCGTATTGTGCACAGGATGAAAGGCACTTGGTGCCACAGTCAAGACTGTTGGCTCCGGACGTTGCAAGTCCTCAACAGCTGCTGGCTTTGTGATAGCCTGATGTGCCAGAAAGTCGTCCTTGTACAGGCTCTCGTCAGAGAGTTTCTTCAGCTTGCCGCGTATCTCCTGCAGGGATTCGGCTGTGAGAAATGTGCAGCGCTTTATCAGTTGCGGCTTGTTGCTAGTCTGGTGTGGTGTTGTGTCCAGTAGGTTGTCTAATGCTGCCAGATCGGTGTGATTGTTGCGCACCACCGTATTGAGCTGACGTCCGTTCTCCAATTCTGCACGGATGCGCGCCACACTAACCGTACTACTGGGCAAGTCCAATGGACGGGGTCGTGGCCGCGGAACTGCAGCAGCAGCAGTCCTTGTGTGATAATCCTGCGATTGAAATGAGCGACGCAGTTTGCTAACCCGCCGCCAATCGCCGCACGGTTGCTCCTCGTCGTCCTGCTCGCCAAGCTGCTGTTTATGCTGCTGCCAATCGTTGCTGAGATCATCCGTTGAAATGGAACGCGAACGCTGAAGCAAACTGCTGCTGCTGACGGGCAACGGTGGTGCATATACGGATTGGGACACCTGCTGGCGTCGCTGATGCCGTGCGCTGAGCCTGCAATATGTGAGTTCAATCAAATAATGCCACGAGCATAAGACAAAATTTTAAAAATTTCAATTCACAGCACTTACCGCAAATCATCAACGTCGTCGGCGGCGGCGATGGCATCGTCATCGTTATAATGCCGGAAACTTTCCAAATCACGACGCAGCGTTGGCGTGGCGACGACGTCAGCATCGCCAGCAGCAGCAACAGCTTGAGCTTCAGTTGAAACGCCCACGCGACTTTTGTTGTTGTTGTTGTTGCTGTTGGTGGCCGGGCCATATAAGTCAGCCTGCTTGGGCCACGTTGATGATGTTGTTGGTGTTGTTTTCTGTCCTACAATTGCATGTAGGCTTATTTTGCCAGCATTTCTGTGGGTGTTGCCAGTTGCCGCTGTTGCAGTTGTTAAATTTGAGTTGTTGCTGCTTTGGCTGGAAATACTCGAACTGCTTTTCTGTAAATGGCAAACAAAAGCAGATTTGAACGCATAAGTGTTGTTTTTGTTGCTGTTCTGATGTGGGTGCATTGCAGGAACTTCACAAGGAAGCTCCACACACTTTAAGTCTATATGTTTGCACACATGTGCTTTGGATAATGGATTTCCGTATTTATAAGCGTATAAATTGAACGATGGGCGTTTAAGCTATGATTGGCATGTGGTTGAGAGACTAAGCTGAGTGAATGGGAAGAACAAGTCTTCCGAGAAACGCAAATAAGCATTTAAGTCTTAATACCCAATATATTAAAGAAATAAATTGATCGACTAGCAGTTAGCCTGCAATAAGCAATGACACCCTTAAGGGATAACTAACTAAAAATCATTTATAATTGTTTTTAAAATCGGTAACAATTATAAAATATGATAAATATATTAAATGTTGTTTATTGTTTGATGATTTCTTTTAATAATTTAGGAGTATTTCAATTTATATTAATCTATTAATATGATAAATATTTTCGACTTGCAACAATCTAAACAGCTCAAGGCCGAAAGTATAAGCAATGGCTGCCTTGAAAATTGTCTTAAGTATTCCTTTTTCTTTGATATCCTTTTTAAGTTGTGCATCACTTAAATTACACTTATGAAATATTTTATTTTATCTTTTTTAATTTATGAAAACCAAACGTTTAATGTTTTTCATCTTATACTTCCATCTACATTCAATAGTATATCTCTAAAGCTCTGTAGACTCTGACATCTTTGCTGTAACAAATAGCTAGACCGACTGCTCATTCTGGAATACGGCATCACAATGCCCATTTGAAAGGGTACAAAACAAAGAAATTTTCGTGTCAAGATTGATGGGCCTGGCCACGTTAAGAGTGGGCGTTGTGCTTGGTTCGAACGTCGCGACTGCTTCGTCGTTTTCTGCGACTGGCTACCCACTAATTAAATAATTTTTGCTGTTCGCCTAATGACCATGGCGATATTCGCCTTGCCATCCGTGGTGTGCTAGAATCTCCTTTGTAGTCATGACCCAAATGTCTGGTTGCCAAATTGGTTCGATTGCTGTTCATAAATTTCGCTTAAGTGTTAAGTGCTTAGCTAAGCTTCCCTATTAAAATCGATTGTTGCCAGGTGCTTCATTTGAACCGCACTTAAAGCGTGGTTGTCAAACGTTATCTACCAACTGATGATCTATCACGATTGGCCAATTGTCAATGGCTAACTAAATGTGTCTAGACTCTAGAGTTGACTTTTTCTTTATTTTTGCTGGCTTGCTGACATTGCGTGCCTTGATAAGCGTTATTAATATATGAAAGCTTACTACAAAAAATGTATTTCGAAAAAATGGGTCAACAGTTTTGTAGGGATACAAATTTAAAATGAAGAAATTTTAATTTTCCAGAATTTATACCGTTTCGTTGTCTGTCTATAAATTTTATACATTTACAAATATTGTAATTTTATTGCTTTTTTGACATTTTAAAATATGCAAATACTGGACTTTTAGATATAATGTGTTAGAGTTTTAAAAATTGATATTTTACGTTACAAAGCAAGGTGCGGATTTTGATTTCTTGATTTTTTTATTTTCCTATAAGTTTTTTAAATTTTTATTTCTTAGTTTTTATAACTTTGCTTAAAATTAAATTAAACTAAGAAAGTTAAACATTTAATTGAAATAATTTGACTAATTTTAAATTTTATATAATAATTCACAAAAGATAAAAGTTATTAAATTCAATATAATCATGTATAATATTAATACAATTTAATAATAAAATATTGCTTAAATTGAGTTAGTTTTGAAATTTGAATTTTTAAATAAGATTCTGAAGTTTTTAAATTAAATATTTACACAGCCATACATAGTTAATAGTTTAATTATACTTGTTAGTAAACGTTAATCAATGACTTCATAATTATATCCTTTCTTTATTTATGTTTGCCATGTTAATTTACTTGTAATTTATATGGATATCATATATGGTTAAACGGCTTGCGTTTTTCCGATTTACTCGAGTAAAGCTTTTGTTAAGCATGGACAGTTAAGAGCCAGCAAGTTGAACATTTTCGGTCATTGCCATGGCCGAAAGAGGGAAACCAAAACAGAAGCAAGCGAAGAAAAACGAAAAGCAAACATCGCAGCATGCTAATGAGCCGCATGAGTAATGACGGCCCGAGAGCTGTGACTACCGCATTTAGGAGCCTGGCCAAGCATAGGGTAACTGGCTGGGGGTTAGGGCTAGGAAGGTTGAAGTGTAGTGCGGGGGAGGGAAGCGGGTGGGTACAACTTACCATTAGATTGCTCAATTTCAAGCTGGGCTCTGTATCGGGTAACAAATTGTGGCCGAGCTTGTGCAGACAGTAGACGTCGTCGTCATTATCGTCATCGTCGCCATTAATCACAACAAAATCAACATGATCATCGACCAGCTCCTGGCCATTGCTAGCCATTGATGTAGTTGTACATTCATGGACGACGCCAGCGTCGTCCTGTATGCTATCAAAATCATCATCATCTTGATCATCATCACTGCTTAGCTCGCAAATGTCAACGCTTTGAGCGGACGGAGTCGACCAAAGCGCTTTGGGCGCCGAACCTCTGCTGCGGGTGGTTGTTGTGGATGAGGAGCAGGTGGCAGTGGCAGTGGCAGTGGAGGCGGAGGTGGCCCAACGGGATGTGGACGATGTCTTTTGTACTGTCTGTGTGCGTATCACCTGCATGGCACCATTGGCGCTTCGTAGTACCTCCATTTGTTTGCGCTGTATGTGCTGTGTACCATTCGGCTGTGAGATATTTTGTGAATCCGATATCTGCAATGTTGATCAGATGGGGAAAGGGGGAAAAATAGACAGAGTGTTGGATTTGAGTGAGAGCAGGATTATGTGTGTGTTTTTGTTTTGTTTTTTTTTTTCCTGGATATCAATGTCTTAATTAATTGTATATTATTTTTCTTTTCCGAATTTTTAGTATGTCAGTAAGATTTTTGGATGGTTTAGTAGGTATGGCCAACTGGGCATATGCAGGTTGACTCCATATATAACTGTCAAATTCATGGGATCGATAGGGGTTTATTATAAACCATATAATTTGGGTGTTCTAAACATATTTTCATTCTTAACAAGTGCTTTTAGTGAGCTCGTTAGTTTTTTTTATGCTGACCAAAATTATGTTTCATCGCCAAGCACACAATTGTATTGTAATGTATTGGTTGCATTCAACCTCCTGCAGATAGCAACCAAATGAAATTGATAAAAACTATCAAAGTCATAAAAACATTATTTTTGTAAATACAGTATCGGAAAAGATGAGTTGTTGTGAAACACATTTTGTTTAAAAACATATCCAAACGACTCACACGTAACAAGTGAAATACCGATGCTTAGATGTTCTCAAGAAATTATCAACATAGGAATCCTACATACACTCGCTTTCCAAAGAAGAATCGGGCGTCTGTTAAAGTGTATACTTGCTTAATATTGTTATTTCTCTACTTATTTTTTAAAATTATTTTATTTACTTAATGCAGATTTTACTCAGTCCACAAAGTTTAAAAAAGTACGAATTAAAAAGTTATCTCTTAATTTAATTTAATGCCTTAAAAGCTTCGAATGTGCATAAAATTAATTTTTTTGAGTTATATATCGTACAACAAAGTAAAAAAAATGAACATGTCGAATTTGTTGTTTATTGGTATTAAACTTCTGAATATTATGCACTTTAATGATATTTTTAAGTGTGCACTTAAAAATTAAATACATACTGTGAGTGAGGTATATACTCTTAACAGGCAATGTGCAAATGAGTCTAACAAAATTGTATGCAAGTTTATTAGGTGTGTCGAAAGGGGCGTTTGAGTGTTTCTGCTGCATATACATATGTATGTATAACTTGCAACAGAGTGTGGGAAGCAGTCGGTGGCGGAGGAGGTTTGTTAGTAGCTTGCTTGTTTGTTTGGTAATGCACTTGAATGTCCACTGTTTGCTGTACTGTTATCTCAACAGCTGGCCGCACACGTGACCAAATCAAGCAGGCGGTAGCAAGAGCATAGAAACCACTGCACCCTTTTCATTGTGTGCAACCATTTACAAATGTGTTCGATCGTGCCACAAACACACACACACACACACATCTTTCTATCGACGTGCGGTTGTGTGGCCCAAAAGATCGATTGTGGCAATCGATTATGCTGATGATTTATAGCGTTCGAATTTTTATTAGGGTTCACTTGGGCAAATTCGTGTCAATGACCAAATCAAATGCATTCTCAATGCTCTACTTCCATGCAAATGCACAACAACAACTACGTAGTAGTAACAACTGGCTGAGTCAATGGCAAAATATAAAATTTGATTACAACAAAAAGTCGAGTGCAAATGTTCTTTGTTTCATGAAACCACAGAAATTCCACCGATACTGTCAGTGGTTATTGTGCATTGACTCATACGCTTTGTGCTCTGACTATGACGAACTGTTGTTAATAATGCTATTGCAGCCATCAAGAATAGGTAGTTATGTGGATTGAATTTTTGAATTTTATTATCTTGTTATTAATTTTAAATAATAAGTATTCCAACTTGATTAAAATATTTTCATGTGTCTCTTTTGTAAGCAATAATAGCTCATATTTAGTGATGATATTTTATTGACTTTTAAAAGTTATTATATTTTGTAATCAAGGTACGTCCACTTTTTGTTATGTTTTCAATGTATTTATACAGTAATCTAAAAAGATGCCAAGATGAATTTTAATCTAGAATCGCATTAGCGCACATAGAAAACACAAGGTATCATAGAGAAAGTAATACATTCTAAAAATAAATACATTCTAAAAGAAGGTTGGTTCAATCACTTTTTATTCCAGACTTAAGTTACGAATTTAAGTCATAAAATAAGAACTCCAAGCTTAAAAATAAGACCGATAATTATAATTAATATGAGAAAATAAATTAATTCGAAATTCTTCTAGGCTAAATGGAAAAATATAAGAATATATATATAAAGCTTGATTTTATGAAACCTTATTTTGTGCTTGTAAGCACATAGCTCTGCTTACTAATCAAGAATATATATAAATTCTAATTTTTGACTCATACATAATTATCAGTTTATTCTCCATCTCAGCTATCACTTTCAGCACTGTCCTCGCAAAATCAACATTCATTGCCAGATTTTTTTTTTGTTTTTTGACTCCGTTAACACATTTCTGAGTCATCGCATGATAACCGTATTATCCGATTGCAAATGTATAATAATTTGTGCGGGTTCCAAAAGTCACACTTATCCTTGAATGCATACCAAGTGTCCCAGTAACAGTTCCGACACATTAAAAACGATTGGGCTACACTTAAGCCTTGCATTGGGATATTACATTTAACTAATTCATGGAGCTGAGTCGAGAAAATGAAAGAAAGAATTTATTTGCCCTTGCGAAAGTGTGACTCAGTCAATTTGTCAACTAGGCTCAATAACAATTAGATCGAAATTTTTCTGGATTTGTTTATAGCTATTGAAATAAAAAATGGAATTTTGTACTCAAATATTTACAATCCATTTAATGATTTCTTTATTACTCGTGTTGTAAAGTAAGATGTACTGTACAAGTGCCCAAGTACTCCAAGTACTCCAAGTTACCAAGTACCAGTTACAAGTACCCGCCACAATTGCTGTGCAGAGATAAATTATTAGCAAAGTTTCAAACCCTTGAGGCAATGCACGTTTGCTGTCGCTGAGTTTCTCACGCCACAGCGCAGAAGAAACATTGTCTAAAATCTCCTTTTGGCCATGTAGTACACTTTTTGTTCAGCAGTCTACAGTTCTATGTGTGTCTATTGCTGACCTCTTTTTCCCAGCCTTCTGGCCAGCCAGGCAGTCAGCCATGCTGGAATATGTTAGTGTAGTCTATTGCTAAGACAGACCTGGTTTCGCTCTGGCTGCCAGGCTAATTAAGCTATGCCAATCTGCATGGCTATTGAAACTCACACACAGAAACACACATCCCCTAGGGGGGTTTGTTGCTCCAATCAAAGGAGCAAAAAATAGATATATAAATATGTATATGTATATATAATTCGTTACGGCCAAACAATCAGTGAATCAGTGTCATGATCTCGAACTTGAGCCCCCATGCGGCGGGCTGCCCGACTGATAAAGCCAAAGAGATTCCGTGCGCTCCTCACCGCAGCCAAATTGAAAAATGTTCAATGGCTTTATGGCTGCTGCTGTTGCTGATTTTGTTGCTTTTGGGCTCAAAGTCAAGTTGAAGGTTCAATGAAATGCGGCAGCTGCAAAATGCAGGAGGGACGCGCATATATTACAAGTGCGCAAGAGCCCAAAGTCGTGATGATGTAGAGTCGGTATAGACGCTGTTGCCTGCCGTGTGGCAGCCGTTGTCTCTGCCCCTGCTCTGTACACTCGCTTTGGCTTTAGCTTTGGCCTAGGCCAAAATATTTTCGCCCGAGCCATGCTTTAAGCGAATTTAATGATGCTGCCCGCAACATCGTCGTCTTTGTGGCTGTCTCTCGCCATAAGATTGACTGTCTATCTCAGCTCTTGGCTTGCACCGTCTTACTGTCTTGCTGTCTTTCTGTCTCTTCCTCTGTCTATCTCTCTGTCTTTGGTCTGCCATATGCTCCATGTCTGCGCATGCATGTCGCCTTTCATGGCGGCTGTTGCTTGTACAGATCGCTGCATAGACATGCCAAAGCGTTGACTCTTTTTATTTTTAGCTGACACTGACTTTGGGTGCACTGTGGTAACGAAGTGCTTACAAATTAAGTGCACATTTTAAAATTTCACTAAATTTGGGAGTTATTGTACACTTCCTATTTTTTGTACCTCAGAGGATTTTGTGTGCTCACCCAATTTTGACTGTTAGAAACTGGTATTAATTAATTAAATAGCTAAAAATTTAACCTGTAGTTAATTTGCTTTTATGTACATAAAAAAAAAAAATATATATATATATATATATATATATATATATATATATATATATATATATATATATATCTAAAATAAATTGAGTATGTCTTTTTTAATTGTACATATTATTATTATTTTTCTTTTACTTTTAATATTTGTACTATTTAAATGTTGTAGGGGTTCTCTTCAAGTAGTGCCCACTGTGGTGCATTTTAAATTGCTTTTTACCTAACAATGGCCATTTTGTTGGCCATGCTGGAGAGACCTAGCTTTGCGTTAATAATATACATTTTTATATGCATTATTTCTGTCACGATCTCGTTGCCTTTATATCTCTATAGAGCACATCATATATGTATGTATGAGCTAGCATTAAGTGCAAGTATGAATTCGAGTATGAGTACTCGTATGACTAAATCGAATAAATCATTTGTGGACCCTTCTGCTCATGACCGATTCATGGCCAAGTTGTGGGTTGTCCAGAGGCATTGTATTACAACTATACGTGTGGATCTGATCTGATTGTGTTGTGTTCAGGAAATTAAAAACCGGTGATGCTTAATTGTAGCGAGACACGTTAGTTAACATCCTGAATTAGTTACATACCATTCAAGTAGTAGTAGTAGTTAATGCTCAAACGACTGCTAGTAAAGCTGGCCTAGTGACCCACAAAAGTCGTCTCTTGCTCGCGTCTTTTTTTTTTTTGTTGTACCGTTAGACTGCACTCTTATTTTTCTTCAACTCCAACTCCAAGTTCAACTTAAACTCCACTTCCAGCTTTGGTAAAAATAATTCAAATTCAAATGCTGCATGTCGCTCCGGTAAAATGTAAATTTATTTTTCCAACCATCCATAATATTAATGAAGCAGTCGTAGTTTTTTAACGGTGCTTGAAGCTTGAGTTTTGCTCTAAGGTGGGTATGCGTCTGGATGCTCCGTGGCACAAATCAAAACTTGCTCAATTGAATTCTGTCGGCAAGTTTGCCTTTGACTTTGTCGGCAGAAACAGAAACAGACACAGCGGGATAACCAGTCAATAGACTCTCTCTCTCTTTCTCTCTCTCTCTCTCCATCATGATATAAATCCGCACTATCAAATGAACTGCGCGACTATTTAAACTGAAATTGACCACTGAAATAGCTCGAACCTCTCGTTGTTCCTTAACTTCAGCTTTATCTTCTTTCATTTTCAAGGGGTTTCTTTGATTGTTCTCGATTCTATTGATTGCTTCGAGCAGCGGCAGCAGCAGCAGTGGCAGCAAAGTTCAATCGCGATAAGTTAGGCATAAAAACAAACAAAAAAAAGAAACAAATTTCAGCAAGTTTCTAAATAAACATACCCTGCAGCTATCATGTAAATGCAGAGGGCATATGAATTCAGAGAGTGAATGTAACAATCGTCAGCTAAAGGTCTTTGTAATTTTGCCAATTAAGCAAAATATTTTTAAACGCTTTTAGAAAATGAAGATCAATTATTCCTCACAAGCCAAAAAGGAAAAGAATAACTTGTACAATTACATTTTATTCACTCCGATTTATATTGTACGTATTGCAAGTGTATCTTATTGTTATATATATGTATATATTGATATATATATATATATTTTTTTTTAATAAATTACAACAAAGCAAACGCTAATATTATAAATCATTCTTAAATTTTATGTTCTAATTTGATAAATACATATGAGTATGCAGCAAATTTATATTTAAGAAATAAAATCTTTTAATGCATAGTTGAGTAATGCGATAAAGGTTTCATGCAAATCAATTAGATCAAGTCTTTTAAATAATATGCATTATTTTACTATGTACAATAGAAAGCCTCCAATAATTTATACAAAGCTCAATAGCTGAAGGTCGAAACTGTTTTGAACCCGAATTCACTTATGAAAGCTTTTATAAAGTCAAATGAAAAGCATTTAATGCTTAGTCTGTTCTAAGAATTAGTTCCGATTTGTTTTGTTAAGAGAGGGTACAATCTTCCTGAATTCTTTTACGAAAATGTCGAAATATTTAATTTCACTAACATTTTTTCTGCTAACTTTCTTATGTGTAGTTAGTGCTGAAAATGGAAGAGCTGTAAGTTTTACTAACATTTTTTTTTACAGTTTTAAACTAATCTGTTTATTTTAGAAAACTATATTAGGTCTTGAGCGTCAAATATCTGCACTAGAAACACAACTCGAAAATAAGGATGAATTAATTTCCATGCTTAGAATACAAACAATCAGCGAACAAGAAAAAATCGATCAGCTGGAGAAGAAGTTATCCGAATTGATGTTGCAGAACAATAAATGCCAATTCTCCAGTTGTCTATGCAAATCGACTGATGTGCAAGATTTAAAAGTTCCTGGCTCAGAATCCTTTCAAGTGGCATGTGACTCAACGTTAGCTGGTCCTGGTTGGTCCGTTATACTGCGTCGTATCGATGGCAGTGTTAACTTTAATCGAA